>CM028377.1:75300814-75530294 GCA_013146195.2 Codonopsis lanceolata
AACATTGATAGTAAAACATTTATGTATTATTTTTGGATATCGTTAAAATTGTAACAAAAATATGTTGTAAAGAAATCATATTTTATATTTTTAGTTGAATATTATTTATTCGTTTCCTCCGCTGTGAGTTATAAAATGTTTTATTTGGAAAAGATATTATAATTCATACTTTGAGAGTTATTATTGATTTACTTCTTCCGATGCGAGTTACATGTATGTAATTGGAGTTATTTTTTAATTGAATTTATGGAAAACCCGATGACCCGGGTGCGGGTCGTCACAGTACTCATATAAAATAAAGATGGTTTTTCATGATATTCTAAAATCCCATTTGTGTACTTCTCAAAGGGAAAGCAGCTCAAATGTGGAATTGAGTTTGAGTGCAAAAACTAACTTTCCAACCCAGGGGTGGTTTGGAAATTATGGCTAAGTTTTTTTTTCTCAAGCAACAGAAACATGCTTCTATCTCCATACATCATATAATGGATCTCACTTGACTCAGAGTCCACGTTTACAAGTCACCAGTCATCTAACTAGTTTTAAGAGAGGGGGGGAAGACAGTCAAACCAACATAACCTCAAACCCTAATATTTCAACATAAAGATTAACCATACATCTACTGATCTAAGCCTACTGCCTCAACTGTTTGAATTAAGAAAATATAATTAGAGAACCAAGCCCTCAAAGCAACAGAAACCTGCTTTTATCTTCATAAACTATATATTATGGCTCTCACTAGCAGCCAGCTCAGGTCCATCATCAGCAGTCCTAAGCCATCCAATTAGTTCAAAACAAAATCAGACCACCACAACCTCAAATCCTCATTTATCAACCTAGAGATAACCCATACATCTATAACCTACAGCCCGACAGTTCAGATCATAAATAGAATTAGAGAACTCTTATCTACCTATTTGAACAAGCAAAAAAGGGGCAACCTATTCCACATTCTCAAAAATTAACAAGTCCCTACATAGACAGATATGGCTCCTTCAGTATTACAATAGTTACACCACTGGAGCTTATATTAAATGGAACCATCAATTTATGAGCTTAAATTAAACAGATCTGATTGACCCTAAACATGATAAAAACTATTTGAAGCATGCTCCGAATAAAACTCTAGTCTATCCCTTTCTCATGCTAACACCATTTAGTCTCTGCATCAAGAATAATCTACCATGTCCACATATATTAATTGTAAAAGGAGCCATCTATAATCGTCATAATATAAATGAAATCAATGGTTTTAAATTGTATTGACACAAAAAAAAAACTAAAACTTATGTCCGCACCCAAAATGCACAACAAAATCATTCACATCTTAATGGGCACCTAAATTTAACCATTTCATGAGCAGCCACTTCTATGTCAATTATGTAATCAACTGTAGAAACCATGTTGAAAGATGTTATATAAAGGGATTAAGCTGCCTAATTCAGTTCAACACCAAAGCACAATTGGAATATGCAAACAAAAAGACTAGTAATTGTCCCCCATTGTAAAAGAGAACACTGACATGATGGGATTTTCTCGTTGCTAATTATGATGCAAGGTAAAGCCACCATTGAGGACAGTGAATAACATTCTCATGCTCAGCTTCCTTTTACTAGGGAGTATTTCGATTATCATATATAATATCGGGTCTTCAACTTCGCATCAACTAACACACTTAGATTGGAATGAATGACATCATCATTATGGTCTCTGATTAGAGTGCTAAATGTGAGGCGAATTTTGTATGCAACTATGAATCCCCAATTTTTTATTACCTGAAAGCTGTTAATGCTCTCTTTCAAATCAACGTATTTTCCTGGGGCTCCGGTGAACACTTCAGCAACATGGAAAGGCTGGCTCAAAAATCGTTGAATTTTGCGAGCACGAGCAACTGTCAGCTTGTCATCCTCACTCAGCTCATCCATACCCAAAATGGCAATAATATCTTGAAGATTCTTATAGTTCTGGAGCACTTTCTGAACACCACGAGCAGTATTGTAGTGCTCTTCTCCCAAAATATGAGGTGACAACATGCGAGACGTAGAATCTAAAGGGTCGACGGCAGGATAGATACCAAGCTCAGAAATCTGGCCATTAATCAACAGCGAAGTTAGCATCAAGAGCTTACAGCAGACATACTACAGCAGTAAATGATTAATTTTACCTGTCTAGACAACACAGTTGTGGCATCCAGATGGGCAAAAGTGGTAGCAGGAGCAGGATCGGTCAAGTCATCAGCAGGCACATATATAGCTTGAACAGAAGTAATGGAACCCTTCTTGGTAGTTGTAATACGCTCTTGAAGACCCCCAAGATCTGTAGCCAAGGTTGGCTGATAACCCACGGCAGATGGGATACGACCAAGCAATGCAGACACCTCTGAATTCGCCTAAAAAGGAAAGAAGTGAAAAGAATGAGCAGATCAGCAAAAAGGAGCAGCTGCTAAAAGCCAATGCAGCACAAAACCAAAAGCTAAAAGAGGGAAAGGAGGAAAGAACAAAGAAATACTCCCCTCCGTTTCGGGCAAAGAGTCTATTATTCCATTTTGGGATGTTTCACATAAAGAGACCACTTTCAAAAATTAAGGCACAAAAGTGTCATTTATTACTAATGAACTACTAAAAATGTCATTTTCTTAAAAGTTTTGACTTTCGAACAGGGACTCTTTGCTCAGAACGAAGGGAGTAATTGATAAAGGGGCAAACTTACCTGTGTAAAGCGGAAAATATTGTCAATAAACAGAAGCACATCTTGTCCCTCGGCATCTCGGAAATGCTCGGCCACAGTCAGCCCAGTAAGCCCGACACGAGCACGGGCACCTGGAGGCTCATTCATTTGACCATATACAAGAGCACACTTGCTGTCACTCTGAAATACAGGGGATTGACAATAAAAACTATGAAGGTACTAAATCAATTGTTCAAGGAAATAAATAAGAATGGAGATGATGGACACAGTTATGAAAGAAGCTATTAAAGGAGATTGACCTGCTTGTCTCCTAGCTTAATGACACCACTCTCAATCATTTCCCTATACAAGTCATTGCCCTCTCTAGTACGTTCTCCAACACCAGCAAAAACAGAGAAACCACCTGAAAAAGAGGAGTAATAGTCCATAAGTCATTCATTTATTCAGATTGACAGGTGATAATACAAAGTCAGTCGCAAGTGCAGGAACTAACCATGAGCTTTGGCTACATTGTTAATAAGTTCCATAATAAGAACAGTCTTTCCAACTCCAGCGCCACCAAAAAGCCCAATTTTCCCACCTCTTTGGTAAGGAGCAAGGAGGTCAACAACCTGGAAAAAGGTCCCAAGCAAATAGGTATGAAAGCTCTAAGGAGAGAATATGAGAAACCTATTGTTTGAAAGACCACAAACAAAAACAGGGACAACAAAATTACCTTGATGCCAGTAACAAGAATCTGTTGCTCAGTTGCCTGCTCAACAAAGGCAGGAGCTTCTCTGTGGATGGGCAAAAAGTGTTCGGTCTCTGTAGCAAACAGCAAAAGGGTCGATAAAGGAATCTAATTCGAAGAAATTAACAAAACCAACAACCACGGTGTTCGAGAACATGTTCGGAAATTTCCATGTTTCTTACTTATGTCACCCCTCTCATCGATAGGTTCCCCAATGACATTCATGATTCGACCAAGGGTGGCTCTACCAACTGGCACCTACAAGCTCCAATAAACAGATATTGTTAGTGCAAACCCCAAAATAGTAACAAGAAAATAACTCAACCACTATCCAAATGTACACAAGGGCAAAAGTATGACCACAAACATAGCATGGGCAACCATATCATTTTTTTTGTGAAAGCCGTAAATAAAAGAAATGTTCTTGCTTTTACATATATTCAGATAAAGCAATCTCCATTCAAATCGAGATACCTTAGAAAGTGTCATTTAGAGATATATGCGGTATCTAAATGAGAAGTACGATAAGGCTATATAGTTTCTCTTCATTCCACTTAATATCCTAGGCCAGTGATTGTCACTCTTAAAAATCAGTGCTATTTTCAGAGGTGACATTCAGTAAAGGATGTAGGTATTTAATTCCCATATGTGAAAAAAATACGAGACCCCCATTATGAACCTGTTTCAGCTTCACTGCCACTTTTACTTTCATTTGCCTTAAAATATCCCTACTTACTGACATTTATATTTTATGAATTCTTTCAGGATTAATACATATAACATCATTCTAGAAGGATGAAAAATCATATATTACCAAAGTAAATCCCTGCACTCCTTAGAAGCAAACTGCCTTCCTCAAAACAAGAACATAAATATTGGGTAGTATGCTACATATCCAAAAAAAAAAATTTTAAAATTGACTCCTGTTCGTTAATGACTTGTGCAGTTCACTGAGGCTGACTAATGACATTCTCCACACATCAATTGAAATCGAATACTGAACATTTCTTTTCCCAACAATTAAACTGGCAGCACCTCAAACTTATGGTTTATACATGTAGTTACAAGGATCATGGCCAACATAAGGTCAAGTAATCAATTCCACATATATCAATGGAACATTGCATTGATTATCGGAAAAGCAAGTAAATACTAAATACAAAGAAGTTCTGAAATTACGTCTACTGTATAGCTAGAATCAAAGAAAGCAACGAAATCGAGTGATTACCGTGATGGGAGAGCCAGTGTTGAGCACACGCTGTCCACGAACGAGCCCTTCTGTACCGTCCATTGCAATAGTCCTAACCATGCTCTCCCCCAAATGCTGAGCCACCTCAAGGACAAGCCGGATCGAGTTATCGAGCACCTCAAGCGCCGTCAAGATCGGAGGCAACCCTTCATCAAACCTCACATCAACGACTGCACCAATCACCTGACAGACCTGACCGATGGATCCCGCACCGGTGAACTCGTCGGTGATCTTGCCGCTAGACTTCTGAGACGACGGCGATGGGGAGGAGGGAGGAGCGGCGGCGGCCGAGGCGGAGGTTGCGTAGTTGACGGCGCGATTGAGGATGTATCCGGTCGGGGAAGGACCATGACGAGAGATGGGGGAGGGACCGGACCTAGGGTTTGGGTGTTTGGAGAGAGAGCGGCGGAGAGAGGAGGAACGGAGTAGAGATGAAAGGAGTTTTCGAGAAGCCATAGTTTAAGGCTTCTTCCACGAGGAAAGAGAGCCGATTTGCCGGCGACGTTGACGGAAATGCAGGAGGACAGGACTTCGAGTTGTTGTGGATCAGGTAGCGGCAACGGAGCTTAACTCTTCATTTCCGATCCGATTCAGCTTAAAAGTGTTGGTAGTAGAAGTGACTAGTGAGCATGTCAACGCTACTTCAAGGCAATGTACATGATCATATTTCATGCCCTTTTAATACTGGATTCATTAAAAATAAACTAGCCTTTGTACTCATGCGTAAAACGCTATGTTTTTCAACTAAATTATATATACAAAATTAAAAGAATAAATTATGGAACACTGTTTAACTAAAAATATATAACAATATTTTTTACAACATAATTTTATATATGATTATTCAATTGAAAAAAAAAAAACACTAAAATGATCATTTAGTCGCACTATGATTTTGACATGGATAAAATAATTCAAGACTTTAACATTACTACATTCATCCCAAAAGAAAGGATGATGATAATTTAAAAACAGATGGGGATTTCATTTCAATAATTTTTTAATGGACACAAAGAGAACGATAAATAATAATTTTGGATCGGAAAAAGTATATATTTACTGATTAAATATCATCTAATAGAAGAAGGCAAAATAATATGTACAGTTGGCCCCCAAAAAAAGTCATTAAATACCATGTTAATTACGTTCCGGGTAAAAAATCATTGTTTGAAAGTCAAACTTTTGAAAAAAATGACACTTTTAGTAATTCATTAGTAATAAAATGAATAATTGCGGACCAGTTCTTTATTTAGAAATTATAACCTCTCCGATACGCTATTTTTTATCCAACCGCATAAGTCCTTTTTTTTTCCTAAAATGCCCCTCCTTCTCCTGTTAATGGATATCAATCACCGGAGTTGACACGAATTCAAATAAAATAGATCTAAAAATATAGGACTTAACATTTTAATTAGTTCCGTTTTAATTTTTTTCATAGAACTGGATAATTTGAGCTTGTCAGTTTAAGAGTTTGAATTTTCCTAAATTATATATTGACAAATTATTTCGATTTTGTTAATTTATTTTTACATCCTCTAATTTTTCAGATCTGCTTACTTAAAGCACAGATGTAGATCCGAAATTTTTGGATATGTAATCTATGAGAAGTACATAACTTTATTTTTAAGAAAATAAAATTATAAATATAGATCCTAACTTTATAGATGAATTTAATTTATTTTTTAAAAGATCTGGGTAAACACCAAGTCAACGTATTTTAATAGGGAATGAAGAATTTTTTTTTTAAGTAAAATGTCAAAGTTAAACCATATATGTTGGGCAAAGGAATATATATTCTCCATGTACAATACAATACAAAGGAATATATATTCTCCATGTTCACAAGCATGATTGACACAAGTATTAAGGAATGTAAATGGACATTTTATATGGATTAGTGTGAAGTGTAATAATACATTTAATATTTTTCAGATAGCATTCAAAGTTGTATCTATATTAATAAATGGATAACCTTCTATTTTTGGAAAGAAAGTTTTGACGGGATATTTCCTTTTATAGATGCATATGTCTTTATATATATATAGATATCAAAATTTATTTGATATTCATAATCTATCCAAACAAAATAATCATACAATAGTTTGATACAAACTCCAATTTATAATACAATAAAACTCAATTTATACGTGACTTAATATAAAAAGTGGCTGTGATTAATTTTTTTACTTTAATCTTACTGATGTAATTCTCTTCATATCTTCACATGTGCGAAGGGCGGTTTTGGTAACTATCTTTTACCTAACTCAATTTACCAACGTAACTAAATTTAACTCTCTCTCACTCACTCAATTATTTTTAATTTCTGTCTAACTCAATCTTTTACTGTAATTTACGGTCTTATTGTAATTACTTGAATCAATTTAATTTGTATAAAGCATGAATTTTATTTTTTATATATTCTTAATTAATGGTAGCACATGTTTAAATTAAGAAGTATAAGTTAAAGTTATTGACGAATGTCAAATTTTTAAATGAAAAATTATGTGCGGGCATTTATTTCAATGTAATATTAATATATATGAAATATAAATAATGTCTCTCTATAACGTTTAATCTTACAATCTCAACCGTTTTTATCACATTTTTTTCATCCTTATTTTATTACTATGAAAATTATTGAGATATTACGGTTTACAAGACAATTTACAGTTGTTATTTTACATTTGCGAAAATTAGTTACTTATTACGGTTTTACAGTTAATATTTTACGATTTTACAGTTTTACAGTTTTATGGCTGCGAAAAATTGTATTTGTATTTTTTATTTTTAATTGTTATCGTAATTAACTTAATCAATTTAATTTTTTTCCGACCCGTAATTTCCTATACAAATTAAAATTTAAAAAAAATCGTAAGTTTTGTAAATTTGAAATATTTGTTTTTTTTTTTTTTAACTATTATCGTAATTAACTTAATCAATTTAATTGTTGTCCGGCCCGTTTTTTCCGACCCGCAATTTCGTATACAAATTATTAATTAATCCCTCAGTTCCGGGCAAATAGACCCCATTTGAAAGTCAATTTTTTTAAGAAAATAATATTTTTAATAGTTCATTTCCTCAATATCTGCTTCATTTATTGATAAATTCTCAAACTGGCGCCGTGACATCAGCACGGGTAAGAGTACTAGTAATCTTTCATACACCATCATCTTTATCCCCATTAATTTTAAAATTTGAAAAAATTTATTTTGTGTCTAAATGAGTCAAACCAAGTCTCTATTTATAAATAAAAATATGTACTTCTTAAAAATATTTTTTTATTTTTTTATAAATTACAAACAAGCCAAAAATCAAAGAAAAAAATATTAAAGGACCCACTCATTTGGAGAGAGAGAAAGAGAAATGGCCGGAAGAAAAGGCAAAGTGCTGCTTTTTTCCGAAAAAATAAGTGGTGTCTTGGATAGACTTGAGAGGGCTGAATCAAATTTGATTCATCGGTGATCCTACAGTATTTTACAAGACTAGTTATTTAGTTTGTGCTCTGCACGGGTATAATAGGAGATATATATATATATTTTGTAATAATAATATAACTTTTAGACATTATAATTAGATTGTTAATCTCTTTCATGGTTTTTTTTCTATTATTACTAATATTAAATGATTTTTTTACCTAAATACTTTTAGAATTAATATAAATTTCTAACTAACGTGAGATACATATTTTATATTAATAATAATAGTAATTTTTTTTATCTAAAGACTTTTAAAATTAACATTTAACTTGATAATAATATTAGAAGTCATTTTGTTAAAAACTTTTAAAATTATAATTCATTTTTAAACAATGTGAGATACTTATTTTATATTTTTATTGGTAATGAAAGTTTAAGTATTTTATCTAAAGACTTTAAAACCAACACCACATTCTAACCATGTGGTATACATATTTTCGATTAATAATAAAAGTAGCAGATAAAGGATTTTTTTAACTAACATTCATTTCTAAATAATGTGAATACATATTATCTATTGGTAATAACAAAAGATGTCTTTATCTAATGACTTTTATAACAAATACTCATTTCTAAATAATGTGAGATACATTTCTTTGTAACCAATGTGAGATACATCATCTAAAAAATATCAATTTTATAACTAATGTGAAATACTTCTTTTCTATTGCTAATAATTGTAGACTTTTAAAATCAATATCACTCTCTAACCAATGTATAATACATATACTCATTTGGTAATAATAGTAGAAGTCTTTTATTTTAAAAAATTTATAACCAACATCTCTTCATAAATAATGTGGGATACATCTCTTCTATTACATTGATGATAAAAGTAAAAGTCTTTTATCTAAAGACTTTTAAAATCAACATCATTTTTTAACAAATGTAGGATATCTCTTCTATTAGTAACAATAGTAAAAGTCTTTTATTTAAAATTAAAAAATAAACATCATTTTCTAATCAATGTGAGATATACATATTCTATTGATAATAATGGTAGAAGTCTTATATCTAAAGACTTTAAAAACAAACATTACCCTCTATCAAATGTATGATACATCTATTATATTGGTAATAATAGTATTTTTAAAACCAACATTAATTTATAACTAATGTGTGATACATCTTTTCTATTGATAACAATAGTAGAATATTTTGTAACCAATGTGAAATACATGCATCTATTCTATTTGTAACAAAAAGTCTTTGATATAAATAATTTTTAAACCAACATTCATTTTTAAACAATGTGAGATACATATTTTTTATTGGTAATAAGAGTAAAAGTATTTACTATAAGACATTTAAAACTAACATCATTTTCTAAACAATGTAAGTTACACCTTTTTCATATTCTAACAATGTGAGATATTTTTTTTCTATTTCTATTGGTAATAAAAGTTTAAGGCTTTTATCTAAAGTCCTTTAAAACAAACATCTCTTTCTAACCATGTGATATACATCTTTTCTATTGGTAATAATAGTATTTTTAAAACCAACATTAATTTCTAACAAATGTGAGATATATTATTCTATAGTAATAATAATAGTATTTTATATAAAAACTTTTGAAATTAACATTTCTTTCTAAACAATGTGGGATACATCTCTTCTATTGGTTATAATATAAATGGATAATATCACTTTTGGTACTCTAAGTTTACCTCCTTTTCACTTTTGGTGCCCATTGTACACAAAGTATCAAATATCATCCTAAACGATTGCTAGTTTCATCAATTTTCATACTTTCCGTTACCAATCTGTCAAACTCAAACAAAAGACATGTTGTTCTAGGTTGGACAGGCAAGGAAACCGGCTACGTCACTTGGTCTTGGTAGAAAAGTATGAGAATCAACCTCCAGCCCTCATTTATTCATTTATTTCTTCCCCAATTTCTCCCGTCATTTCAACCTCTAGCCCTCATTAGAAGCGATTCTCCTGGATTTTTGGTCCAAAGTGAAGGAAATGCAGAGATTTCATCCTTCTCTGTAATTGTATCACTCACTCAGTCCTAACTTTCTTGAGCAATTGACGAGAATGGGACTTCATTTATTCACCCAATTTCTCTTCATTCCAACCATAATATTTATGGGTGTCCAATTTCTTCAAATCTTAGCCTTTATCGGGTAATTCCCTCCTCCAAATTCTTAATTCATTTTCTCTCCCATTGTATTCCCTTTTCTCAATTCGTCTTCCCCAATTTCTTCCTCAGTTTCCCTTAACAAGTAATTCCCTCCAAATTCTTACTTCATTTTATCGAGCTCATTCTTCCATTTTCTCAATTCGAGTTCATTCTACTCCCACCCACCTTCATATGTTTTCTTAAGTTATTGACTTTGAAAATGAACAACTCCACACCAACCTCTTCAAATGGTAGTTGAAGCTCAAGTAATATGGAGGACATGTACTGTAAATGTGGAATAAAGATTTGATTGAAGACTTCTTGGACTAGAAATAATCAGGAAAAAGATATTGGGCATGCCCAAAATATGGGATAATTTTAATTTTTATTGCATTTGCCTCCTGTTTTGTTTGATATGGTAGATATACCTGACTTTTTTTTTAAATTACAGCAACATGAATATTGTGGATTTTTTAAATGGTTGGATGATGAATGTAGCATAAGGTCCAAACAAATTATTCCGAGATTGTTAGCCTAGTTGAACAGATTTGAAGCTGAAGTATAGAGATTAAAGATGAAAGAGGCTGAAATGAAAGCTAAGTTGATGATAGCAAATACCATGGTTGAGGCCATGAAGACTGAAGTCATTCAGTTAAAAATAAAACTCAGATGTGTGTTTATTGTAATGGCAATTATAATTGGTTTTTGTATGACCATGATGTTTGATTTGTAATTATAAATATATAAAAACCTTGCAATATTCTAAATACAATATGTTTTTTGTTAATCTATTGATTGCAATGGAAGTTGTATTGGTAATTCTATTTGGCAAGTTTGAAGAGTTTGGAAAATTTTGTAACCAGCACAACAACTGACAACATTATGAACCAACTGTCCTACCTGACATTACTGGAAATTATGAACCATCATTGACACAATCAAAACAAAAGTGTTGACATTAAGCAAAGTCTAATTTTGTACTGAAATTCCAAGTACCAAATCCATACAACAACTGGACATAACAGAGTACTGAAGTACTGTAAATTAGCTATAAATTAGAGTACTGAAGTATTGTAAATTAGCTGTAAAACTGGACATACATAACCAAACATAACATGTCTAACTGGACATAACATAACATAACATAACCAATTTCATTAGCATAACACAAATCCATACAAGAGCATGGCTTGATAAGTCAAATCCATAAGTACCAAATTCCTACTCAAATCCATACAGAGTTTGATAACTACCAAATACCAAATTCCAAATCCATACAGAGTTTGATAACATCAAATTGTTTAACAACAACAAAGTTTAACACAAATTCAGTCTTCATGTCCTCCAGATCCACCTCCAATTTCATGTCTCATTCCCTTTAGTGGTTATATATTGTCTTTGCCACTTGGATTATCATTCCCTTTTGCATTTGTTGAAGTTCCACCTCCATATCCACCTCTAATTGCATGTCTCAAATTGACCATTGTAATGTAATTCACTCATCCCCTCACAATAAGTGGAGTACTGATTGTTGATGTTTGAGTCACCTTAAAAATAAAAGGCAAAGTAAGAAATTTTCAATCAAAATATATATATATATAATGGTGAAATTATATTACTTACATTTACAAAAGCAATCCTATTTGTGTTGCCCCTTATGTTCACCCCCACACTGTTTGAACCTCTATTTCTTTTAACCTGAAGATGATTAGAAAGTTAGTATTTAATTTCACAAAAAGTCAGTATAATACATATATATCAACAAAAAGTCAGTATTAAATTTCACAAACTTACAGGTAATTTTGAAGGATTTGATGACTAAGGTTGGCTGTTAGGTTGACTGTTTTCAGTTGTGACAGGTTCTGCAGTGGGTTGTGAAATAAGTTCAGGTCCGGTTAAGGGGATCTCATCAACAAGTTGTGAAACTGAGTCTGAATTGGTATTCCTTTTGTTACAAGTTCTTGAATTATGTCCAACTACTCCACACTTTCCACACTTCAAAGATTTCTGACATCTCTTCAATTTGTGTTGATTCCTAGAAGATGCAGGTGACTCATCAGGTTGTCTTCTTCTCAGTTTCTTTGGTCTTCCAGGTTTGTTTTCATATTTTGGGGGCAAATGGGGTGGTAACTGACACTTGGGCCACAACTCAGATCCAGTAATACCCATTATGGCATGCTCATATGCCTTCATGTATGTCCCAACAGTGTAGTAATCATTAACATAAGACTCAGGATTTTCCTTCCTACACCAAATGGCCAAGCAATCATGTTTACAAGGAATGTCTATCAACTCCCATCTTTTACAAGTGCATAACTGCAGAGCAAGATCCACACTGCACTAGTCAAATGGGCCACTGATCTCAAAATGCCAATCATATACCTTGATAGGTATGCCCTCAGCACCCTCATTGGAATTCTTCTGAACAAGACTTCTTATCCTAGGACATAGTCTGGAATCCCAATTTTTGGCTTTATCTTTATTAACTTGCAACCGAATCATCACCAAATGTCTTATTGTCTCAATCATCGTTATAATTGACTTGTCTCTTGCATCAAGAATAAAAGCATTGAAGCTTCAACACATATTATTAAGCAGGATATCACACTTAGGTTGAGTGCCAAAATGTGACCTAGACCATTGGCTTGCAGGCTTATTGACTAGCCACTCATAAGCATCCCCATCCAACTCTTTCAATTCTTCCATTCTTGCCTTAAAGACTTCAACCCCTAGTTGCCCTAGCTGCTGCCCATAAAGAATTTTTGATTGACTGCCTTGTGAACCCATCCCTTTTCATGTTTGTGTGTAAACGTCTAACACATAACCTATTTTCAACATTTGGAAACAGATCTTCAAATGCAGGTATGAGCCCCTTCTGTTTATCACTCATGAATGTCCATTCATACTGATCTTCAAAGCCTATGTCACTCTCTAACAATGATAAGAACCAAGTCCAAGAGTCTTTTGTTTCATTTTCAACTACTGCATAAGCTATGGGAAACAGGAATATGAATCTCCACTGGATTAGATGTACCCTGATCATTAATAGCATCGGATGTAGAAGCAATATGAATCTTATCATTATTTTGTATCGGCCTCCATTGGGAAGTAGTGACTTTGGGAATTACAGGCAAAGCCTCTTTGCTAGAAACTTCTTTATTAGATTCCAAGAAAGGATCAACATTATGGCAACCAGTATCTAATACTGGATCCTTCCCCTTCTGTGTGAGTGGCACGGAAGACTGAGGATGAGGCTTTGGAAGACCAACCTTACGATGACCTTTCCGGCAAACAATCACAGAATGGCCAAGAAGACCACAGCCTGAGCAATATTGAATATTGCCTTCAAAATCAAGAGCCTGCCAAAATCCCGCTTCCTTAGACGTCCCGATCCAAATACGAGAGGGAAGGGGTTTGGAAACATCAATTTTGATACATATACGAGCGTGCATCGGATAAGATAGAGCAAGGGTTTTGTCATCCGCACAGAGAAAACGACCGAAAGTATTACCAATCCTCTTGAGATACGACGGATTGAAAAAAGGTAAAGGGAGATGATGAAGACGGACCCAAACCGCCACATAAGAACTGTCTTTACCAATTGTGAAATCAGGAGACCACCGGAAGGAACGATACATGTAACTATTGATCATATGAGATTCCTTCGATAATGCGATCACTAAATCCTCCACCGAAGATAGATGAACCATAACGTGGCGAGGGTCTAACAGCCCCGCTACAAACGAACCCTTAAGCTTCCAGGATGAGGCTATGTGTTCCCGGATCACAAAGAGAGAAGGACGGCCGACCGAAAACTTTAATATCACAGTTTTCTGAAACTGTTTCTCAGCCATCTCCATCTCCATGGGATAGAAAAGGCAGCCCAGATCATTATCCACAATCACCGGTTGACGAGGGGCAAGGGGAATATCCACAAGCTTGGGCGAGACGTTAGGGTTTAAACATTAACTCAAGGCTGGTTGAGCCAACTTAGAAGCATACGAAGCAGGAGCATGTGAACCATTTGGAGGAACAATAGTAGCAGAAGGCGACAAACCATTGTCATGAGCAGACACCGGAGGAGGGACTTCCGGCAATGAACTATCAGGCGGCATAGCCGCAACAAAAAACCCTAGCCACGCTAGAGAGAGAAAACCCTAGAGAGGAATAGTTATTCTTTAGACCAAAAATTATTTCACCCTTGGATGCAATTTGCTTCTTCTCAGGCCGTCCAAAAAATTTCTTCATTACTAGGGGTAAGATTACTGAACCTTCTGATGATTTTTGAATCTCATACTTATAAGTTGTTGGAACTGGCATCAGGCTTCCCTTGTAGCACTTGACATAATAACTATTTAAAAAGTAATTATCAATTATGTCTTCAACTACTCTATGTGCTCTGACAATAACAACAACAGCATGATAGCATGGGAAGCCTTGAATCTGCCATTGATAGCAAGAACATGTTCGACAATCCAAATCAACTCGCACAGTAGGATTAGATACAACTTCGTAAATAGAGTTAGTAGCTTTCATAACCTGCCATGACATACCAACTTTCAAATTCTCTATCCACTTTTTATCCATCTTAGCACAAAGAAGCTTGTTCCATTTCAAACCATTATTCAGCCTTTCGACAAACCATACCATAAGTTTTTTTCTTATGCAGTCCACCATACAAATGATAGGAAGTCCTCGATCATCAAGAATCCAATTGTTGAATGATTCTGCAGCATTTGATGTAAGTTCAGCATAACGTTTATCAGAAGAATGTGCAATGGCCCAATTCTGAAAAGGAAGGTCAAGCAAAAAATCTAAGGCAATTTGTCCACCATCTCCTTTAAATACCTCAAGCTTCTTTTCAAACAACTCAACTGTAGGCGCATAAGCACATTCTTTAAATTTTAAACAAATATCCTTGCGAAAGGTAGAACGCTTGCTAGCACACATATCTTTCAGATTATGACAAAGATGAACCAAACAAAAAAAATGCTTAGAACTACCAAAAACATCTGGAATTGCTTGCATCAACCCAACATTACGATCTGATACAATAAGCACATCACGACCATTAACTGCTTCTTTTACTTTTGAAAGAAACCAATGCCAATTATCATAATTTTCAGAACTTACAATAGCAAAGGCAAATGGAAATAGTCCTATATAAAAACAAAAATGAAATATTCCAATTAGTAAAACAACAACTTTGACATCAAAACACATAGAAAACACAAACCAATATAAGTGTCATGTACAACTTACCTTGATTACCATCCTTCACCGTGGCGGATAAGAGAGTTGACTTACATCGAGATTTCATAAATGTCCCGTCTACAAACAATATAGGCCGACAATAATTAAAACCATCCAAGCATGCACGAAAACATATGAATAACAGGGTGAAACATTTTGAAATGGAATCTGATTCAATAAACGCCAAACTCCCCGGATTACTCTTCTTCAAAGCTTCAACATACCACTGCAACTCATCAAACAATTCATCATAACTACCAAATACCTTTTTATGAGCAACCTCAACACTTCTCCATGTCGTCATATATGATATCTCAACCCCATAATGGATCCTAATATACTCAATTACATTATTTGCAGAATAATTTGACTAACTCTGAACATTATCACAAATAAAATCTCCAATTACATTATACCCCATCATTTTCGATTTCTTAACTCCATCAATAAAAGAAACTTTGCAACTGTGTGTAAGATTTCACTTATTTATAATTATAGAATTATCAACACTAGAAGCAGCACACTTGATGAACCAATCACAGTTATCAATGAATTTATTACCACAAACAACAATAGCCCTCTTACTCTTATTCCTAGCAAAAAGATATTCAAATCCAAGTTTCATAGAATATTTCATAAGCTCAGTACGAAACTCTCTCATGCCACCTTTAAATATTTGTCCAGATCAAGTAATAATCTCTTCCCAACCAACTGATAACAAATTATTGGAAGATGGAACAGGAAAAAAATTATAAGCAGGATAACTTTCATTATTAATTTTAGCAAAACCAACATCAACAGATTTAGTATTATGAGAAGAAGAAGCATTCAAACTACTCCTAGAAGGACCAAAATCACCCTTTGACCCCAAATCATTCTCTACACCATCAACAGTTACACCCAAAATATCAATAACATCTACTGAAATAACATAAATGCTTAGAATTTTACCCAGCACCAATATATTCAAAAAATCTTCATCATTTGATAAAATACAATTCTGATGAGGTCCAAGAGAATATCTCAATTTCAAACTTTCAATATTAACATAATATTTGCTTGTAATTGATAACAGCAAATCAGAAAACTCAAAGCCATCTGTAACCCTTTTCACAATTGTCTCTCCCCTAAATTTCAGCAAAATCATAACACTGGACTCCATAAACTAAAATTTTAAACACAAATACCTGTAAAACAAGGACGACGTTGTTGTGAGAAGAGAGAGAACGACGTTGAAGGTCACGCGAATTAAGAACAATTTAGCTACACATAAACAACAATTAGGCAGGGGCGACAAGAGAGAGAGGACGAAGTTGTTGCAGAATCGGTAATTAGTTTGAGGAGTGTGACAATTGACTGAAGAAGATGTAACCTTTCAGCGGTGGATTACACAAAGATGGTAGTGGCAGTGGTCGTGGAGATGAAAGCTGCTGCATCTGAACCATAACATCCACCTCCCGCTCATCAAACACGAAAACACGACACAGAGAGGCAGACAAGTACTTTCACCCAAAAATGTACCTAAAAGATATGTCTAAAAAATGGCTGGATTGATTTGAAAACATGTTTTAAAAAATGTACCGGCTTGTAATTATTTCTAAAAAATACTTTTAGCCCAAGCATGCATCATATAGTCAAAATATATCAGTTACATGAAATATGCCTCGCAGAATTAAATAGTGCCAATTGCTCAAGTATGCATCGCAAAATTAAATAGCACGAATTTCATATTTTTGCTATGTATAATTACCAAATTGCATCATTCTAGCACATAAATTACATGCATAAGTATCAAAACCAAGAGCATGTATACTCAAAAGAGCCCAAAACAGCAGGAAATCCAACAGATCTAAAAATCGACCAAATGAGTTTGTGAAAAAGAAACTTACAGCGGGATTTGGAAGATTAGAAACATGCATATGCCGATCGCGAAGGATATTGCCCCAATCATCCTTTGCAAACCAATATTTGATATAATTTCGGGTCAAAGGAGGAAGTTCCTGGCGTTCCTTGCTTGATTCTGGATGCATCGGTGCCTTTCCATTCCGAGATCACGAAGAAGAAGCCATCTGTTAAGAAAAACAATCAATTTGGCGAAAGAAAATCGAGAAAAAGAGAAGAAATGAAGGAGATATGCTTGTCGGTAACAATGGCAGCAAAGGAAAGCAACGAAGAAGAGGGAAAGAAAATGAAGCTGCTGCTTCTGCCTTCCATCCCGTAATAAAGATGAAAAAAGGTGGAAAGTTTTACTTTCCCCCCTCCAAAGTTCAAGTGCAACAACTAAACTTCCAAGTTTGTTCAAATTACAAAAAGGTCCTGAGAGCTTAACGGAAAATTAACAAAGTTAACTTTGTTAATGAAAAGTGACGGTCGTCCATCAAAATCCAAAGGAAGACTTATATCCCCAGCAGAACAGCCGCAAGAAAAGCAGAAAAGAGAGAATTATGCCATTCCAATCCCAGCAAGATGTCTGCAGCACAGCAAAAGAGAGAAAAAAAAGAAAACCACAGCAAAAGAAAAACAGTGAAAGAAGAGAAACGAAAAAAACAACAAAAAAAAAACAACAAAAGAAAAGAAAAAAAAAGGGAGAAAGAAGAGCAGTGCAAGGAAAAGAAAGCAGCATAGCAAGAAAGCAGCAAAGCAAAAAGCAGAGCAAGAAAGAAAGGCAAGGAAAGCAAGAGAAAACAAAAGGAAGGAATGGTAAAATATTTTACATGTCACATGCAAATGATGTGTCCCACCATCGTGTTCGGCGAAGGGTCCGACCCTTTGAGGTTGCGATGTCTTATGATGTGTCCCACCATCGTGTTCGGCGAAGGGTCCGACCCATTGAGGCTGCGATGTCATATGATGTGTCCCACCATCGTGTTCGGCGAAGGGTCTGACCCTTTGAGGCTGCGATGTCTTATGATGTGTCCCACCATCGTGTTTGGCGAAGGGTCCGATCCTTTGAGGATACGATGTCTTATGATGTGTCCCACCATCGTGTTCAATGAAGGGTCCTACCCTGAGGATGCAATGTCTTATGATAATGTCCCACCATCGTGTTCGGCGAAGGGACTGACCCTTTGAGGACACGAAGTTTGATCCAGGTATCCCACCTAATGGATGTTGTTTGTTTGCATGAGGCCGAACTACGTTTAGTCTGATTCCTTTTATAAGGGATACGTAGGCAGCCTATTTCGATAGGTCCGACCATTAGAGCATTTAATTTGCATATCTGCTTAAAAACTACGATAACCTGCTATAACCGACTAAATATGTCTGGGGTATATGAGATTTGAACTGCACCCTATAAACTGTTGCATTATAACTGCTATCTATTGCATCTCTCCCCATTATAATTTCCACGAAATTTGGGAGTCTATTTATTATCAACGATGTTCGTTTACTCGGTAAGCTTCGGGTTACCCGTAAACTCCATCGTTAAGGGGCTCTGTAGACATCCAAATTTCGTACCCCTGATATGTGACATGACATGAAATATCAAGACCTATTAAAATGCTAATGAATGTTAAGTTACAGGGTTTAAAATGTAAAAGAAAAGCATGATGCACAAACAGTGAAATGCAGAGGGCCAAAGTGTTAGAAAGAAGACCAAAAAAATGAGCCTGGCGCCACCCATGCCATCTCCTGGCACGGCGCCCACCACCTCCATGGGTGGCGCCCAACAGTGCACTATTCACTGTAACAGTTTACCTCTGGTACAACTCTCTCAGCGCGCAGTACAAGCCGATGAAGCACAAAAGAAGAAATCTTAACGACGAAGGAATCTCAATCTCAGCCTATAAATAAAGAGGCCTTGCTAGTGAAAATTCACTCCGCACACAGTTGAATACACCACTGAAAGTTTACGTAGTGAGTTCTGAGAGTACGCTTTGAGAGTTTTCCTCCTTTAGCCTCAAAAGCTCTATCAAATCTTCCCCAAACACAAAACCAACCGGCCAAAAGTGAAACCTAGCTAGCTTGCTAGGATTCCGTTCTATTTCATCGGTCGAAAAATCCCCAAAAAAAAAAAAGCAGTTGCCCTGCCCGAATCCAAATGCCAAATCTGCAAAAAACAAGCAATTGCTCTGCCCGATTTCCGCTGCAAGTAAGCAAACAAAAGCAAGTAGTTGCTCCGCCCGGTTCCCGAGGCCAGAAAGCAACTTTCGGAAGCAGTTACTCTGTCCAAATCTCCGCAACAGCAAAAAGACTCCCTCTTCCGGAAGAACAGAGCGAGCGCACCCTAAAATCTACTAGAAGCTAGTTGGAACGGGATAAAGCCCCTACGCTTCAAAAGGTAGGCTATTTAAAAGTTTTATTTATAAAAAGTGCTATTTAAACTGGTCCGATGTAATAAATATAAGCAGTTATGCTGCCCGAATTTCTATAGGAAATAACACTAACAATAGCCATTATTATGACCAAATATTTATAAATGTATTCATAACTCCCAAAAAGACATTGTTTCAAGTTTGTAATAATATAAATACAAATATATATGTTTAAATGCTTTATTTTACCTATTATATAAATATAAATAAAAGTATATTCTAGTAAAAAAAACTTGTTTTGAGACCGAAAGAGCAAGTTGGGTGCCTAACCCCTTCTCACCTCGTAACTTAGCCTCCGAACCTTTTTACAAATCTGGTTACATTTGGTTTTTCTTTGTTTTTCCTTAAAATAAAGATAGCGACGACTCTGTTTAAACATTTTGAGTCCACAATGAGGCCGGACGTATTCCATGCGCTTTTACAACGTTTTTTTTGTTCTTTTAATTTCGTTTTCCCATAAACAAGGGAAGATGGAATGAAAAAAACGTTGTGTTTCTTGAATTTTGTTTTCCCCTAAACAAGGGAGGATGAAATGCATGAAACCCCGGGGCACTCATAACTTGGGTATGATGAACTACACGATCCATATGCATAAGTAAACACTGGCCAACCTAAGTAATAAATAAATCTTTCCAAATTCCTGATCAGGTTAAGGTATAGATCTTGATTCGCGTGTGTTCTTCGCGTGCTTAATGAACCCTTAATTACTTTGTGAACGGATCAAGAAAACATAGCCAAAGCGGGGTACTAAGTATTACAATCCGTGATCAGTGCATCCCAATCTTTACATAGGTGAACGAACCCTTAATTGATTGATAGACAAGATAAACGAACATAAAAGTAGATACAAGTGAATCCTAATATTATCCTAGACTCTCTACCATATAATCAATCTTCAGTAATTATGTGATTTTTGCAACAATTTAATTCTTTTCTAAATTAGTTTATTTTGCGAGTAATTAGTTTTAATTATTTTTACCAACAAAACAAACCTCCCCTTAGGTTAATTTGTATTTATTTTACCGGTTAAACTTTCATTATTTGTTCTTCGACCCTTACTTTCGCACAACTATACTTCTGTTGACTCGTGCACTTGCAAGATTAAATAAACATAACATCACGTGTGTATAAATTAATTTTGAGGGTGTTATAGCGACTCCAACTATCATTTCATAACTTAAATACTCTATCCGTCTCCAAAATAAAAATAAAAATAAAGTACTACATCCGTTCCGAATAAATATTTCTACTTTCTATTTTTGGATGTCCTAACTAATGTTCCTAAAGACATTTGATGTACAAAATTTCTACAATTCTTTCTAATATATCCCTTCATTTAATACTTATTTTTGCACCTCTTAGAGATAAAAAGTGTGAGTATAATGAGTACATAATTATTGATAAAGAAAGTGTATGTAATGTGTATTATTGTCAGAACATATTTTACAACTCATCATTAATTACATTTCTTAATCTTTGTGTTTTATTCGCATGGAATATTTATCCGGGATTTAATCAACAACAATACTTTACTTTTGGTCGGTTCCTAAATGTTTATGATATCATAAAAGGACGTTGCTATGAGGCCAGAATCTAGCCGGCCCGATTTTTTTTAAAATAATAATTAATGTTATTCACTTTATGGAGTTACAGTTATATCTTTATATTAACTTTTGGATTTTTAGTTCAATTTTCTTCATCACTTAAACGACAAAACCCCAAAATCCAAAACGTGGACCCTCTCAATTTTAACCTGGCATTGGCTACATAGCCTTTTAGATGATTTGATGGAGAAAACTCGTTCACCGCCGACATGGAGAGACAAAGGGATTGTACTAGCGTTGTACTCGAGAGCGCCGACAGCATAATCATCTCCTCATTGTTGTTGTACTCGAGAAGAAAACATACGTACAACTCTCACCGATGCTCTTAACGTGAATCATGACCTTGCTGCAGAGTTTTCAATTGAGGAATTTTTGGGTTTTTTTTTGGGTTGTATGTGTGTGAGAGAGAGATGAATGTGTTTATGCGTGAGAGTGAGTGAGAGAGGTTGCTAAAAGCTATGGCGTCGGAGATCGAGGGAGAAATGGGTTGAACAGATCTGGGTTCCTTCTTGAACAGATCTAGGATGTGTAATAATGAAAAGTCACAATGATTATCCATAACACTCATTTTGCCACCCCTAATTTGTATTTAGCATTATTAAAGTCAGTTTATCAATAATATTACCCACTCCGTACAATATAAATGTTCTTATTTTTTATTTTTGAATGTCCCAACTAATATTCATAAACACTTTATGTGTATTAAATTTTCTACCATTATTCCTAATATATCTCTTTATTTAATATTATTATTATTACACATCTTAAATTAAGAATGATTATAATAAATACATAATTAATAAGGAATAATGCTAGCTTTACCACCATTATTACCACTAATATTACAACTTACCAACATGTATAATTGACTTTCAACTCAGTATTTTATAAAACAAGTTGTAATAAGGTTGGTAAGATTAACATTACTCCTCATTAAGTTTGTCATAAACATATTTTTATAATTCATCATTAATTATATTTCTTAATCCATATATTTTTTTGGACCGAAACGTTTATTCGGTGGAGGGGGTGTATTTATCTTTGCGAGAATTACTTGTCAAACTTGACCCAAGAATCCTGGGGAGTTATTGGTATTTTAACCACAAACTTAAACACAAGTGCCGGTGTGTAGACCACAGTGGATCAGATTCAGATCGTTATGGTTGGCGCAAAGAATTTCACAAAAATGAGCGTTCTTGAGGACCGTAAACCCCAAACAACAACAAGAGCAGGACTCCTGCAATGGGGTCATTCTCTGCATCTACCAACATCGGTTTGGTGATTTCTAATTCATCTCGGGCATTCCTCAAGCCACCAAACCTCCATCTCCGAACCCATCTCCAATTCAAGCCAACTGAAGCACCATTTCTCCACCTTCTCAAATCGCCTCTGTTAAAGATTAGAGCCACCCTTGATGAAAAAGACCAGAGTGCCCCCGTCCCTATTCTCGTTCGAGAAGAAGAACAGCCCGATAAGGTGCATTTTTCCTTTCTTTTGTCTTTGGGTTTTTGTTAGATTGTCTCCCCCTTTGCTCTAACTACCATTTCACAGCCAACCATGGTTCTGGTAACGAAATACTTTTGTCTATAGTTTTAGAACAATATTTCCGATTTGAATTTTGCCTTGATATTCGGGAGGGAGTAATTCAAATCTTACTCATATGTCCTAAAGTAGGCGCTTCACGCTGGTTTAGTTTAATAAAGTGGGAATTGTGTCCAATGTATGGAACTTGTGTTTAGTTTCATTTTGTTTTTGGTGCTGTTTGATGATTTGTGTTGTTATTATTGATTAGGAAGTTGAGGAGAGCGTGAAAGTGCTAAAGAATGCTGCAAAGACTAGACGGGTGGCGGCTGAGGAGATTCTCTCTGCTCTCTCGGTGATTGAGAAGGCAAAACTTGATCCGTCGGGGTTTCTTGAGACTCTTGGTGGCTCGAAATCCCCTGGGAGAACTTGGATGCTTGTATTCACCGCCGAGGTTGTCAGCTCATTTCATTTCTTGTTATATTCACATACATATTAATCTTATATGTTATTCTTTATCCACTCCTTATAAATGTTTATTAGTTACATTTACTGTTATAGAAACGTTTGGAGCGTGGCAGATACTTTCCCATTACAGCAGTTCAGAGATTCGATGCAGCTGTAAGCAGTCTCAACTTGTCTTTGTGTGTCTACTAGTATGCATCTAAGTTATGTCCATATGTGAGAATCCTAGAGGAAAAGATGGAATATAACATGTCCATATGGAATAACATCAAGAATGAAAAACTCCGAGTGACTTTAAAATTGTGGACTATCTCATGCGTTGATGTCCTAGGGAAACAGTAGACTTGTAAATGTAGCGCTTGGCCTCCTATTCAACCAAAAACACAAGAAAGACACAGGCTTAAAGCCACAAAAACAACAAACACGTTAAACTCTATACAAAATAAAAATAAAAATTACATGAGAACTTTTTTACACTTCCCCACTTCTGTTATTCCTTTAGACACTCCCAAGAAATGATTCTCGAACATTTTCAGCGATAGGAGAAGTTAATACTCTATATCTCTTCCCCCTGAGTGGTGAAAGTGATGATGCTAAAACCAATCCTCTAACTGTGGTATAATTTGTTTTCGATTTAACACACTAATAGCCGGCTACAAATCTCTAGACCAGCTACTATGGTTTTCTGTTTATCAAGCGCCTCTGGAAAACATTTTCCCAAGGAAAGTGTCAATTTGCTTCTCCATATTACTTTAACCAAGTCCTTGTCTGAGAACTGAGTTTGACCTCTATGAGCTTATCCTTTAAAGCTATTGACTTCCTGCCTCCTTCCAAGAGTATTAGCTAGTAAAACTTTTTGATCATGATTAGCTGTTTATGGTCTCGTAAAATAAGTGTAAAGATAGTTAAAGTGTCATTCTTCTGTTAACTTACTTCAAAGTGGAATGTTAATATATGTAGATGAACAATTGGGGAACACTGTGTCCTATCATTAAAATTGTTTCGTTTCTCTTCCTTTCCCCATTTTCTTCTGGAGATTTAAGAGCTGATGCTCTGATAAAGCGGTTCTTCTATTGATTTTTATGATTGATGAATGTTTAATCAGCATGCATCATTTTCTTTTTCTTTTTTCCTTGTTCGTGTTTGTTCACACAACATGTTACATGAGCAGGTTACAATCCTCCTTCATCATGTTCCTCAGCCAGGCCTTGAGCCATACACGTTTCTCTAATGGAGAAAAATATACCACAGGTTGACAGATAGTTACGTTTCTTTTAACAATTTAAGCATATCTACCCTCCATGTCTTTCACCGAGTCCTCTTTTCCTTTTTAGGATCCCCTTTTAATAAATCCCCATTCTCAAAATCAAGATTATTATTTTTCATTATATTTTAACTTCGATCCATGAAATGAACAAGTTTGGATAGTAATCTTTATAGATCAACTTTAATGGCATTTACATTCTCCTAAAGTGTTTAACTGGCAAAGTGGGGACTCTGATCCCAATAGAATGGAGGTCATATTTCTTAGGTTTTTTAAAGAAAGATATAAAGAATGTTTTGCTTATACGTGATCGTAAAAACTTGGGTTAGAGGTGTAGATGGTTAAATTTGATTATTTGTCAATTTGGAATGAAAGAGATGGATAGATATATGTTCTTATGAACTTCAGAGATTAACGTAACGGGCTTTAATTTTCAGGCCAAGAGGATTGAGAATGGTGTATACCTTGGACCTCTTGGGGCTCTAACATTTGAAGGCAGGTTTTCATGGAGGAAAAGAATCCTTGCATTTATATTTGAGAAGATTCGGATAAAAGTTGGGCCTTTTGACCCTCTCGAAATAAATATCAAAGGAAAAGATGACAGTGAACCAAGCAACAAAAATCCCTTCTTCATCTGGTTCTACATTGATGAAGAAATAGCTGTTGCTCGAGGCAGAAGCGGAGGAACTGCTTTTTGGTGCCGCTGTCGACGTGTCCTCAGTTGACTTCTGGCAAAGTTTTAGTATGATAAACTCCCAAGTCATGACAGTGTTACTCTATAATCTATATGAAGTATATATACAGATTTAAGGTAGTTGCAAGTGTCAAGTGTATATAACTATATACTGTATATCAGACTTGAGTTTTTGTTTACTAGGAATATTGAATCTTTAAACCTTCTTTATTCTACTAGAGATCTATCATTAGTTTGCAAATAAATAATCCAAAAATTCTCAGTTGTGCATTCAGGACTTATATTAGAAAAATTAACTATGATAAGAGGATGATCATATTTTTTTGATTGGTGGATTTAAAAATTGATTTTTTTTGAATACTTAATTATTAAGCAGTACTAGTGATATGTGTATAAAATTATATACTAAATTAAAGTTGAATAATTTGTAATTAATTTCTTTTTAAATGAACAAAATAAACAAAAAATAATAAATAGTAAAATTAAATATAGAAAATCCTATAAATTTGAAAAAAATAATATAAATTTTGGAAAACTTTTTATACACAATAATTTTCGTTCAACATGTACGACAATTGCAACTATAAATATTACATAGTAACTCTAGACAAAGCTATATACAATTGATGATAACCAAAAACATATTTTTAAATGGAGTCTTATATTAGATAATGACTTATCATAGTTTTTATTCATAAACATTGCATAAAAGATAATCAACAAAAAATGTTTTATCTGAAATTTGAAAGAAATTCTAGGATCAAATAATATCAGTGACATTCTTGGAATCAAAAGAATACCACCAGAATTGCCCTTTGAAAGAACTCAACCTTCTAAAACATGGTTTCTCAGCCTTATAACAATTAATCTAATGTCATTGCATAACTCAAGTGAATAGACTATGTTATGAAACAACATTATTTGAGTTCCAACCTTCTAATTTAACTCACAGTTTGAGATTTCAGAATATGTAATTCAATTGAAATATTCACGAGTATGCATCGTTCAAATTTAACTCACAGTTTGAGATTTCATAATATGTATTGTTCATTGATTTGATGTAATTAAAAAAATTACATCTTAATTTTTATATGACCATTTAATTGAACCCACAAAACAAAAAACATGTATCTCTTTCAATAACATAACTTATATATTGCATTTCAATTTTCAATTACATAAAGAATTAACAAAAATAAAAATAAAAAATGTCACTCTAATTTGAACATGACATAAAGTTCTCGATATTCTTACTTATTTGTAATGACCATCATAAAATGTATTTTTTTGTTTAGTTGATTGAGTTTTGTCTTCTTTTCAATTGTGTAGTGTGCATTCATTTGATATTTACAAAATCTTAAGCATATATTAATGTATGCTTCATACATTGAATAAGCTCTATACTAC
Organism: Codonopsis lanceolata; assembly: GCA_013146195.2. Classification (NCBI taxonomy): domain Eukaryota; kingdom Viridiplantae; phylum Streptophyta; class Magnoliopsida; order Asterales; family Campanulaceae; genus Codonopsis; species Codonopsis lanceolata. The sequence continues at coordinate 75,327,604 of CM028377.1, forward strand.
ACCGTGCCACATACATAAAATCTAGTGAAATTTTAAATTAAGACGAACGCAAACTAAAAAAACAAACAAAGTCAGGCCCATAAGTATTTTTTATTTTTTATTTGTTTTTTGTTTTAAATATTATAGAACTGTATTTCAAGATCTATTAAAAACAATTGTAAGTATTTTTATTTACCTATTTTTTTAATAATAATACTAAGCTATTCAATATTTTTGAAAAAAATACAATTTTTACGAATTATTTTTATATATTGATTTTGTTTGTAATTAGTTATATGCATATGGACTATGTCTGACTTATGAATTGCTTGCCTAGAAATTTGATTTCTACTATATTTTTGTGTAATATTTAATAGTTATATGACATTTATATGTCATTTTCGAATTTAGTTCTCCAAATAAAAAAATAAACTCAGTTGGAATAGTTTTTGTCAACATCAATAAATGACATTTCTCAAATTCAGTTTCAAATTTTTTTGTGTGACATAAACAGAATATAAGTGATTCCATTTTTGAAAAGTGAGTTTTAGAGAAAAATTTCTAAAAATTACGCACTTCTGTTTTTATATATACTATAACACAACTGTGTAATGCACGGTTTAATATTGATATAAATAAAATAATATAAAATTTTAATGATAACCAAATAACCAAATAATTATATGAAAAATCATGAGTTCAATATGCATATAAAATAAATTATAGAAAATTAAGTTAATAAAAACAATAACTTTTTAACATATCTTTAAATTGATATCGAAGTGACATGTTATTGACCAAAACAGTTTACTTTGTACAATAAAAATTGAAGTTAATCATAGAAAATTATAATCAAAACACGCGTGCGATACACGAAGCTTATATTCATATCAATACAATAGTTAAAACTTTTGTGCTAATAAAATACACAAATGATTGCAATATAAAGATTATGAGTTCGATGTGTAAAATTTAATATCATAATTTTGTAACATTGAAATTAAAATTATTGTTTGGCTCTCATGTAGAGTTCAATTAAAAATCTAAGCGTATAGGTAAATTAGTAGAAATAAAACAATTAATTAAAATCAAGAGTCTTTAGGTTTAAAAATGTTTTACCTTTGGAGAAAAAAAAATCAATTTATAGAATAAAAATATTAAGAATTTCAGTTCAATTCCAATTTTAATATTTTTTGGATATAAACAATAAAATTTACATTGAAGTCCACAATTCCAATTCTAAACAATGGAATTGAGGTTCACTTTCTCTCATTATCTACTCTGGAGTCTCAACTAAATTTAAATTCACTGATGTGTTTCACGTATTAAAAAATGATATTGAAATATATACAAATAAATATATATAAATGAAAGTTACATTAATGTTAAAAAAATTGATAGCACATGTAATATCAGACAAATGACAAATTGTTTGTGATATACTAACATGTTTTGTCATAAAACCTTAAAAACTACACTTTTCAAAATTGATAATTTTTACAAAATAATTCAAGTATTATAATTCAATTTAAAAATCGGACATAAAGAAAAAAATAATTAAAATAGTATATAACCAAGGAAAATAATATGTAGGAGATGGGTTGAGGAAAATGAACCAAAAATTCAAACGATCGTTATTTTAGTTAATGTATATAAACGAAAAGAAAATACATTTACCCTAGTTTCACCATACGTTGTAAATTTTTTTTCAAAAACTCTGTTTAACTTCAAAACTCGTTTATTAGTTTTAACTAACAAACAAATTCGATCTAAATGTTGATTAATTTCATCATCAATACTTTTTTTATATCTGAATTTTTAAACATGTATAAGTAACTAAAAAATCAGAAATTATCGGGTTTTTATTTTTTTACATGTAGCTAGCTGTCTCAAAAAATTGGTCCTATTTCAATTTATAGGTTTTTGTTTACAATAATATATAACTTTGGTTATGATGAAATAGAGAAAAATGTCATATCTTGGTATTATTATTAATTGATTGTCCATAAATTAGTTTACTTCAAAGTGTGTGTATATGATTTAGTTTCAAAATCGTTGTTTTATTCCATCTTTATTTTTCCTAGCTTGGATATTGATGCAAAAAAATTGAAGAAAAAAAAACTTGGTTTTGTTATCTCTCATGTTTCTATTATGCATATTTTTCTTAATATACTAAATAAGAATGTGAAGATGTTTTGGAATCATTTATCCAATCAACCATAATAATGACATTTTATATTTTCAATTTTCAATGTAAAAAGTGGCTTATATACAAATTAAAAGTATTTCTAAATTTGGAAAACCACTTTTGACGGGAACTTTCCAAAATTTGCCCCTCTCCTTTTATATCTGTATAGATTACCGTCCACCCAAAGCATTAAACACATGGATGAATCTTCCAACTTCCAACTTTTATGTGCACATATGAATTGTGATTGAGAGAAATCTGATTCAAATCTGAATCAAAACTTATGGTTTGGATCTGACATATATTCCTCCAAAAAAAAAAAAACAAAAACAAAAAACAAAAAACAAAAAATGAGTAATAATCTGTCAAATGTGTTTACTTAAACCTGTAAAGGATAACGAGAGACCTCCTCCTGAACAAGTCTCCTTATAGTACTAAAATACTTTGTATTAGTCCAATTAGTTTTCTAATTCCTGTTCATAATTATACCCTATGCAATGTGTGCTATAAATATATCCCCTTTATGAATAATATATAAAATTTTCTTCTCCCGATATTTGCTTTTCTCTATATGGTGTCAGAATCTATCTTTTCTTCCCACCCACTTAGAGTTGTTCTCAATCCTTCCTCTATATCATCTATCATGGCCACCATAACAATTCCGAATAATGGTGAGCCTAAGAATCCTCTTATTGTTGTTTCTCTTCCCAATATTACAGTCAAACCCACCCCAAACGATAATTTTGGGATGGAGGGAGTATATATATATATATTATAAAAGATATCAAAGGCTAACTGACGGCCCAAATCGATTTGTGTCAAACATAACTGGCGGTCCTGATTGATTCGTAAGTATTTGAGTTACATATAAACCCCTCAGTTATGAGTTTTGTTTAAATTACCCCCACTCTACAACCAATAAGTATGTAATAACCTCTCAGTTATAATTTTTTAAATTATCCTCTCTACAACTAGTTACAATTACATGAATGCTTTTCTCTAACATATTTTTTAACTACATCATTCCGTTTGAGTTGACGAGGTGGTTATCTATAATTTATCTTGAGTATCAATTGAATTGTAATAAATTTTTGCACTTTTAAATATTTGTATTTTAATTTTATTATTAATATTTAGTTTGTAGTTTCTTAATTAATTGTTATCGTAATCAACTGAATCTCAATTTCATTTTTGTTTGACCTATATTTATTTAAAAAAACATTTGTTCATAAGTTTTGTAATTTTAAATATATGTATTTTAATTTCTTTTCTTTTTTTTTAAAAATGTGTGCTAAGTTTTCCTTAATAGTCTAAAATATTTGTGATTTCAAAATAGTATTTTGTTAGTTTATCATGTCTCATTCAATTTAGTTTATATTTTTTGTTTGCTGCAATTTTCATTTTTGGAGATTCTTTTTTTCCTTTTGCATTTTTCATCAAACAAGTGTTGTGTTGGTGTATATAAGAGATAATGTTTTTGAATATTTAATTATACTCTTTTTGGATAAAGTTACAAAATTTTACAGTAAATAAAATATTTTATTTCTTTAATTTTTGGGAAGTCGTATTTTTTGTGTGTAGTGTATATTGATCAGACCCCTACAACATCTCAAGCATATACTAATTTATTCGCATCATGCTCGCTTCATAAATTGATCACGTCTATACTAACATCGTGCCATAGACATTGGCACGAAATCTATGTTTAATCACATATAAACCCATCAGTTATGACTTATGAGTTTTGTTTAAATTACCTCTCCACAATTACATATAAAACTTTCAGTTGTGAGTTTTGTTTGTCTGATCTCATACAAATACCGTGCCTATGACACAAATACAGATACTACTCTATATTATAAAAGAGCTCATAATTTAATTGGCGGTCCGATCGAATTGTACTAAATACAACTGACAGTTCAGATTGATTCGTAAGTATATGAGTTACAAATAAACCGCTCAGTTATGAGTTATATTTGAATTATCTCTCTACAATCTATAATTACATATAAAACCTCAGTTCTAAGTTTTTTTTTAAATTATCCCATTAATTATACATTTTGTTTATCTCAACCATTTATTGAACTGTACTGTACCGACATAAGCATAGACACGTATAGAAGTATAGTACTCCCCCGTCCTCAAATTATTGTCCTCCTTTTTTTTTTCGTTTATTCCAAAATAATTATCATATTTAAAACTTTCATTTTTAAGACAACATTTTTATCATTTTACTCTTATTTTTTCATCATACTTTAATTATATATCATATACACATAACCTTTAACATAAACTATATATTAAACTAATATTAATAATTGAATCATATTTTTTTAAATCGCACCAACAGTTAATATTAATATCAAATCTTTCGCAAAAAGCCTATAATTCATGGAATCGAGGGACTATTAAAACCCAACATCCTTCTTGTCAATCTTGGGTTTAGAAATTCACGTCATTGTCCAATCTGGAAACCTTTGGTTCTTCACTTCCAATTTCTCTCTGCGGCCAAATCATCTCTCACGGTCACTCCGCCTCCCGTTGTCGCTGTCCACCAATTGTCGGTAAACTCTCTCTCTCTTTCTCTCTCCCTCCCTCTTCGCCGATCTCTACTTTGCTTATGGTTGCGGTCCCAGTTGTGATTAGATTTATCTCTCACCTCTCACCCACATACTGTGAGTCTGTGATACAGATTACAAGTCACAGAACCCCTCTTTACTGTTTTTAAGTTTTTATATTTCATTGACAGAACCCCTCGTGATGTTTATCAAATAGAGGCTATCGAGCCTCTTGAATTTCCCATACTTTCACTGTACTTGGTTGGAATTTGAAGATTTTCTGTCAAGTTTATATCTCTTAGTTCTGAGTAGTGCGTATTGAACAGCTTCTTCTATATGCCATGGAAAATGTGGCGGCTTGTTGGTTTATCCAGAGTTTGCAGGACACGGAACCTGCTAAACGTGAACACGTTTGCCCTCAATTCATCCGTTGTTGTTCCCGGTTAGCATACTCAGTTCTTAATTTCTTACCATTAAATACGATTGATTAATTTTGCTAGAATTACATCTAGAACTACCTTCCTATAATTCAGCATTTTGTTTCTTTTTAAACAGGGAGTTCAACCAAAAGATATGTTGCTCATTCTTTTTATTCAACTATAGAGTCGGTTAGCGATGACAAAGAGATTAATCTTGGCCAGATGACGTTGGCTGATGACTTGGCATGTTTAGTCGAAGAATCTTCTGCTCCTGATGATGGAAAACCTAAGCCTCGTTGGAAGCTGAAGAGGATTTTCGAGCTTCGAATAAAGAAAAGGGTAAAGGATCAATTTAGGAATGGGAAATTTCATGACCTCATGGTTAAAGTGATTGCTGATCCATATACTCTTCGTGACGCATACAACAGTATAAGGGTCAGCTCAAATGTTGACCTAGCATCAGAATGCGATAGTATCCCCTTTGAGTGCATTGCAGAAGAGCTTGTGTGTGGGAGTTTTGATGTAAATGCCAATGTGTATTCGATTTCATCAAGGGGACCAAACAAGGAGGTCCTCGTCCTTCCCAATCTTAAGTTGAATGTTGTTCAAGAAGCCATCAGGATAGCCTTGGAAGTTGTTTACAAGCCCGACTATTCCAAGATTTCACATGGTTGCCGAAGTGGAAGGGGTCATTCATCGGCTTTGAAGTATATCTCGAAAGAAATATCCAATCCTGACTGGTGGTTCACTTTGCTGGTTAGGAAGAAGCTTGATGCTTGTGTCCTCACTAAGCTTATATCAACCATGGAGAATAAGATCGAAGATCCAAATTTATATGCTATCATTCGTAGCATGGTTGATGCCCAGGTCCTCAATTTGGAGTTTGGGGGATTCGCTAAAGGCCATGGTCTTCCACAAGAGGGGGTGTTGTCCCCAATTCTAATGAATATTTATCTTGGCAGCTTGGACCGCGAACTGTGCTGGATGTCAATGAGATACGAAGCTCTTGATGCAGGGAAAAATGTTGAAAATGATGGGTCCCACTCTAAGCTGCGTAGTTGGTTTCGAAGACAGATGAATGACAGTGCTGTCCAAAACAATGTTGAAAAGAACTCTGACATTAGGGTTCATTCTTGTCGCTTCATGGATGAAATTCTCGTTGTCATTTCGGGGTCTAAAGAAGTTGCTATCAATTTCAAATCTATGATTCAAACATACATGCAAGATTCTCTCAACTTGAATTGTGATGGTAATTCGGAGATATTGAGATGCGATGATCCTCATGGTGTTCGCTTCCTAGGCATTTCAGTCAGAAGGAAAGTGAGAGAGAATCCTCCAGTGAGAGCTGTGCACAAATTAAAGGAAAAAGTTATGTTATTTGCTTCACAGAAACGGGAGTCTTGGGATGAAGGGACTGTCAGAATTGGGAAAAAATGGCTGGGTCATGGATTAAAGAAAGTTAAAGAATCAGAGATCAAGCATTTATCTGACAATAGCTCACTTATAAGCCAAATATCCCAATTCCGTAAAGCTGGCATGGAAACTGATCACTGGTACAAAGTCTTACTAAAAATATGGATGCAAGACAGGAATGCCAACTTTGCTGAGGGAGAGGAATCTATCTTATCTAAGTATATTGCAGAGCCAGCCCTGCCCCAAGAACTAAAAGACTCATTTTATAGGTTCCAGAAGCTTGCAGAAGAATATGTTTCCACTGAGACAGCTTCAACTCTTCACCTTTTGCCTGACTTCAGCTCTGTGTCTGAATCTGCCTCCATCCCAGAGATTATCGCCCCAGTAAATGCCATAAAGAAGCGTCTGTTTCGATATGGATTGACAAATTGTGAGGGGAGCCCTCGAACATGTCATAAGCTTGTTTTACAAGATACTGATCAAATTATCGACTGGTTTTCTGGCATAGTTAATCGGTGGCTCAAATGGTATCATTTCTGCAACAACTTTAGTGAAGTAAAAGTCATTATCTCTCATCAAGTTAGGATGTCTTGCATCCGCACACTGGCAGTGAAATACAGAATACATGAAGTTGAGATTGAGAAACGATTCCTCTCAGAGCTCAGCAGACTCCCGTCAACCCAAGATATAGAATACGAGATGGAAAATGAAACACTAGATTCTCAAAATTCTATTTATGATGAGGGCCTTTTCTATGGGATTTATTATAGTGGTTTGTGCTTGCTATCTCTAGCAAGAATGGTAGGCCAATCACGACCTTGCACTTGTTTTGTTATGGGTTGTATGACTATGGCTCCATGTGTTTACACCATACATGTTATGGAAAGACAAAAGTTTCCGGGTTGGAAAACAGGATTCTCGATCTGTATTCATCCCGGCATACACAGAAGGCGAGTTGGTTTGTGCAAACAGCACTTGAAGGATTTGTACCTTGGTCGGGTATCTCTCCAATCTATTAATTTTGGTTCCTCCAACAAAGACAAAGGTTTCTGGGTTAGAAAATAGGATTTTCATTCTGTATCCGCCCCAGCATAGACAGAAGGCGAGTTGGTTTGTGTAAACGGCATTTGAAGGATTTATATCTTGGTCGGGTATCTCTCCAATCTATTTATAACAAAATTTCTCCTACAAAATCTGTGATTCCCTACGAAGCAGGGTGCACTATACATAGATTTCTGTGCGACCAAAGGAAGAAATGAAGTGACCTAAAAGATGTAATAGACGCTCATGTAAAGATGTGCTTTTGTGCATGAAACTGAAGAGAGGCCAATGGGAGAAATGGACACATCATATTGGTAGCTGGGTTTCTTCATGGATCTTTGTCAATTTTCAAAGCTGGCACTACATCTGTATTTACATTCGTCAATCGTCATGATATATGGTCAGGTGTTGATTTCACACAATTGTTGAAAAGATCCTAAATAGGCTTTTGTTCTGGAGTGCTGCATGTCAAAGCAATCCACATGATCTCTTCGTAACTAATGCTATTATGAGGATTACTGGTGTAAGACAGCTTTATTACCTTGCATAAAATACATGTATTTATTACAGCACTACATCAATGATGCTGTGAACTTTTTCATTTTGGAGTAATGCGATTGGGCTGTTCATCTAATCTGCTTTCTAATAGGTTTCATGGGTAAAGAGTTAGTTATCATTGACATGCAGCATGGGTCAGCGTAATCACACTGGATCATGTTACTATATCCCAATGAAAGATTATAAGTGTGGCGATATAGTGAATAAATTGAAGGTTCTCCTACGGCTTAACATTCATATGCACCATGTCGCAAGCACTCACCGATACACACCTGGGCTGGTGCCGAAAGCACAATTTTAATCTACTGACGGTCTGTCCTTGAGAATACAAATATATCAAGGTGTACTCGAAGTCTTCACTCTTTAAATATAACAGTATTTTGGACCTGAAACTACATTAAGATTCTCCAACAACCTTGTAAAGTACGGATTTTCTTCCTTGGATTAGAAGATACGTAATGAAAGGAAGATAGTGTGCTTGTGGGCTATACAGAAAAAAGGTCAAAACTCATTTCCTAAAAGGTATACGAACCCTGTTTAAAACCGAAGAATCTGGAACATATCCCTCTTAATCCGAGCAGTATCAGACTCCACATTACCAAAAATCCTTTGATTCCTCTCCTTCCAAGTGATCCACCAGATTGCCGAAGGAGCAGATTCCCAGAAAATATTCCGTCTCCCCGTTTGTAAAAAGTCCACCCACGAAGAAGTTCAATGACAGACCTAGGCATGACCCAAGAAACACTGCTGTAGCCAGTCAACATTAATAAAAATCAGAGCAAGAGGTCACACAGACACATAAAAAAGCAGTAAAGAGAGATCCTCAACCATCATGGAAGTTTCCTCAAAACTTAAAAAAGAAACTAAAGAGAGTAAAGATTTAGCATAATATTCTTGTTTTACGCTCAGGAAGATTATCCTCTCAAAGCTCCTTCTGTTCTCTCCCTCAAAAGAATCCAGTTTGTAACAATTTCCATAGCTTAACAAAAAACAAATTCTAGCATTGTCTTATTTTATTTAGTTCTCTTAGGGCAGAGGAACAACTACCACTTGCATTCCATAGCATTGCTCTTTTACTTGCTTATGACCAACGTTGGCTAATGAGATTACAGTTTACCTTCTTTGACATTTAAAAAGTGTGTGAATTGTTTAGCCTATACACAGACACAGTGCACCGTTTTTTACTTATTCTCTTTGTTTGTTTCTTATTCCAGATTGCCTCGTGCTTCAAACTGTACATTTTATAGTTAGTTATAATTGGAAAAATTATTACTGACTTCTGTTTCTGAAACTTGAGATTTTTTAGTCTATACCATTCTTAGATAGACTCTGCATAATAATTTGAGTTGCAAGTTCTTCTGGTGATGGAACTTAATGCAGGCACTGCGAACCTGACTCCAGGCTTCACTGCAGGCATCATATATATTAGAGTTACTTCTAGCGGACTTCCTCCAAGTCCAAGCAATGCGTTCTGCCAGCGCCTGTTATTGGGTACGCTGTTTTTTGACGTGTGTTAAGTTGTCAACTCATCTAAAAGCTGAAGCTCTTAGAGATAAAGCTAACTAATGCATATCAAGCTTCAACACTCCTCTTCACATGTGACCTCTAAAACAGATAAACGAAGGTGCATGCTCATCTAAAACCTTAACTTGTTTGGGGGATAACAATGTATATCATGCTTTAGTACTCCCCCAACTTGTGATTTGTGAAGCCAACAGCACCTTTATAGATAAATGGAGGGGCATCACAAACCAAACCAAACAGAGTGTGAACTCGTGCACTAACAACAAAGAGGGGGCTGGTGGACAATACTGGGTATTCTAAACACATGACTTTGCTTAACCAGAGCTATGGTACCAATATACCATGTTAAGTTACAAGCTCATCTTCAAGTGCTAGCTGTGAGAGACGGATCCAACAATCTACATCATGCTTAAACAACATGGTAGTAGATGAAATGATTTTTGTTATTTGCATGTTTTGATCATGTTTGTGTGGCTGCTTACTTTCGTAAGAAAAGTTTTTGTTCCTTAGTTAATTATTGTTGGATCTTTCTGATAAGAAAGAACAAATATTGAGGTATTAGCAAAGGAAAATGCACCAAACTTAGTTCTGTCAAGTGCATTAGGGAAGTTGGCTTCTACATAATAGTAAGTATTCACGAACGCTCTTAGCTAGTGTTTCTATTTTATAATTGCAAGTGCATGCAAGGACATGATTGTTGTCAAAGATGAGTTTAGTAAATTCATAGAAAAATGATACCCATTTTAGAACAAGAAAACTCTTTTTTTTGATAAAAGTAAATGTATATAAATATCAGAGCATCAAAACAGGTGACGCGTCCTATATACAAAGAAGAAAAAAGACAAAAGACTAACTATCGTAAAGGAAAGTTCTGCACAAAATCTACAAAAGAGGAAAAGACGGGGGAGAGTGTAAGTGCCCAGCCCCTGCACACCACACAAACAGGAGATGAAGCAGAGCACTCTTCAAATTTGAAATAGATCCTTCCTCGTTATCAAAAGCTCTCCGATTTCTTTCCTTCCAGATTGTCCACCACTCCCCAAATGGAACAACTTCCCACAAAAGATTTCTTTCCTTCCTACCCGCCAAGCGACAAATACTGCTTCTCCCCCCTTTCGACAAATATTGCTTCTTCTAACCCGCCAAACGACGTTCGAATCTAGCAACCACAGAGTTCCATACATTCTTGTTCTTATACGTGGCTCCAATAGGAAAACCAAGGTACACGAACGGAAGATTGGCAACCTTACATCCGAAAAAAGAAGCCTAAGCGTTAACATCTTGAACATCGCCCACTGGAATAATATCACTTTTGGAAATATTGATGCGCAACCCAGAAGCCACCTGAAAGAAAAGCAGCACCATCCTAAGATAGCCCAGTTGGGACTACTCCGCACCGCAAAAAACTAGAGTGTCATCTGCAAAGTGGAGATGAGACACCAAAGTCTCCGTAGAGTTTTCCCCACCCACTGTGAACCCACTGATGTAGCCTCCCAAAGCAGCTTTCTCCAGAAGTTTGCTAAGGGCCTCCATGACTATGATGAACAAAAAAGTGGAGAGGGATCTCCTTGTCTCAAACCCCTCGAGCTTGGGAAAAAACCTGCGGATTCTCCATTAACCAACACAGAGAACCTAGCCGAAGATATGCAAAACTGTATCCATCTCCTCCACTTGAAACCAAAACCCAACCTTTCCATAAGGTGTAACAAAAAACCCCAATTTACATGATCATATGCCTTTTCAATGTCCAGCTTGCATAGAATCCCCGGAACGCCACTTTTTAATCTAGCATCCACAATTTCATTGGCAATCAAAGATGCATCGAGAATTTGCCTCTCCATTACAAAAGCATGCTGGGAATCGGAGATGATCTTGCCCAACACCTTCCTCAACCTTTGAGACAACACCTTGGAGATGAGCTTGTACACCCCGTCAACTAGACTGATTGGCCTGAAGTCCTTGACGTCACTGGCTCCTTTTTTCTTAGGAATCAACACAATGAAGGTAGAGTTCAAGCTCTTCTCAAACCGAAAGCTATCGTGGAAATGATTAAAAACCTTCAGAATGTCGTCTTTCACTACTTCCTAGCAATGCTGAAAAAAGGCCAAGGAGAAACCATCTGGCCTGGAGCTTTATCCCCACTCAAGCTATGCAAAGCTGCCACTACTTCCTCCTCTGAAAAAGCCTGTTCCAGACCATCCGCATCTTCGGAGCTTAGAGATTTGAAGCTGACACCGACCAAATCAGCTCGCCATTCACTTCTGTCCTTTGTACAGATTCTGATAGAACTCCACAATGCCTTTCTTAACCTCTACAGGATCTTGCAAAGTTATACCATCTATGGTGACCTTATGGATCTGGTTTGCTGCATAATTAACACTCGCCATACGTTGAAAAAATTTAGTATTTCTATCTTCCTCTTTTAGCCACTGAAATGAGATTTTTGCCTCTAACTAATCTCCTCACTTTTAAGAAGACGTTCCAGCTCTACAATGATTTTCTCTCTACGACTTACCTCGACCGAATAACTCTCTTCTCCCCCCAGAACTTTCATCTATACTCCTTATCTTCTCTTCCAGCTCTTTGATCTATACTCTTAAAAACAAACACTTATTTTGGGACAAGGTGGGAATACCTCTAGTTCGTTTCTACGGAATATTGAGTAATTTGTATCTTTGTAATTACTATTCATATATATTCTTTCACGTGGGTAAAGTACAGACCTCTATATATAACTACTTGCTATTGCTACTTGCGGGTAGGTTGCGATTTGAAGAAATGAGCTTCAAGAGGAGACCAAAGTTAGCCAGTGTTTTGGGATTGAATGACATGAAACCTAATACTAGGAAAGGGAAAAACTGAAACCTAATCTGTCATTCTAGTTTGCACTTTACAGTGGTTGTAAATGAACATAATATTCTAATTGAGGATGAAATAAGAAAGTATTCAAACTTTGTTTCTAAAATGGGGCTCTGTTTTGTTTCAGGAGCTACAGCCCGGAATTTCGATTTCTTGTCCTAGTAGGGCTACAGACTGTTGTATAACGAGTACTGATATTGTCGCTGAGAAATCTGAACTCGCCAGCAGATCCCCTATTGCACCGAGTTCTGGACACTCGCTCCAGTCGTTAATCCCTGCTGTGAGTGGTGATACAACTCCATCTCTTTTACCAATTATGAACAAGTCATGAAAACTTTTGATGACCCTTATTTCAGCCACTGTTTCCACTCCGTTGTTCACGATTTTTTCTGTGTAAGCGTGGTCGCTATTTTCTACAGCCATGAAGTCTTCTATACATTCATCGTCAAGCTGCTTCTCTCGCATACTGCTTTCTATGTTGGACCCCGACATGTCCCCTGGAAGGAATCGAATTACAGAGAGGGTATTCTGAGGATGTTCAGCCATTCTCAGTGCGTAGCATAGTGCCTCTCTGTCGTCTGCTCCTCCAAAGAAGAGCACAACAATGTTTCGAGATAAACTCAAGCCTCTATCAACAAGAATTCCAATTGAACAGCTTCTGTGAAGTAATACGTTCTGGTTCACCATTTGGATTTCCGGAAACATGGAAGCCATTCCCCCGTCAACTGTTTGATGCTTGTGGAAGGGAATAATTATGAAGGTAACTTGGTTATCCTCCGCCAAGTTGCAGATGTCTTCGTGCATGGTGGAATAGGAAGAAATGACGGTGTGGGTTTCGATGGAGATAGAGTCATTATGCTTCTCAAAGTTCTTGAATTCCGTGACGATTTGGTCGGCTTGAGTTTGCATTTTGCTGATAGCCGAGTGACCAGCTTCTCGAGTTCCATGCATAAGAAGCATGGCGGATGACCGGCCCGTGAGTTCGACCAAATGGAGTACATGGACAAACATTGGAGATACTTCAGTGGGGTGGGAAGCTTCGAGAAGCTTAATTATGGTTGGGACATTTCGTGGGGTGTGAATGCAGACTAGTATATTTAACTCAGCGCTGGGCCTTGTCATTTGGATTGATCTCCTTGTGTACTTGTTTGATGTGGTTACTGACTTATAGATTGTGGTAACAAATGGTGTGACCATTGCGGTCAAAACTAGAGCTGTGATTATCATCATTGCAAATGACCTCTCATCCACCACCTGCAATCATGCCCGTCATGTTAAAGAGAGTGAGAGTTCTCAAATTCGATTCTTAGTAGAGAGAGAGAGAGAGAGAGAGAGAAAGTACATTGTGTTCTTTGGCAACATTGAGGATGATCATTTCAACAAGACCTTTGGTGTTTAAGAGGAAACCAAGTGTAATTCCGTCGCGAGTAGGCATTTTGTAGAAGTGCGTAACGACGAGTGTTCCACCAACTCTTGCAACACAGGCGACTACTATGACAGCCAACAGCACTGCCCAGCTATAAGCTCCCTTGATTTCTGTAATTGAAGTCTTAAGCCCACTATTGGCAAAGAAGAGAGGAAGCAGAATTGCTGAAACAAAGTCTTCAAGCTTTTCAATGAGACTGAATCCTAGGGGTCCACTTGGAATAACAAGGCCATACATGAACGCTCCAAAAGCAGGATGTGCTCCAATGGCGTCGCTGATCAATCCAGCAACCATAACTCCACCAAGAATTACACTTACAGAGAGCTCGTTGAAACTTTCTCCCTCTGGAGTATTCCGTATTAGCCACCTGATTGATGGCCGGACTAAAAAAATGCATAAAAAAACAAAAGCGGAACTAGCAAGAATCACCCAGAGAGAAGACAATAAAAGAGCTTTCTTCTGTGCCCTGGAAATGGCGAAAGCTAAGAGAACCCATGCAAACAAGTCATTGATGACAGCAACAGCCATGGCTAGCTTTCCAATCTCTTTGTTTATGAGTTTGATTTCTGCTAAGATACGAGCAAGTACAGGGAATGCAGTGACGGTGAGAGAAATAGCCACGAAGATCATATAACCATTTTCATCTTCCATGGTTGTGTCGTCGTGCATATACAAGGATGCAACAGCGCCTACGACAAAGGGCAAGAACATACCGGCGAAGGCAATGACTATGGCCTTTTTACCTGTGCGTAAAATAACTGAGAGGCCCATTTCCACTCCAATTAGAAAGAGGAAGTACAGGAGACCGAGATTTGCCATTGTTTCAAGCACTGCCAAGCTCCTCAGTGGAAAGACTGTCTTGGACATTTTTTCGCTCCCTCCCATTACTGAAGGCCCCAGGATTATGCCACCCTGCAACCATCAACATCAAGCAATCCATAAATATTGTTTAGTTATACTCGAGAGTTTTTTGTATGTCAATGATGCAAGTGCTGCTAAAGAGGCTAAGATCAAGAGCACGAGGCTTCTGCCACATGATATGGAACGGGATTCTTATAATATTTACGCAAACTCCCCCCAAGTAATAGGACTATGATGTCCAAGTGTCCTAATTATCTTATTCAAGTCGAGTAGCTAGATTGAACATGGATAATAAATACTTACCAATATCTCGGACACTACCCGAGGCTGGCGAAATGGCTTGAGAATAAAATGGAGTGTGCGACTTAATGAGACGATGATAATAATTTGCAAGAGGAGAAGTGGGAAAGAGAAGCTCAATGAGCGATCTCCGAGCCATATTCCATTGGATTGAATCATCTTTGGTGCATAACAGACTTGCATATCTGTTGCATTTTCTGTTGTATAATTCATCTTTGACAGAAGCTAGGTTGATAAATGTACCTTGTCTTCTAGCTCGATCAGTGCTTCCACTGCCTCCGTCTCTCATAAGTCATAACCGGCCTTAATCAGTGCTGCCCAAACACCACGATCCACTTCCCAATCTTATATCTCCTTGGTATATGTTGGGCAAAACTAGAAAGGGGTATCTAATGTTTGTTTCTCTTAGCCTTCTTGATTGAACCTCGGAGTCTCGGACACAAAACAGAGAGAGAGACAAACAAGAGAGTAGTAGTATTCTGAAATCTTTGGGGTGTTTGAGGTGAGGAATGAGTGGGGAAGAGAGAGAAGGAAGTTAGTTATGGTTGTTGGCTCGGTCCATTACGGTTTATGTGGTATGTATATGGTTGTTACTTACTTCAAAAATTGTTGTACTCGGTCTACTCTTTCTACAAATTAATAGCATGAAAATGTGCTACCATCACGCCTTAAATTTATCTAGTATTTTTTGCTGTACTGTAACAAATGTTTCGCCAATCATCTATTATACTCCTCTTTTTTGCTGATTTTGTAGCTGAAATAGTGAACTTTTTCCTTCTGAATTCTATTTGACTAGAAGAATTTTACTTAAAACGGGCAGATAAATGGATAAAACTGGTAGTATAATGATCCATTCTTTGATTTTTAATTTTCTGTTGGTAGACTCGAGCAAAATGCTAACAGCCTAGTAGTATAATGATCCGGGGTGGGGGGGGTTGCTACTTGCTACATTTAAAATTTGTTATAAGTTTTGGCAAGGAAGACGATAACCACACCTCACCTCGAAGATGGTGACGACTTGTGTGCAAGGGATTTTTTGAGTTGATCTTGATTCTTGATCCATCAAATTTTTATTTGAGCATTTTTTTAAAATCATTTCAGAAGCCCGTATAAGATTTTTTGATACCACTAGTAATTAATTGAGGATTACTAAATAAAAATTACTAAGGTTGAACACTTTAAAAAAATAATAATATAAATCAACGAGTGTTGAATAGGGGTATAAAATATTATGACGAAGAAAATATAACTTTTCATATGTAGTCATGAATAGTTTTCGATAATCTTTTTCGTGTTTTTGCCAAATACTAAAAAAATATTTTTTTACATATTTTTAAAAGATTTATTGAATATCTGAAAATAAAATCTTTTTATTTTTCAAAAACTATTTTCTAAAAATTATTTTTTGTGCCCATTCAGATCCATTTGCAAATTACAACCCCAAACTCGCAAAAAGGTGAGACCGTACCCACCACCCCACTTTCAACTCTTTAAAATAAAGATTTTTAAAATGTGGCATCTTATGTGTCATATTGTTAACATAACATAGCTCATAAAATGCCAAATAAGATGACACATTGAAAACCACATCATAAAATTGGGATCTATATAATATAATTACACAGAATTGACTTGGGATAAAGAGAGGTTGAGATCAATTCATTTACCGATATCTTATATCAATTTCATCTAGATTTCACGCATGCAACCTCTCTCCAACTCCCCATAGATCTCTAACTTCCTCTTTTCCCTCTTTTCTTTTTAATTTTTCTTTTCTTTTATTTATTTAATAATGAACAAACTCTTAAAAATTCTAAATATGCAACTCAATTGACATGTCAACTCAATTGTAAAATTAGGGAGAAATCCTCCAATTTATTTACGAAAAAACAAAGGTTTTATCGGTAGGAAAGGGGAGTATAAACTAATATAAAATTACAATAAGGTACAAAATTCCAAAATACTTTAAAATCTACACCCAGGTGTATGTTATTATGGACTTGAATGATTTTGATGCCTCGGCGGCATCAAAGCGAGTGTTGTAATAATTTATAAAATGTTGAGTTATTGTAATAATTTTGGATGACTAAATTAGATGCTCATGACTCTTAAGAAAAATAATTATTTTTATGTTGTCTTATTTACAAAGTTAAGAAAAATACCAAAATTTTAAATTGAAAAATAGTCAATTTAAATCAATAGAAGTCAATTTAAAACATTCTTCCGATTTTTAAAAATATCTAAAACACAATTTATTGAGTTTTTCTTTAGGTGGTTTGGGTTTTAAGTAATAAGTATAATTACTAATTTGGAATTCTTAGATTTTTACGTTGTTAATAATATGTATAAAAGATAAAATACACTTTTCATTAAACACATAGTCACTTTTATACTAACATAAAAAGAGATATTAATTGTTTAATGTCTATCTTCCACAGTAAATCTATAACATAAAACATGTTACGCGGTTAAAAAAAATTAAAAAATTAATACCCTTGGTGTATGTGTTAAAAAAAGTTTATATTTTAACGAAAGATTATTAATTGTATAAGGGCAAAGCTGGTTGCCCTCCTCAAATTTATAATTTTATTTCTATTAATAAAATTTAACAAGGTATCGCCTCTGTTTTCTTAAATAAAATTACAAATAAAAGTTTTAATTTTTTTTCTCCACCGTTAAATAATCATAATGTTTTAATTGATTATCTAGAGGTCTTCATTTTCAATTTGTTATTTTATACTTTTTTGAAACATGATTAAAACATATATTGATTTATTTAAATATTGACACCCTCCAGTACTGACATTCTTCCCTACTCACGCAAAGACTAGTTATTCTTAAAACACAATCCTTTTTCGGCAATTACAACACGAGGCTCCTCAACGGAAATGAGGTTTGAAGGGTAGAAAGGGCACTACACGCAAAATTCTATTCCTTTTAATAATTTTAATAAAAAGTAACATAACATAAGCCCCCATTCTTCCTCCTTCACTTTCCTGATCTTAGGGGCTTCAAACTGAACACTTTGATGGAGGTATCCGGATATCTAGGGTTTACAAATTTATTTTAACAACATTAATAACAGTAAACTCTTTCTAGAACATGTTATTGCTCGATTCTGTATTCGAGGGAACGATTAACAACAACGTATCGACGACAAAAATGTCTGAAGTGGATCACTTGCTCACAAAGAAAGTTGCAGATCGCTATCTGAAGCGTGAAGTCCTCGGAGAAGGTACTTACGGTGTCGTCTACAAAGCCATCGATACGAAGGTACTCTTCTGTCTGTGTTTGTAGGTATAAGAAATCATAGGGCTTTAATTATGAACATGTCAAAATTGGGGGGGGGGGTTCCGTTTGGTCGATAGTGGCAAGAAGTAAATATCACAGACAAGATTTTGATTTGAAACTTGGGTTTTCGTGCACTGCAAAAATTACGAATATTGAGTATCGGGTTTCTGTGTCTGGCATACTTACTGGTGAAAGTGAAGAAAGATTGAAAAAAGAAATGAATACAAGAAGTTGTCTAATTTAATACATTTTTAACCCCGATTATTTAGTTTTGTTTCTGAGGTGAAAGAAGGGGAGTATCCAGCAAGATTAATTGTTTATGGAGTTTCAAATTTACGGGTTATATACCTATGGACATAATGATTTCGGAATTTGGATTATGGCTTTCTGTTTTATAATAAACCAAACAGTCTTGAGTATTCTGATAGAGAATGATTTGTCAAATACGTTACTGAATTTATGAACAATGACCTTAGGCTCCGGTTGGTAAATCTTTTGAAAATATGCACAAAAACATTTTTGTGTGTTTGCCAAACACACGCACGAAAAATATTACGGAAAACATATCATGAATACATACTAAAAGTTATAGTCCATCTGTCCTAAAATGAATTCTACCTATTGATTTTACACTAATTTTAAGAAATTGTTTGACTCTTAAGTAATTTTCCTTTAATAACCCCAATTTATCACTTGTGGTATCAAGTCAATAGGGTCCATCTACTTTTCAATCTCACAGACTCACAGTTAAGAGGGACATAATTGATAATTGACATGAAAATATGTTTTAAAAAAGGAAAAGGACAATTGTTTTGGGACGACACCTATTTTAGGGTGGAGTGAGTTTATTAAAATTATAAATTATAAATAATGTGCTGTGTGCACAAGGACAATAAATAACTCAATATATATTTCTCAAAAAGTTATTTGTTGAGTGTGTAATTGTGTGTGTATATAAATATGTGTGTGTTTGTGTAAGAGATTATCTTATCAAAAAAGTTTGTGCAAGTGATTATGATTTTTTTTAAATATAAAAGTTACTCAAGTGGGTGATCATCAGAGAGAGGGAGGGTGAGGAGTGGGTTAGGCATATTGTAATATTATTACTTTTGGGATAATTAGGTGAGTTTGGTGGAAAGGACGAGCAAAGGGATTGTTGAAGAGGGGGGGGGGAGTCGTTGAGGAAGGGGAAGGCGGCGGAGGGGTGGTTGGGGGCTTGAACAAGGGTTGAGTACACACCTGATGTATATGATGATACTGATGGAGAGAAAATTGAAATGAGTATATTTTGGAAAATGACTGACGGAAATGGAGTCCATAAGTCAGTTTTTTGAATAAGAGGTTTCATTTTCTGTTGACTCGTAAAAGCTTTTACATTGACTATATTTTCCAAATGTTATCAAACACAAGAAAATGAAGAAAATGTTTTTTGGAAGTCATTTTTCATTAAACAAAGGAGCCTTAGTGGGTTCTGCCATTGTATTGAAAGGAAAATGCTAACAATTTCCCCTAGGGAAACTTTTAAGAACCTATTTATTCAAATGTTTTGCAGTGGAGACCCTCGCTTATGCATTGGAAGCAATTCCCTCTGTTGATGGGCATTTCCAACATAAGACATTTCTATAATCTTGACTTGTATGAGCTTTACTGAAATACTCCATTTGTTCCACTCAGAGCATTCTGATTTGAAAAGTCAGAATGTTCAAGACATGCATAACTACCTTTGAAGTAGCCATTATAGGATAAACCTGTTTATTTCATATATGAGGGATAAGGTTCAAATATACTTAGTTTTTGAAACAAGACTCTTTGATCGGAACATTCCAAAAGGAAAGTGGGGCTCTTTGTGTGGTATGGAGGGAGAATTCAATGAAAAGAGAAATGGGTCTGTATTATGTAGTTTCCAGCTCATTGTTGAGTTTTGGAAAATGGACTTGTCAAGGATTGTTAAAGAAGGTTTTGCACTTACATGTTCTAGTACTATTGACTTGTCAACTTTTGGGTTTTTCAGCATCTTTTAAAGGTCCTATTTTTGTAGACAGGACAAACAGTTGCGATAAAGAAAATCCGCCTGGGGAAGCAAAAAGAAGGGGTGAATTTCACAGCGCTTAGAGAAATAAAATTGCTGAAAGAGCTAAAGGATCCGAATATAATTGAGCTGATTGATGCTTTTCCTCATAAGGGGAACTTGCATCTGGTTTTTGAGTTCATGGAGACTGATCTCGAAGCTGTTATAAGGGATAGAAACATTGTTCTTTCACCTACAGATATAAAGTCATACCTTCGGATGACATTGAAAGGACTCGCTTTTTGCCACAAGAAATGGGTCTTGCATAGGTAAATTTTCTAACAGTTACTTTTTGTGGCTTAAGCTTGTTGGGAATTTCTTAATAAACTACAACTTACTCTTGATAGGGATATGAAACCAAACAATCTCTTGATAGGGTCCCGTGGACAGCTCAAACTTGCAGATTTTGGTTTGGCGCGCTTATTTGGTAGCCCTGATAGGAGATTCACACATCAGGTATGCTTCCCTATAGTAAGGTGGTGGTCAATGCTTGCCTGAATATTTAATTTGGGGTTGGGAGGGGGGTGTCAACCTCATGCAGACAAGCATCATTGGAATAGATATTGTCTAAATCTTCTCATAGTGGCAAGTTATATCTGCTTGTCATCCTGCTAATTCTAAATTCATCAGCAAAATAAAGCCTCATCTTATCCGTTTGGGGTTGCCTTCATGAATCCAATTCTGCCATTAACTATGTCTAAGTCACAGCCTTGGTTAATCTTCCTGTTTCAACCAAGTAGGTTTGTAGTGCCTTGAAGCTATATTTCTTTGTATCTATCATCTTGAAGCAACTTCTTTCTTGTGATGAAACATTGTCTTAACTGACAGAGCATTGGGTTTGCTTGTTTAGCATTTTTGAAACGTGTTTTTTGTTTTAATTTGTTAAAATTAAAAAAAAAAAACCCATGCTTGGTTATCAATTAAGGGCATCACACCACGCAAAGTGCTTTTGTAAAATTTGAATAAAAGTAAATAATGGTCTTGAAAATGCTGAAGGAACAAACCTTTTAATATTTGATGTTGACTCCATGAATCAAAAGCTATAATCTTTTTATTGGTTCCTTTTCATTAATAATTTCAGAACATAGGATTGCATGATTAACCTGTTGGACTTTGGCTCCCCCCCACCCCCCACCCTTGGTTAATTCCTTCCATTAATATTTAGTCCAGTTGTGTTGATTCTAATTATTTATAATTAGGTCTTTGCTCGATGGTATAGAGCACCTGAGCTATTATTTGGTGCCAAGCAATATGGTCCTGGGGTCGATGTTTGGGCAGCGGCTTGTATATTTGCTGAGCTCCTCTTACGCCGGCCTTTTCTTCAGGTGAACGTGAATCTATGCTATTATGGTTATTTAACATTAATATTTTTCCCTTCCATGATGGTTACTTGTTGGATGATCATGGCCACTTGGTTGTATGCTGTATTTGTTCACGAGTTGACATAGAACATCTTGATGTGATTAGATTTTTTCGTACATTTGCTTTGTAAGGCTCTCTGACCAAGGGGTTCCTTTGTTGTAGTTTCACATCAAACGATAATCAGACTTCTTCTTGCTAATAAGTTAGTTATTTTGCTTAGCCATGTCTTATCGTATTATTATCTCTATGCTATTTTATGTTGCAATATTGCACTTTATTAATTTTCCTGTTGTTCAGTTACCATTTGAGAGGATGTAAGCTGCCCTTGGGAATTCTTTTTGATTTTCCTGTAAGCAATGCGGTGCTTTATTTATTTATTTGGGGGAAAAAGATTTGATGTGTTTCATACTGGAGATACAAAATCTGTAGAATACTCCAAAATATGAGTGTTGTACAGCACTTAGTCGATTTTTTAATTCTAAGATATGAATTTAATTTAAGACTTTTGACTGCTTCTCTTGAACACTAGCCATCACAGAAATGACAAATCTCAATGTTGAACAAACAGCTTTTACTCTTCTCGTGGCATTATCTGCATCTCCTGGATGATTGCTTTTGTTGTTTTGGCTTGTGGTTGACATCTATTAGGTCTGCTGGCATTATTTTTTGTTTTTCGTGGGGTGTGCCCCTTTTCAATTTGTAAATTAGTTATATTTGGTTATGCTTCCTGCTTACAAAACCAATCATTTTCCTTTGAATACCTGTTCTGTGTCCAAACCTTGTCTTTGTTGCCGGACAGTCTTTAGTTTTGGTTTTTGTTGTTGCAACACATTCAATTCAGTCGTGACTTCTCTATTGTGTATCTTGCTATTTTTTCTTTAACAGTGCTTTTTGAATGATTGCATTCCCCTCTGATCAATTAATGAAATGTTCTCAGCTTTAGTTTTCCATAAATATATCAATCTTCTACCTGTTATTGCCATCAACTATCACTTATTTGTCTCATAGCTTTGACACCATTGTCTTTTTGAAGAATTTTTGCTTATTATATATTGACATAGACACTTTGTGTCGGACATGGCGGCAGCCTTCAACATCCAAGACTTGGACACAACCATATATCTAAAGCAGTTATTCAAAGTTTACATGAATATAAAAACTTATAAGAGCTACGGTATTGATATCTTGTTTTATTGTTTCTAAGGAAATTTTATTGAATATGATTAACCAAAAGGCGAAAAAGCGAGAGGTGGGCGAGTTAAAGGTGAACAAGTCGACAATTAAGAAAAAAAATATAAAAATATTAGATGTATTTTTTTTCTTCATAAGTTAGTTATAAATATAAGTAATTCATGTAACGTGGTCCACAAGTGATAATCGTAACACTATATTTTTTTTTTCATAAGTTAGTTATAAATATGATTCTCTTGTGTTTTGTGATGTGAAGGCTTCTCAGCTAGGCTATCTACGATTGGTCTTGCTATTATTTCAGGCGGTCTTGGGGCTTAAAGTTAATATCTCCAAGTCCGAAAATATTTTTGTGGAGTTGTGGGTAATGTAGGTAATATAGGGGAGTTGACTTCTTTTTTCGGTTGCAAGGTTACAAACCTCCCTTCTTCCTGTTTGGGTCTACCGCTTGGAGCTTCTTATAAGAGTTAGAGCATGTGGGTTCCGGTGATGGAAAGATTTCATCACCGCCTGGCTGGATGGAAGAAGAGCACTCTATCTTCGCTGCTTAACTATTTTATGTCCCTGTTCGTCATCCCAACTTTAGTGAAAAACTTGAGAGGGACTTTTTATGGGAAGGTTCGATGGTGGATTTATCATTTGGAAAATTGGAAAAAGGTTTGCTTTAGTATTAGAATTGGTGGTCTAGGGGTTAAGAATCTCAGAGTGTTCAACAAAGCTCAACAAAGCTTTGTTGGGTAAATGGTTGTGGAGATACCTGACCGATACGGATGCAATTTGGTGAAGATTAGTGGTGAGCAAGTATGGGGAAGGAAATCATGTATGGTTTCCTAGGGAGGTTTCCTTATCTTATGGGGTGGGGGTTTGGAAAGGGATTCGGAAATGATGGGATGCTTTTGAAAGAAATATCTCTTTTGAAGTAGGTAAAGGGTGTACGGCCAGATTTTGGCTGGATAAGTGGTGTGGAGATGTGGAGGGCATTTCCTACTCTTTTTAACATTGCGATTGATAAAGATGTCAAGGTTAGTGCTACTCTTTTGCATGAAGTAGGAAGGACCTTTTGGAACCTAGTGTTTAGAAGATCTTTCAGGAATGTGAAGTGGAGAGCTTTCTTCATCTCTCCGACTTCGAGATGTTATACTCACTGCAGCTCGACTCGAGTAATGACGAATGATGATAAGGTCATTTGGGGAAGGTCTAACAATTAAATGTTTCGTTCTTTTTTGGCTCGGAATATGTGGATAGGGGCCCTTTCCCAAAGTAATCTGGAAGACTAAGGCTCCGGTTAAAGTTTCATTTTTCCTATGGGAAGCGGTGAATGAAGCTATCCTTACAGGGGATAATCTTTGGAGGTGTAACAAAGTGATAGTGAGTTGGTGTTACGTGTGCAAAAGGGATGGAGAGAATGCTAATCATATTATGATTCATTGTCCAGTGGTGCGCGAATTGTGGAATTTCGTTTTCTGCATTTTTCAATTTATCTTGAGCTATGTTGGAAACAATCAAAGATCTTTTCCTTTGCTGGTCATTGCACAAAAGGAAACGAAGGGACTTTATTTGGGAAGCTATTCCCTTGGGAGTGTGTTGGGTGACCTGCAAAGAGAGAAATAGGAGAGCGTTTGGAAATGAGGAAAGGCCTTTGTCCTTGCTAACGCATTCAACTGTTGTATTTTTGGTGTACGGACTTTGTTAGGTCAGAGTTTAATTCTTATGCAGATTTCGTAGCAAACATATGCAATCTTTAATTCTTGGCGTATACCTCGTGTACATAGGACGCGGCACTTCCTTTGCCGCTTTTGTTTATAATACATATTTACTTGTCAATTTTTTTACATAATAGTACTCCACTACTCCCTTGCATGTAAGTCACTAGTGGTTTAGGCATGTAAGGCTGCATTGTAATTATTAGCTTTGTAAGTAGTAGACTTTTGAAAAAGTGAAACTCATTTAGGTACAACCATTTTTTAAAAGAGTGACGTTCGTTTAGGGAGAGAGTGATTACATAATATATTATTATCATTATGTAGGGATTGGACTGTTCATGGTTATATCTTTATGACTTTATTCACATTCAATCAATTTTATTTTTGGATAAATAGATAACATGATGATTGGGTCCTCTGATAATCGAAATCAGATCCAACAATGGATCAATTGTGTGAATGTATGTATATATGATATTGTGGGAAACCCCGTTTCGAACCTTCAAGATTGGGGTGCCTACAGATATCAATTGACAATATCAATTGACAGCTTTAAGCAAAACTTTCATGAGACAAGACCAAAGAGATCAGCTTTGAATGCATGTTAATCTACTTGTTTTCAGAGAGCGCTCTGACCCAAAAATCCATGGATAGATATGATTCATTTATAAGCACTCACATAGTCTCTCATCTAACCGATGTGGCATTGTGGTATGTAATGGGTGTGTTTGGCTTTGCAATTTAGTGGCCTGGTTTTGGAGTCTTAGTTTTGTTGTTGTAATGATTGTAGAAAAAGAAAGTGGGATAAAGAGAAAGCTGGTGAGACCAAGGAGAGAAAAAGTCTGAAACCACAAAAAAACCCAATCTCTCCAACTTATATTTTTCATGGCTTTGTAATGGCCAAATAGACACCAAGACAATAGCTCCCTTGGACTTGGGACTAAGTGGTTGCTTCTGTCATGTACTGCATGGTGTATCACCATCTTTTGCAATACTTAAGTTCACGCAGTTCCAATTGTGACTGCTCAGATTCCTTACTGTCATGACAGCCTGATTCACAACCCATGCTCTCATCCGCTGGCCCAAAAAAGAGGGTTTGGTCTGGTTGCCCAGCTAGCATTTCCCTCACGAAAAACTCCATGGATATGATTTACACTTTGGTAGAGGTAGAGATATATAATACTCCTTCCGTCTTAAAATTATTGTCCTGTTTGACCCTGCACACGGATTAAAAAAAACAATTGACTTGATTAGTAATGTTGGTATTATGTGTAGTTTTCTTTAAAGCCCATGCACATGTAGCCTATTATTAAAGTAGAAAGAAAAAGTAAGCATAAAATGGTAAAATGTTGTCTTAAAAAGGAAACTTTCAAATAAGACAATTTTTTTGGGACGGATGAAAAAAGAAAGGAGGACAATAATTTTGGGACAGAGGGAGTAGTTACAATGGGGTTTGTCATTATGACATTTGGTTATCCTTCTGATCATTTGTTGTTGTGTGTTATATACGTATTGATGTGACATCCTGCCCTGATTTCCCTGTTTATCTCCAATTATGCATTTCCTTATGTGTCCTGCTTTTTTTTGGTTGTAGTTTGTAAGTTTGATAAAATCTACTTTACCCGTAATAATTTTTTTCCTAATTACTTGGTGAATTTCAAATGTTTCTTAGGGTAGCAGTGACATTGATCAATTGGGAAAAATCTTTGCCACATTTGGGACTCCAAAGCCCTCTCAGTGGCCAGATATGATCTACCTCCCTGATTACGTTGAATACCAACATGTTCCTGGGCAGTCTCTTCGTACACTCTTTCCAATGGCTAGTGATGATGCTTTAGATCTGTTATCGAAGATGTTTACCTATGACCCAAAATCAAGAATTTCAGCACAGCAGGCATTAGAGCATAGGTATGTACATATCTACATGGTACTTGCTTGCAATGACATTAGTTATTGGGTCTAATCTACATATATGTTAGGTACTTCTCTTCTGGACCTCCACCTACTGAACCCGCTTCGCTTCCACGACCTCCACCAAAGAAGGAGTCCCTAGATTCTAAGGCCCCCGAGTTCAATCCACTGGAGGGTCCAACTGTGTTATCTCCTCCAAGAAAGTCAAGGAGAGTGATGCCACAGCGCGAAGGATTTGAAGAAAATGCACGCCAAACAGATAAGATTGGTGACCATGGAAATGACATCAGACATTCAACTGGTGAGAGGAGTGGTCATGCACCAATGTCACTAGATTTTTCTGTCTTTGGAGCAAAACCTCCAGTTAGACCAACAATTAACAGGTAATTATATTTATGGTATTCAAAGACAATTTCCATTTTGCTGTGTTGTCATTAGCAATATCCCTGTTATTCTTTATCCAGTAGGGGTGTACGCATTTTGGTGCTCTTTACATGCAATGTGGTTTTACTTGTCCTTCCTTTTCTATTGTTGTCCTTATATTTCGGCGGGATGTTTTTGTATATTCTTTTCTTGATCTTATAATTTTTTTTTCTGGAGCCATTTTCTGGATACCTGAGTTGTTTGTGGAGAGATCCAAAAGTAATTTGGTGATTTATATTGTAAATAGAATTTTGAGGTTCTCTTAGTTGTTACTATTGTCAACCATGATGTTTCAAAAATTATAACCGAACAAGTTCTTATCTTTGAAACTTCTTAAAAGCTGAATCTTGAAATATGGATTGAAAAAGATACAGAAAAATGCTGAATAGACAAGGTTAGTCTTCTTCAGAAAAAGTTATCACAGACCCTTGATGATGATGAGTGATGACCGCCATCATAATGTTTTTGCTACTTCACTTTGTGGTAATACTAACACGTATGAACTGTTGTAGATTACTCTGGTTTCAGAGTTCTTTTGATTTTTGTATTCAGAAGGAAACAAATAACTACTTTTCTTAATAAAGATTGCCATTGGAGGAAAGAAACTTGGTATAAATCAATATTCCTTTTGCTTTGGCAGGGTTGGACTTTAAGTCAACAACCCTGCATATTAATCCAATCACACATGCTCATGTAAACACTTCAGGTAGGAACCAGGTGGGATTAAGTAAAATGCGTGGGAAAAAATGAAACTTGATAAAGATGGTAATAGTTAATCCACTTCGCTAACCCCAATGGGTGGGAGTCATGGCAATGGCATTCAAAGTGAGACTTTGAGGTCTTTGGTTCCAATCCTTGTACTGAGGGTCCACACTTCACTATCCATAATGAAGAAAAGGGAAAAAAATAATGAAGAAATGGGGAAAAAAAGAAGAAGAAAGAAGGTTAAACACTTCGCTAGAAATTTGGATTGTGATTGCCCTTCTCAGCTCTTTTCTCATTTATTATTGATTGATTTGATTCCCACTGGTACTCATTTTATGCCAAAGATCGTCTCTTATTAGAACTTCTGTTAAAACTCTTACACATACAGAAAAAATTCGAAGCATGTATAGCTCTAGTAATGCTTATCTACAAAACCCATATTGTGTGGATTGAGCTGGGGCACTTGAGATGTACCAATGCTTTTTAGGTTTTGACATTTGGCATTGTAATGTAAAAGGTAGTGTATTTAGAAGAGCTAGAAAAGGTCGAAACTTGTCTTTGTTTTCTTTCTCTTCTAGGGGCTGCCAAATGCGTTCGATTATCTGCTTATCAGCATGAGTGATTGATGAGCAAGGAATAGGATAGACTCGGGTAAGTTTGGAAGTGCAAGGATCTATTTCAGTTGGGTGTGAGTAGTTGCATCGAGTGCAAGTAGGCAGAAAAAGAACTGTTTCTTTTGGTCAAAAGTATGAAGAGGAATGATTGCTAACCTTAAGTTACACCTGGTTAAGCGAAGTGTTATACCTCAGGCAATATCTGCCAAATTGGTTTGTTTTTGATCCACTCATTGTAACGAGTCCTACTTTCCTTTTTGGAATGTTCCACCCAAGAGTCTCATTTGAAAAATGGAACTTACAATTATCTTGATGTTCTAACTTTAGTGCTCATATATAGGATAGAACAACTTGAATACAACAAAATTGATACCTGTAGGTGTCTGATCAGTTTGATTTATCCTAGTGGCATAAGCTGTTATTTCAATCCAACTGAATTGATCTAACTTCTAAGAGAAAAATGTATTAGATAACACGTGTATAGGCACTTTTCTTACTTTACACCAGGTAAATTGAAGGGGTTAAAAATGTATTAGATAACACGTGTATAGGCACTTATATATAGATATCTACAAATGTACCTTTTTACTATTAGTATCTGTTGCACACCATTTCCATGTGCACAAATTTATGAAATGATCCTGTTTCTAGGGAAAATGGAGTTGACGCTAAATAGGAGTATGTGGTTTGGATCCATCAATGTTATGAGCTTGGCAAGTTATTTGTATTTTCCCATCTTGTTCATATATATATATATATATATATATACACCCCTTGTGTTAAAGAGTAAAAGTTTTTCCAGTTATCATTTTGAAGTGATAAAGATGATCTGGAAACTCAAAAAATTATAAGTTTAGTTCCTGAGACGAGTTTAGGTGGAATTGTCCCAAAATTAAAAAAAAACATGACTCTTTTCTTGGGATGTAGGGTATAAACATAAATTAAGTCAGCGTTCACTTTTATGTAATTATTTATTGTGAATTTTTATGTTTTCTGTTTTGTACTGCAGTGCTGACAGATCACATTTAAAGAGGAAATTGGATCTGGAATTCCAAATCCCCGAAGAGGAATAATATATATACCCATAGTAGGCTTGAAAACTCATTGAGTGCTCGCGTGAAGGATGCATTAACGATTACCAGGTATGCAGTTGTTTTAAAATGATGCACCTTTGAATTTTTTTGGTTATTACTGTAGTCTGATGTTCATCACCATTCATTTTATTTGTTGAAATTGTTTACAGGATGCAGCCAAGGAACTGAATATATTTGGGATCATAGTTGCTGGTCCGCAAAAACATTGTAAAGAATGAGAAAGTAATCCCTCCCGAATCCTGATACCACCCTGGCAAAATATGTACACTAGTCCAATCAAAGGCAATTTTGTGCATCATTTGTTTGATATAATTAATGTAGTTTCCCCATTGTTGATTTGTGCTTCCTTGCGGTCTCCGCGTTATCTGATTTGTCCTAGGAGTGGAACGTCTTTATTAGTATAACTTTAAACAATTTTGCTAGAGTTTAAAGCATGCAACAAGATTGTCAAATTTTCTTGATTTACCGGTTATATTGAGGTTCTGGTTTTATCTTAAAACTATAGGGTAAAAACTAAAAACTTATGAAAGATCATTGTATGAGTATTTTTTGTTAGACGGATCCTTTGATCCGATCATCGTGTGTTGGTGGGTTTAGCTATGAGAGAACGGGCTTCCGTACTAATGGTTTAAGGGTGTTATGCCCTCATTAGGTGCACTAGACTAGACAATTATAACTTGGAAGTTGGAACCCGTTAACTCACTCGATCCGACTTGAAAATTATTTAACTCAAATTAATCCGTTAATATTTTAGGGTTGGAACCTGTCATCGTTTTTATGTTTTTAACGCATGGATCACTCGACCCGATCAGTTTAGCCTGTTACCTGCCACATCCAGACCCAATCCTAGCACACCCAAGTGAACCAAGATGAAAAACACTTGGATTTATGCATTTTATAATTTGCTTGTCATTTGTTTTATGATACTGAGATAGTCTTAAACTCAACTTGGACATGACATCCAATTCCGGTTCCATATGGTATCGTAATGTTAGGAGTAATCTGAAGTAATCAAATTACAAGATCAATTGTTAGAGAAGAATATAACAACTTAGAAGCAAATATGAATCTACAAAACGGGTTATTCAGGAAGGCCATTATGTAGCATGTATGGCTCCTACCTCCTAGGTAGCAATGCCACAAAACTGTTTCATTCGAAACTCGGGTCTCTACTCTCTATGCTGCCTTGGATATCGACGGGAATCGTGGATTCATATACTCTATCCTCAGCTTTCTTTGCCTGTTACATAGAAACGGGAGGGATTCACTAACATTGTTAAAGAACCAAAAATACTATCTTAGTGATGCTATATGAGCTTACAAGGAAATTACATAGATACCAAATAGTAATCATCATCATCATCATCATCATCATCATTGTTTGATACAATTCTTATAGTCATTACCATCAATAAAAGGAAATATTAAAATAAAATAAAATATAAAGTTTCCAATGTGGTATGGTACGGCACGGGGACATATTGTGAGACAAACTAAATAAATAAATGAAATAAAGTTTTCATCCAAATGAATGCCTTTACCATAATGGCATTAGTAGGAACAAAACTTAATAGACTTTTTGGTATTAAAAGTTGAACTTTGGAACCTTTAGATAGAATGATTATTTTGGGGATTTTTAAATATGTTTTTTAAGGGAACTTTTTAACATTTTTCCCAAGAAAGTAAAATACAAGAAGGAAATGGAGAGGGCGTGAGAGATTGGAGAAGAACAGAACTGAAGGCTTACTTCTGCTTCCCAGTTAGTACGTAACATGATGATGAAAAGACATGCCACTTGCACCCCCAGTGCACAAAGAATCCCTAACCAGAGCCCCTGCAGAAACGATATTTGAAATATAAGAAATCAAGATTTTGCAAGTTTACTTGTAAAGGTAATCTGGGAGAGCAACTTAATGGTGTGTGCAAGTTTGCTCGCAAGGTCAACACTTCCTAGTACAGGCCTATAATGGTGTGTGCAAGTTGACTCAACAACGTACTGTACTAGGAAGTGTAGATGATAAAGAACACATAAAACTGAAATAAGAGAATGACAGGCAATTACCTTCCCCCCAATATGCAGTACAAACGCTAATAAAATAGCACAAGGAATGCCCACAAGATAGTATGCACCAAGATTGATAAATGCACCAATTTTTTGCCAGCCACATCCTCTAACGGAACCTACAAGTCAGCAAACAAAATTATACATCAGTATATCTAACCCCTTATGTATTAACATGAACTTAGTGATTAGATTGAAAGTATATCCTGGTCACTGTAATAGTAGGGTTTCCTAAAGTTTAGCTGAATGCAAGCGTATTAAACAACCCCAAGCTTTTTTTTCTTCTAAAATTACAATCCATGGCTGTTAGTGAAGTATAGTGGCTAAAATAGCAGAGACGCACACATGAACACACACAAATTTGTAATTTACATTCAAGTCCTTTGAAAAAGGGAAATGAATGGGATGGAAAAGCAACCTGACAGAACACACTGGAGTCCATCCATGAAGTTTGATGCTGCAATAATCGGCAGTATGGTTGCAACATATCTAACTACTTCTACTTCATTGCTGTAAGCGTAACCCCAGATGTTACGGATCAACAACAGAACTATTCCTACCAAAATGCCCTCTGTAACAGCCATCACTAAAACGACATGAACTGCCAACTGTGCAGCTTGTGGATGCCCAGCCCCCAATTCGTTTGAAACCCTTGTACTGTATACATAGAAAGAGAAACGTACGTTAGGTTGAGCAATAATTCAATAACCCTCAACTTTACCAGCACTAGTCATGTTAACTTGAAATGAGAAAAGAGTTCACATAGGAAACGAGCAGTCAAAATAAGGAAACATTTTGAAGCAATAATATGTCCGAGGAAGTACAAGCATGTTTGAATGTCACTTTTCTTATCGTAGTAAATGAGAAGGATAAGTAATAGAAAACCAGGTTAGCATCAGACCTAACAGCACCACTGAGTCCAAATGGGATCATCCATACTGTTGCAGCTGTATTTAGGCTGGTGATAAAACAAAATAAAAAATTATATGGGTAATGGAGAACAAGAACGAGTTCAAAAATTCACTCAAAGAGAGCATGCTAATCTTTTGAGAGAGAGAGAGAGAGAGAGAGAGAGAGAGAGAGAGAGAGCAAGTTTTTTTTACCTCACGGAGAGCACAGAAGTCTCTAATTTAGGATTAGGAAGAAGACCAGAAAGTAGAACCATCATCTCAAAGGACCACATTTCCAAGCTGCTCAAAAAATAATGGTAATTAAGCCCATCAATGTCTTGAAGAACAGCTGAAGGGGAGTGGGGAGGTGTGGCAGGGGATATTGTTGAGGCAGTCAGTGAACTTACCAAACCATAACAGCTGAAGGGATTGCGAGTTTAATGAAAGTGAGAGTATTGTGTAGAGCTTCTTTGGAGAAGCCAGTCCATGTTCTTGCACATGAAGAGGAGAATTTAATATATAGTGCCAAGAGCAGCACGTTGATCCAATTAGAGATGGAATTCGCAAGGGCAGCTCCCCTGCTGCCTAGGCCAGATTTGAACACAAGGATCCAGCATACGAGGAGGTGTAGCAAAGTAGTAATTCCAGAGCTCAGCATCATAGGGAAGACTATGTTCTGGGCTTGTAAGAATCTGACTTGACACTGAAGAAGGCCATACGCGAAAAGGCTGGGGAGCATATAACGTGCATAAAGTCCAGCTTCTTCAGATATGTCAGCATCTTGGCCAAGAGCTTTGAGGATGGAGCCAGTAGATGCCCATATAACAGCGAGAGGTATGCTTATCAATGAAAGAATAACTATAGCTTTCTGCATGTGTATGCCAAGCATATGGTACTGCTTGGCTCCGAATGACTGGCCACAGAATGTATCCAATGCACTTGCCATTCCTTGCTACTCATGAAAACAGGTCAGGTGTGTCAGGATTTCTGCGTGATCAGAACATATTGTTCCCTAATTCACTGCAAAAAACTGGAATAATTGCATACTCTTGAACACTGTCTAGCTGCAACATTCATCTGTAATCACCCGAGAAGTATACAATGTAATAGCCTGATTAAGCACACAATGGCTTACCCTGGCTAGTAGGCTGCTGGTAGTAGCCCTGTTCTGAGCAGATATATTGCAAGATTAATGTTTAACAGTTGGTTAACTAAATAAACTAGACAGGTGCAGGTTTTAACTCGATTAGACAATTGACTAGATTTATAATCTTATGGGAAAGAAAATTGAAAAATAAATAAATTTGTGAGCATCAAATAGAACACATTAATTTCAAGAGACATATGGATTATAGTGCTCTGCATTTATGATCCGAGGCTATTATGTGTATTCAGCAGTATGAGGCTGAAATCAATACTTTTATAATGAAAACAGAGAAAACAAATGTCCTGTTTTGACTATGGTCTATCATGCTTGAAGTAGTATATTTCAATTCGTTTTCATTTTCCTTTTACCTTCCTCCTCCAATTTTGTGGAACCAACAAAGCATTACGTACTCTAGTCATTCCAAATTCAAAGGATTCTTTTATGATTATTGATATTTGAGAGAGAGAGAGAGAGAGAGAGACCAATAAGCTGAAACCAGTGACAGAAGCAAAGGAGGTGGCCATGGAGGCACCAGAGAGAGCCAACTCTCCAAGATGACCGACAAACATGACGGAGATCAACTGCAAGCAATACTGAAGAAGACTGACAGAGATGAGAGGGCCTGCTAACCATAGCTGTTTCTTCACTTCCTCAACAATCAACTCCCTTCTATTATTATTATTATTATCACCATCAACAATACCCTTTATCTCTCTAAAATTCCCACCCCCATCAATCAGAGGTGTGTTTAGAGTGAGAGACGTTGTCTTCCCCTCCATCTTCTGCCTCCTCAACTAGTCTAAGTCAAGCCCACTCAGTGATTCAGAGGGAGTGGGAGTGGGAGAGGGTGATACGATAACTAAAAGAGACCCGATTAATTTGCTCGTCTTGTAGTTGTTTGGATATGAGATGGAGGAGGGTAAAAATGTAAAATTGTCATGTAAGGACCACAACGACAACATATAGATGCGGATGGTTCTTCTCGCCACATAAATATAAAAACAAAAAGACTAAAAACTCTTATTCAACTTTTTAAAAAGTTAAGCTTTTAATACAACATGAACATGGAGTAGTTTTTTTGATATGATATAATAATAATACCCTCATCTATCAAAATTATTGTCCAATTTGATTTTCTTCCATCAAACCATATGTTTTTAAAAGACTTCCCAATATCACTAAGATTTACATATTTTTTAAAAGAAAAAAACTTTCTCAATGCATGTGTGGATGAGGGGTATGAAATTATGAATATGATATGTCAACCAGATTTGCTCATATTATAAATAACAATGTCAATTTTTCACATTTACTTGAGGGCGTGGATATATCAAAATTATCATTTTTTTTAAAAAATCTCTTTCTATTAATTCTTCTCCTCTTTTGGAGTTTTTTTTCTTTGTCGAATCTCATTTGAGTGATGAAATGTATGTCATATAAGATCAAATTCATATTTTTATTGAAGAGGTTAGTTTTGATTGAATGTGATGAAGAGAGAAAAATTATCGCTTAAAAATCCACGATCAGGTAAAATCTAAGTAAAATCTAACCCATGATTGAATCGGTGATGGTATTATGATAGCTTTTTGCTTTATGAATTAGCTTTTGGAGGGATAGACTATAGAGTCCCAGAACAAGTCATTTCAGCCATTTTTATTGAATATTTGAATCCCTTTTTTACTCTCATGTACTCTTAAGTAGTTTGTAGACTTTGACCATCATTATACTACTCATACGTTTCATTTTAGTGTTCATGCTTGAAAATTGTAATTATTAAAAAATATATACGTAATATTATAGTTTGTTATAATTATAAAAAAAATCGACATAATCAATATGTTAATATAATCTGTAAAGGGTAAAGTTAGATCCTAGTTATTATTGTTCTAATATATATATATATATATATATATATATATATATATATATATATATATAGAGAGAGAGAGAGAGAGAGAGAGATTTTAAGAATTACTTGTACCTAAATTTACATTTTCCTGTGTAAGTCACCGCAACGTGTTTCGACCAGTAACACCACTTCTTTACCTCTACAACCAGTAATGCACGACAACATAAAGAAATCAATATAATCAGATAATTTTTTAAGAAGAAAAGTTATCTGTAATTTTTTGCTGTCCCCTTATTGTATATATATATATTTTATCATGATTAATAAAATTAGTCAGGGTACCATCCATGTTTTTTTTAAACTTAAATTTTATTAATCTCTGTTGGTAATTGGGCTTGCAGCTCGATTATTTAGTCCCGTCCACGTAGAAAATATATTTATATTATTTTTGGTTAATTAGTATCCTAATCCTAGTGGGTTTAGGATTGACTTAACCTACAAGAAATATGTTTCTTGTAATAATATAAATAGGACAACAAAATGGATAAAACTCTAATAACTAATTGGTGGAACACGTCTTCCATTAGTTGGCCGCCCTCTCTCTCCCTAAATTCTATCTCACCAAAATACTCCCTCTAGCCTAACCATCAAGAGGCTTGGATTTGCGGTGTGAACCAGTATTGATATCCGTGCGCTGTGATATCAATCCGACGAGAGAGACTCGCAGATCTTGGTATACGATGATCGTAGCTCAAGCGAAATTCTTCCACTGCGCACAAGGTTCCAGTTCGCACAAGGTAATTTGTTATTACTGTTTTGATAGCGAACTTTATATGATATATGTTTAGATATATCCTTCATTGGTATCAGAGCCATATTGCTTGATTGCTCGTATCGTTATGCCATGAATCGCATGCTCTTATTTTGGGGTTTGTTTAAAAGTTTTACCCGATAACGAAACAAATGAGTTTTATTATTTTATGTGTAAAACTTTAAAATTTTCGAGAAAAATTTATATGTCTGAGTTCCCTACGACGAGGCGAACAACATACTAAATTCTCGTTGAATTCCGTTGGGTATTTTTCAAAATATCGCAAACCCAAGTTTTGTTAAAAAGTGATTTTTCCGAAACTTTGCATGCTTTTTTGACCTGTTTATGTTATGTAAAATCGTGATTTTATGGACTGTACTTGTAGTACTCCGTGAGGGCTTTCCAACGACATATTATATGCTTAATTTGGACTTAAAATGAACGTTTTATGGCCTCGCGAAGTTGGCCCTTCGCGAATCGATTTTTTGGGTTAAAAATTCGATCGAAAAATGACCCCCACTCTCGACCTCGATACACGTGCCATTTTGGGTGCTCCTTTCGAGGTAAAAAGTACACCATTGGGTAGTACTCGAGAAGACGAGTCCAACGCCACTGGCCGTGCGGTCATCGGACCAGTGGAAGGCGGCACGTGGGCTTCAAACGTCGGCTAGGCGCGTGGAGGCGGCGGCGTCGAGATACAGTCATCCGTTGACTGGTCAACGGTCAACCATTGACTAATGACGTGTCTGCCACATCATTGCCACGTCACATGACACGTCATCAGTGGGGCCCATTCCAGGAAAATCCTCTGTGCTGACGTCATCAGTGACATCATCATGCCACGTCAGCCCTAGTCCTAGTCAGCATCCAGTCAGCTTCTTCAGGGAAGCCCACACGCGCAGGTGGCGCGTGGAAGGCGCGTGCGACCTTTCTGGAGCTCCGATCGTTAAACGGCCGGCGCATCTGGCTATGTTTTGGCCTTCTGAGTCCAATGGTGGTCTCTGTTTTGATCAATTCAGCCTGTAAATATTTGTTTTTGATTTTTCAGTGCATAAAAACATGTTTTCTGATTTTTAAAAAAATACAAAAATAATATCCAGGGGCTGTTTTGTCATTCTGTGACTGTTTAGGGCTGTTTGGAACTATTCTGGAATTTTTTAAAATTCTTTGTGAATTTTAAGCTATTTTAAAGTCATTTTTAGCGTATTTAATTGTCGTTTTGAGCTCTAAAATTGCGATTGAGACTATACGAGACCCAATAAATTTATTTTCAGTAGTGAAAATATTTATGTACATGATATGTACTTTATGGATTTGTTCTATCATATTTTTTTTGTTTAAATTATCAATTTATGAATATTTTCACGTTGTGATTACGAGCCTCGCAGATTTTCCCTCCTTACACGTATGATGTGATTATATTTAGTAATTGATTTTTTCGAAACAAAAGTGAATCGAAATATATATATGCTCATGTATTATTTTTGCAATAAATTGTAGTGAAGTGGTTTCTCAAAATGTAATCGCTGACCTTAATAAGAGTGAGAAATTAGATGACTCAAACTATGGTGTTTGGCAAAGGAAAATCACGCACTTGCTAGACGAGCAAGAGGTTCTGGACAACCTTGATACTGTGATGGTAGAACCAGAGATGGGTAACTTGACCATCGCCCAACATCGCCAGAAAATGCAAGAATTCCTTGACTGGAAAAAGAAAGATCGATGTGCACGCTTTACTATGCTGAGTAGCATGCATAATGATCTGATTGGCGAGTTTGAGGACTGCCCGACTGCTAAACAAATGTGGGACCAAACTAAGCGCATTTATGGGAATACTTTTGCTACAAAGTTAAGGACTTTGACCTACAAGTTTGAAAGCTATAAGATTGACCAGAAACGAAACATTCTTGAACAACTAAGTGAGATGTCCGGAATGATTCGTGATCTTAAAGCTGCTAGTTCTATTTTATCTGATGAACAGCAAGTTCAAGCGGTGATTCGTTCACTGTCTGATTCTTGGAGTGGTTTGAGGCGTATCTTGACTCATACGCACTCCATTCGGACTTTGCGGATGTATCTCACCATGTTGAGGTTGAGGCTGAGTGTCATGAAGCGAAGCGCGCGATAAGTGCTGCGACTTGTGATCTTGCTTTTGTTTCCCTTGAGGGTCCGCGCAAGCCACACGGGCAACGCAAGAGACAAGCTAAAAGCAAGAAGACTCAGAATTTGGGCCCTAAAAGTGACAAGATTGCTAAACGCCGTAGAGGCAAAAAGAATATTGCTAAGCAGAAGTGCTACAACTGTGGTGCCTTGGGTCATTTTGCTCGGACTTGTCCTGAGCCCAAGAAGGTATCACTTAATCCTATCTCCATGCAAAGTTGTGTTTGCTCTCATGTTTTATTAGCTGACTCTCTCCCTGTGTGGATTGTAGACTCAGGCTCAACCAAACATGTGACGAGGGATCGAGAAGGATTTGTAGATTATCGAAAAGGTCCTGCTGGTACAAGAAGAATTTTCATGGGAAACAGTTCGTCTGTTGAAGTCAAATGAGTTGGCTCATACCAACTTCAATTGCGGAGTGGACGCACATTGACTCTTCATGAAGTTCTTTATGCACCTGGAATTCGACATAATCTACTATCAGTAGTACAATTGCTATGACATGGATATTCTTTTAATTTTAGTAATGATCACTTGGATATTTGTTTTGGTGATGAGGTTTTGGGACATGGTTCTTTGTCAGATAATTTCTTTAAATTAGATTTGTTGGATTCCCATAATTCTTCTCTTAATTCTTCTTCTTGCATGGTTTATGATGATTCTAATTCTGAGTTGTGGCATGCTAGACTTGGACATATAGGAAAAGATAGGATGACTAGATTGGCTAGAGAAGGCCTATTGGGGTCTCTCAGCAAAGTCAACCAACCCTTGTGTGAATCTTGTTTGGTAGGAAAAGCTTGCCGAAAGCCTTTTGGAAAGGAAAAAAGAGCCACACATCCATTAGAGTTAGTCCATTCAGACATTTGCGGACCAATGAATGTTAAGGCACGTCATGGAGCTTCCTATTTTCTCACTTTTATCGATGACTATACACGCTATGGTTATGTTTACCTTATTTCTCACCGCAATGAAGCTCTCAAGTGTTTTGAGCGCTTTCTCGCAGAGGTTGAGAATCAAAAGGATAAAAGCTTAAAAACTTTTAGAACTGACCGTGGCCGTGAATATTTATCTGATCAATTTAAAGGATTGTGTGAGAAAAAGGGAATACGCCGACAGTTGACAATTCCTAGAACTCCGCAACAAAACGGCGTTGCAGAACGAAGGAATCGAACATTGTTGGAAATGGTTAGGTCGATGATGGCACAGGCCAACCTCCCAATTTCGTTTTGGGGGGATGCGCTAATGACTGCCGCCTACATACTTAACCGAGTGCCTTCTAAGTCAGTTCCACAACCCCTTATGAACTTTGGAAAGGTGAGAAGCCTAAATTGGGGCATCTTCATCCTTGGGGTTGTGCAGGTTATGTCCACAGTACTTTCAATAAGTTTGGAAAACTAGGCCCTAGAGGAAACAAATGTGTTTTCATAAGGTATTCAGATACCTCAAAGGGTTATGTTATGTACGGTGGAAAACCTAACGAAGGAATGACTGAATCAGAGTCGCGCAATGTTGATTTCATTGAGAATGATTTCCCACAGATAGGTGAAGTTAGGAAAGACTTTGAACTTTTTGAGATGGAAGAAGAACACATGATATCTTTTGGCGAAGGGGAATTGCCTCAACCTAATCGTATGGTACAACATGAGGTTGAACCTATGGAAGTCGCCAATGAGAGTCAATGTGATCTTCATCCAAGTGGGAGTACGGATTCTAGTGGGAGTCCGATCCTAGAACAAAGAATTAAACGTGGAAATATACCTCGTCGTCGATTCGCGATCGAAGAAGAATCTTTCCTAACTACTTCTTTCAATTCTAGTGAGCCTACATCGTTCAAAGAGGCTCTTTCTTTACCTACAAACAGTGAATGGATGACTGCAATGGAAGATGAAATTTCCTCTATGAAAAAGAATCAGGTTTGGGAGTTAGTTGATCTTCCGCAAGGTCGCAAGACTATTGGAAACAAATGGGTTTTCAAAGTCAAGCGAAAGGAAGATGGATCAATTGACAAATATAAGGCACGTCTTGTGGCGAAAGGCTTTACCCAAAGAGAGGGTTTAGACTATGAAGAGACATTCTCCCCTGTGGTGAGATTTTCTTCTGTTCGCCTAATCCTAGCGATAGTAGCACACATGGATCTAGAACTTTATCAAATGGATGTTAAAACTGCATTTCTCAATGGAGAACTAGATGAAGAGATCTATATGACTCAACTAGAGGGTTTTGAAGTCAAGGGACAAGAGCGCAAAGTGTGCCGACTCAAACGTTCCATCTATGGTCTCAAACAATCATCTAGACAGTGGTACATTTGCTTTCACCAAGCGATAACCTCAATTGGCTTTGTGATGATTGAGGAAGACCACTGTGTGTATGTTAAACGATCCAAGAAAAAGATCTTGATTATGTCATTATATGTTGATGACATCCTACTAGCTGGGAATGATATGGAGATGATAAATGCCACTAAAGAGTGGTCATGCTGCT
Organism: Codonopsis lanceolata; assembly: GCA_013146195.2. Taxonomy (NCBI): domain Eukaryota; kingdom Viridiplantae; phylum Streptophyta; class Magnoliopsida; order Asterales; family Campanulaceae; genus Codonopsis; species Codonopsis lanceolata. The sequence goes on from CM028377.1 coordinate 75,368,489, forward strand.
TTCGATATGATAGACTTGGGTGAAGCAAGCAATGTGCTTGGAGTAAAAGTCATTAGAGATCGTTCGAAAATATTTCTTGGTTTGTCTCAAGAGACTTACATTAAGAAAGTTATCGAACGATTTGGCATGACTAACGCAAAACCCGTTATCACTCCAATGGAAAAGGGATGTGTCTTTAGTACAAACCAATGCCCTAAGAATGAAGAAGAGAAGAAGAGAATGTCTACAACTCCATATGCAAATGCGGTAGGAAGCTTGATGTATGCTATGGTTTATACTCAGCCCGATCTATGCTTTGCAGTAGGGATGTTGAGTCGATTCCAAAGTAATCCTGGACCTCAACACTGGATGGCAGTGAAGAGGGTTATGCGTTACTTGGTGGGGACCACAAATTTAACCCTGTGTTACCAAGGTGGTGATTTGAGCTTGAAAGGTTTCACTGACGGATTGGGTGGAGATGTAGATGGTTATAAATCTACTTCGGCCACGCTTTCCTCCTTGGTGGTGGAGCTATCTCTTGGAGTAGCAAGCGACAGACTAGCACCGCCCTATCTACGATGGAGTCAGAGTATATGGCTTGCTCAGCTGCGGTTCAAGAAGCTGTGTGGTTGAGGAGTTTTCTTCAACATCTTGATGTTACGACGCATGTGGATCGTCCTGTAGTCATTGCTTGTGATAGCATGGCTGCTTTAGGTTACACTAAAGATCCCAAGTACCATGGGAAGACGAAACACATTAACATCAAATATCATTTCACTAGAGACATGGTTGCAGAAAAGAAAGTTGTTCTATAATATATTCCTACTAGAAGCATGTTAGCTGACCTTATGACTAAACCTCTAGCTAGAGAGATCTTTCAGGATCACATGTTAGGTCTAGGGCTTCGTAGGATTTGACTTTTATTCTGAGAACACTTATGTTGACATTCGATTATTATTTCATTATCGTTTGAATAAATTGCAGTTTCATTTTGTTCCTTTTATATGTTAATTGGATGTTTCAATATGAAATTGCGTAGCATATATATTTTGATTAAAAAGATGTCGTGGATATTGAATTGACCCTCTCACACGGGTAATTCACCTTGTCGCCAGGTGGGCGAGCAAGTTGAGATAGTAAAAGTCTTTGGTACCTACAAAGGGGGGTACGCAAATGACATTACATTTATCGCCTTGGCATACGGCCAAGATGAGACCTTTTATAAGGTCGACTTTATATCCCAAGGAAAAGTCCGAATGTGAGATCTTAAAAGAGAGTCACTAGAAGAGCGACTGCTTTTAAGTACTCAAGTTAGACGCCAGAAGGGCGGCTAGACTAAGGTTCGTATGACGTTTGAGCATGACATGCCTGCTTCGTGTGGGAGTTCCGTCATAGCATACACTTCATATTGTATGTGACTATAATGCGACTTAAGAAAGTGATTGAATGATCCCTGCTTCATCACTGTGTGAGTTCTAGTGATCAAATCCAGATCACAATTATACCCTATGTGACTTAGAACTATATCATGAACTTGGACGTTGATGATGCTACTTTGGCATGCCGACCAACAGGCTATGCACATACAGCCCTACGAGCATTCTTTGAAAGCGATTAACCAAGAGTGATTAATATGAGTGTCTAAGGAAGATAGTATGATATGCATCTCTAATTTTGTGTTTCAATGCCATGGCGATCATATTGAACATACGGTTCAAAAGGTTGATCTTGATACACAAACATATTGAGATTTAAGCACCGCTCTTGAGGGATTGAGGATGCTTAAACTGATGCATATATACGGTCTGGGGTATAGACGAGTTTTGTTTTCTAACGAGGACGTTCTATGCTGGTCAGATGGTGATTTGGTATAGCGCTCCACCCTTTATCTTTCTCGTCATGTCGCACGCTTCACTTCCAGTATGAAGAGGCAATGTTTAACGGGTTTTGATGATACGATGTGGTTAGAGAGGTGAGTCCATGTGTACGAGTGAGAGATGTTGGTAATTGGGCTTGCGGCCCGATTATTTAGTCCCGCCCACATGGAAAATATATTTATATTATTTTTGGTTAATTAGTATCCTAATCCTAGTGGGTTTAGGATTGACTTAACCTACAAGAAATAGGGTTCTTGTAATAATATAAATAGGGCAACAAAAGGGATAAAACCCTAATCACTAATTGGAGGAACACGTCTTCCATAGTTGGCCGCCCTCTCTCTCCCTAAATTCTATCTCACCAAAATAATCCCTCTAGCCTAACCATCAAGAGGCTTGGATTTGCGGTGTGAACCAGTATTGATATATGTGCCCTGTGATATCAATCCGACGAGAGAGACTCGCAGGTTTGTAGATCTTGGTATACGAAGATCGTAGCTCAAGCGAAATTCTTCAACTGCGCACAAGGTTCCAGTTCGCACAAGGTAATTCGTTATTACTATTTTGATAGCGAACTTTGTATGATATATGTTTAGATATATCCTTCAATCTCCAATAAAAAATGTTTAAAGAGGCCTCTAAAATTTAAATTTAGAAAAATAAATCTTAAACCTTGACGGAAAAGAAATCTAATTAAAAAGAAACGAAATCGTAAAATACTCCAACAATATCCATAACAAGCAATAAAAAAACAGAAATCTTTCCTCTAGCCAACACGCACACGTTGAAGTGTGCAAGGTGTGCGCGTCTGATTTTCCTCCCCTACTGAAATTAGACATGCCCAAACGATTTACGGTTCGTGGTTCGAACCGTGAATTGAACCGCATCAAACAGTTATCAAGTGAACCGGATCCAAAAAGGTTCGTGTATTTCAAATTTGGTGAACCGGCGGTTCCAACGGTAAGATATTGAAAAAAAGCGGTTGAAATGCAATTGATGACCCAGATTGAACGGTCCATATTGGATCTGGGTGCACAAGACAGTTTGGGGGGTTTTTCTAATGAAAAAAACGTTTTTTTTTTTGTTTTTTCTATTTTACTAACTTATAAATACTCCTACTCTTTCTTTAAAAAATTTCACTTATCTTCTCTCTAATTCTCTCAATTCTAAAACTCTCCAATTATTCTACAACTCTTAAAGTGTGTTACTTACAAGTTACAACTCTCCAATTATTTAGTAAGTTTACTAATTATTTTTATTAATTATGTTTTTTGTTGTAATTATATATAATATTTATTAAGTACTATACATTAAAATAATTACGTTTTTATCTATATTATTATTAATTATCAACTACTATTTTTAACTAATATTGTTTTTGTTATTTATTAACTATCTATAAATTATAATAATTTCGTTTTAATATTATACATTAATTGTTGTTAATTACTACGTTTACTAGTTACAATTTTAATTGTTTAGTAATTATTAATTTATACTATTAATTACATTTTATTACATTATTTATTATTTTACAAAAAAATGTTTTCTTCTCGATCCGACATTAAAAAGGGAAAAGACAAAGTTACCCAAGGACCCCAAATCCCCAAGCCGAGAAGAGTTGGGCACGTGGATACTTTTTGGCAAAATTTAGACACGCCAATTAGTTTAGATTTTAGCGATGATGAATATGATGTTAACAATCCAATGAGTGATGAGCCGGTTAATCTCCCCACCTCCGAAACTCATCCTCGTACTTAAGAGAGTATCACTCAAACTCAAACCATTGGTGGAACAACAAGGGGTCGAGTTCAAGGTGGCAGCCGAACTCGAACAACGAGACAATCCGATATGTTTACGTTGCATTATAAAAAGACGCATCTTGAAGGTAAGGATTATCTAGTCACGTGCAACTATTGCAACGCTACTTTCAGCCAGTGTTCTAAAACTCCCCGCCTAGCTCCGCCTAGGCCCCTCTCTACCGCCGCGACTTTTTTTAGTCGCCGCCTAATCGATCAAGTCGGTGCCTATGTTGCCGGTCTGCCAGATAGATAGAAGAAAGAAGAAGAAAAAAAGATGAAGAAGAAGGGGGTTGTCTCGAGACTCATAATTTAGATTGAGAAGGGATTAGGGAGGATATGTTAGATTGTGGGTTGTAGGGGCAGTAGGTAGGTGGAGTAATTTTTTTTTGTTTTTAGTTCTAAACTTGGTTGGTTTATTGCTTTGGGGTTGTTGAGAATTGAGATTAAAGGTAGGTTTATATATTTTTGTTCATTTTACAAATATAGACAAATGTTTGATAAAATGACAAATATAAAAAAAATTAAATTTGTAGTCAATGTGTTTGATCTTTGATGTAAATTATCAAAAAATGGTAATTATGCCTTAATTCTAGGCCCCGCCTAGGCCCCGATTACGCCCCGACTAGTCCCCTAGGCGCTAGGCACTAGTGTACCGCCTAGCGGTCACCTAACGATTTTTAGAACCTTGCTTTCAGCTTTAAAACTGGAAATGAATACAACACGTATAAGAAGCACATAAGAAACATACATCCCGACAAGATGGGAATAAAAGAAGGTCAAACACAAATCCAAGGATTTGCAGGTTCACCACAACAAGGTACGTCTTCTCTATTTAAATTTACCGAAGCTACGTATAGAAAATAAATGGTAAATTTGATTTGTGCTAAAGGTCTACCATTTAATTTTACAAATGATGTTTTATGGACAAATTTTACACAATTGTCATTGAATCCCGTCGCTAAAAAAATTCATAGGAATATGGTTACTCATGACATAAAAAATTAAAAATTACTTGCCTAGAAGAAAAAAAAGATATTAATTATTATGTTTATAAATTTATTGCAAAAAATTTCAATATGTATAGATATTTGGAGTGATAAATGACAACGACATGATTATATAACACTTACATGTCATTGGATTGATAACTTATGGACAATGCAAAAATGATTAATTGGATTTAAAGATTTTGATACTGTACATAATGCTCGTAATATTTCCGCAAAAATTATGAATGTTTTAAAAGAATATTGTTTAGATAAAAAAAATATTTTCAATTGAATTTGATAATGTTTCAAATAATTCTTCTACTTTACCCGAACTCATTTCATCTTGTCCACCATCAATTGGTGGTAATTTTTTTCATGTTAGATGCATATGCCATATTTTAAACCAATTAGGAATATAATATCAGTTTTGATGAGACAACATAATATAAAAAAAAAGGCTAAATTTTTTAGATAACAAAATATGGAATCTAAATCAATTCATTTAGATGTTCCAAACCGATGGAATTCCACCTATAAAATGTTATAAGAATATTATCAACATCAGGAACAATTATGTGCATTTTTTCAATCGATATATTACACTCTTTCAATATATCCTCATCAATGGGATGTTTGTGAAAATTTAAAGATGATTTTGCAAGTTTTTAAGGACGTTACCGAATAATTATCCGGTTCTTATTATTATACTCCCGTATTAGTTTTAGAACATTGTGCTAAAATTAGTTATATATTAGGTGAATGTATTGCTAATATGAGAATAAAATGACTAAAATATTTTTTGAACATTTCACCATTATTTTTAGTAGCCAAAATATTAGATTCTAGAATATGACAAGATGATTTAGAAGCAATGCTAAAATATTATTATGATAATTTATTCCCCAATAGTGTTGACTTATTTTCAACTGACCCTATTATGAGTGCCCCAATTTTTCACATTTTATTTTCTATTAAAGAAGAACAAAATCAAAACATGTTTAAGGCGCGTGGAATACGTCCGGCCTCATTGTGGACTCAAAATGATAAAACAGAGTCGTCATCTTTATTTTAAAGAGAAATAAAGAAAAATCAAATGTAACTATATTTGCAAAGGGTTCAGAGGCTAAGTTACAAGGTGTGAAGGTGTTAGGCATCCAACTCGTCTTTTCCGTCTCAAAACTGTTTTTTGGCTAAAATATGCTTTTATTATATTTATTTAACAGATGAAATAAAACATTTAAATAAAATATATCTGTACACATATTATTACAATACTTGCCACAACTTCCTTTTGAGAGTTACAAATACATTTAAAAATATTTGGCCATAATAATGGCTCTTTTAGTGATATTTTCTTATAGAAATTCGAACAGCAAACTACTTATATTGCTTACATTTTGCTGCTCTAAATAGCACTTTTATGAAATAAAACTTTTTAAAGGGCTTACCTCATGAAGCGTGAGGGTGCGCTCGCTCTGTCCTTTAGGAAGAGAGAGTCTTTTTGCTGCTTTTGCTGTTTTGTTGGGGAGATTGGCAGAGTGACTGCTTCCGAAAGTTGCTTTCAGGCCTCGGGAACTGGGCGGAGCAACTGCTTGATTTTTTGTTGTTGTTTGCTTGCTGTTGGCGTAAATTGGGCAGAACAACTGCTTGTTTTTCGCTGATTTGGTGTCTGGATTCGGGCAGAGCAACTGCTTGCTTTTGGATTTTTGGACCGGAGGAATAGGGTGGAATCCTAGCAGGGCAGCTAGGTATCACTTTGGCTGGTTGGTTTTGCTATTTGGGGGAGATTTGACGGAGCTTCGAGGCTAGATGAGGAAATCTCACAACGCTCTCGGGAGAAACTCACAAACTGCGTAAACGGTGTGCGAACTACTTGTGAATTCTGAAGCCGGGGCCTCGTATTTATAGGCTGGAGAGGCTTTCCTTCGTGACTAAGATTTCTCACTCTGTGTTTCATCGGCTTGTACTGCGCGCTGAGAAAATTGCACCGAAGGCAAAATGTTACAGTGCAGGAGGCACTATTGGGCGCCACCTGCAATGGAAGTGGGGGCGGCACCCAATAGCACCATGGGCGACGCCAGGGGGTCCCTGGGTAACTCCCAGGGGCTTTTCCTGTTATGATTTTTGGCACTTTGGCCCCCTGCAGTTCACTGTTCATGCATTCTTTCATTTCTTTTTGCATTTTTTGCAATCTAAACCCTGTAACTTGACATTTTGTTAGCTTTTTAACAGGTCTTGATATTTTATGTCATGTTACATACCAGGAGTACGAAATTGGGGTGTCCACAGAGCCCCTCAACGACGGAGTTTATGGGTAAACCGAAACTTACCAAGTAAACAAACATCGTTGATAAGAAATAGACTCCCAAATTTCGTGCAATTATAATGGGGAGATATGAAAATGCGGAAATTTATAGATGCGACAGTTTATAATGCAGTTCAAATCTCACATACCCTAGACACATTTAGTCGGTTATAGCAGGTTATCGTAGTTTTTAAGTAGGTATGCAAATTAAATGCTCTGATGGTCACACCTGCCGAAATAAGCTGCTTACGTATCCCTTTCTCAGGAATCAGACCAAACGTAGTTCCGCCTCATACAAACAAACAAGTTGCGATAAATAATGATAGTTGCAATATTCATTACAACCTAGTGAAAATAACGCACGACAAGATGCAATATTCATTGCATCACAAAGACTAAATGCAATATTCATTGCATTACCATAAACCCAGATGCAATATTCATTGCATCACCAAAAACGCATATGCAATATTCATCGCAAAGACTAAATGTAATATTCATTGCATCACCGCAAACGCAGATGCAATATTCATTGCATTTATATTGGATGCAATACTCATTGCATTTATATTGGATGCAATATTCATTGCATTACCACGAACCCAGATGCAATATTCATTGCATAGCTAGAAAGCTAACGCGAAGACTGGATGTAATATTCATTGCATCACCACAAACCCAGATGCAATATTCATTGCATCGCCACAACACTAAATGCAATATCCATTGCATTATCGAAAAATTGGATGCAATATCCATTGCACCACAACACTAGATGCAAAATCAAATGCAATATCCATTGCATCTAGAGATGTTAATCGGTCCAACCCTGTCGGTTTCGGTCTAGCCCTATCGGTTTCGATTTAAACGGTCCATTGAACTTGCAAACCTAGACCTACTCCTCTAGGTTTCGGTTTTAAACGGGTTACACCTAAACAAAATAAAAAAAACTTAAATATATAAATATAAAATTCGAAATCAAGTAATTATCAGGCAACGAGCCAACAACCAACATTCAACAACACACAATCCAAAACAAAATGATTCAAATGAGTCATACAAAGAGTCAACAACATTAAACATAAGTGATAGAGTTCAAAACACAAACAAACTTCAAGGCTTCAAGTTTTAATAGTTAAAAACTAAAAAGTTCTAATCAAACATGAAATGATAAAATAAGTCGAGAATCATAAATATCATAAATTAAACTTTTATTAGACTAAACATAATCCAATTTTGAATAACTTGATTCATTAGAGTTTGACTTGCATAGTTGTTTTTGGGTTAGTATTTAAATTTTAGCTTTTCATCGTGTAATGATCGAAAAAATAAAACAGAGATGACCAAAAAGAAAAACTATAAAGCAATTTTACTTTTTTTATATAAAAAAAGATAAAATTTAAATTGTACCACCGAAGGTAAGACTAACATAAATGTTAGTATGAAAAAGCAGATGAAATGTTGGAATGACAACTTAAATTTTAGCGTGACCAGTAGAGATGTTAATCGGTCCAACCCTATCGGTTTCGGTCCCTAATCGGTTGCGGTTTAAACGGTCTACTAAAATTGCAAATCTAATCTTGAAAAAAAAAAAACCCGGTTTAATAGGTTCAGACCTGCAGTTTCCGGCACTATTAACATCTTTGCATCACAACGCTAAATGCGATATCCATCGCATTATCACAACACCAAATGCAATATTCATTGCATTATCACAGAAACAGATGCAATATCCATTGCATCGCAACGCTAGATGCGATATCCATCACATTATCACAACACTAAATATAATATCTATTGCATTATCGAGATAGACCAAAGCAAAAAATCAGATGTAATATTCATTACATCATCCAAAGTGAGACCAGATGTAGAAACAGATGTAATATCCATTACATCCATTAGGAACCCAAGGCCAAATCTGATGCAATATCCATTGCATTATCACAAAACTAGATGCGATATCCATCACATTATCAGAAAATTAGATGTGATATCCATCGCATTACATTAAGACTAGATGCAATATCCATTGCATTGCCACAAGACTATCACTAAAGTTGATGCAATATCCATTGCATTATTACAAAGCTTATTACCAAATCCGATGTAATATCTATTGCATTACTATAAAATTATTACCAAATCTGATGCAATATTCATTGCATTATCATGAAATCAAATGCAATATCCATTGCTTCATAACAAGATTGGATGCAATATTCATTGCATTGCCACGAGAATAACACGAAAATCCGATGCAATATCCATTACATCTTTATTAAACTTGATGGAAGATCTGATGCAATATGCATTGCATTACTATGAGAGAAACTCAAGCTAATATTCGACGCAATATCCATTGTATCACCAACAGAGAGTGTATGCAAATATCTTGTGCAATGTTCATTGCATTACCTTGAGAAAAACATTAACTTAGAATGCAATATCTATTGCAAATTAAGCGAAAACTAAATGCAAACCTAAAATGCAATATTAATTGCAAAATAAGTCAAAGCAATGCCATTTTTTCTCGAAAAATACAATATCCAAGTGTGTTGTAAATCTTTTGAAAATGTGTCGAAAAATATTTTCGAGTGTTTGGAAAATGCACAGAAAATGCTACGAAAAAAAATATGTGAATAAATTAAAAATATATATTTTTTAATATTAATGCTCATATTGGATATAAAATAGTGTTGAGTTTTAAGTGATTTTCCATAAGTAACCTCAATTTATCATTAATTGTGTCAAATCAATATTGTTCATCTTTTTTCAATCTCACAAATACAAATAAAAAAACAATTGATTATTGCTATGAAAAAAAACATTTTGTAAAAGAATATGAATACTGTTTGAGACGTTCCTAAATAATATAGTTGATACCAATTTTATGATGTAGTGAGTATTAATTAAAATTATAATTTATAAATAATGTGCACAAACTCTATTTATATTTCTAAATATTTTTTTTGTTAAATGAAATATTATGCGTATATGTAAATATATGTAATTGTGGAAAGGGGCAAAAAGATGCTTGAACTTTTATAAAATGACTTATAAAAAATAAATCCCTAAATTATTTTTCGAAAAAGAAAACTTCATTTTTCGTTGACTTAAATTTTTTTTACGTTGACTATATTTTCCTGAATTTACCAAACATCCTAAAATAAGGAAAACTTTTTTCCGAAAGTATTTTCAGTGAAACAAACCGACATTTTTTTTAAATCGCACTTTCTATTTAGACATTGATGTTTCAATTGACGAAATCAGATATACTGACACTGTGTCATAGGCACGAGCACGAAGATCTAGTTATATCTAACACATATCATAATATAAAAACAAAATTAAAATACTAATATACAACAATTTACCAATACATTATGACATAAATATATGGTCAAAATGAAGAGTATTAAATTATGTGTGGTACTAAGGGATGTATCAAATTTGGTATATTCCCTAGTACCACACCTAATTTTGATATTTTTTACATTAACTATTGGAGAATCTAATACCCTTACATAAGTATCAAAATTTGGTTTTGACCCTACCATTGAACTTGCCATAAGGAAAAGCTTTTTTTTTTTTGGGCTTTTAAAGGTTAAAAAAAGATACTACTTTTATAAACAAAAAAAAGAATGAAATATAAAATACAAATAAGAAGAAAATATATATTGTTTGAATAAAAAATAAGAGAAAATATTTAAATTAATTAATATATACATTTTGTCTTAATGGATCATATAATAAAAATATAATAATAATAATAAAACATAATAAGTTTAAAGGAAATTTAATCAATTAATAAATTTTGAAAATCAATTAATAAATTAATCTAGTTGTTAACAATCATTCGTTAAATATAATTTAATTCGTAAAAAAATTGATTTTAATTATAATGTATTAGCGTTTTTCAAAATCCGTTATAATTGAGAAGTATAAAGAAAAGATTACAATTTTTTTAATTCAACCTATAACAACTACCATGAAAATTGTGATGTGTTAATGTTTTTTTAATAATACTAATTTTTTTAATGTTATTTGATGATTTATGTCTTATATGTTTTATTTGATAATTATTTAATAATTTATTAAATATTTTTAATAATATATTTTAAAAATGAATTATTTTAAATAATTTAATAATTTATTAATTTATTAAAAATTATTAATAATTTTTATTAATTTATTTTTAATAATTATTAAGCAATCTTTTAGTAATTTAGTAAATAATTTATTAATAAAAAAGATAACCATCTTCACATATGTAATGCTCCGAACTGTTAAATATTTTAAAACGCTTTAATCTAAGTCAGTAAAAATTTTGTCAATTGTAAGTAGAGCTGTCAAAATTGAGCCCGACCCATAGGCCTGGTCCAGCCCACCCGACTTTTCAAGGGTCTGGGCCTCAGTTTAGAAGGCCCGAAAAAGTCGGGCCTCTTTGACGTTTTGTCCGACCTTAAAAAGCCCGAAAAGTCTGGTCCGACCCGATCATTAAGTTAAACACCTAAACATAATTTCAAAATTAAAAACTAAAACATAAATCTAAAAAGAAAAAACTATCAGACATTCATTTAGACTACTTTTTTTTCTTTTGGTTGGATAAATTTATGACACAGTATGATCTATTTTCAAATCAGTGTTCTCTTTTTGGTTGAAACTCATATTCTAAATGGATGGAAATGAAACTTATAAAGAGAAAACGAAGTTGATCTTCCAATGTGACGACCCGACCCGGATCCCAATGCGGGATCCCGAATCGTGCCGTCCAAATAGACAAGATACACAAGCATGCGCAAGTAGGATTATAAAATTCATGTGGCGCAACATCGCATACGAATAACAACTCGGCTACACTTGGCCGGAAAAACAACTTAAAATAAACAAGTCTTCGGCGACGTTACAGCCGGAACCCAACAACTACTCCTACAATATTAACACATGCTTATAATAACCTCAACGGCCACAACATGCCGGAGACAACAACAACGATAATAATTAAACGAGCTTTAGCGGAAGAAACTGTAGCGAACCATAAACAAATAAACAGGCTCGACATATAGTCGGCATACAAAAGATTACAAGTGTTAAACCATTAAGTCTACTACAACAACAAAAACCCCAAGCCAAGTCTATATGACTTGCTTCCCAACGTCCTTACCAAACAAAAACTAATAACAAAAGTCTCAAAAGAGCAACCTTGCTCACAAACGACCAAGCGTGAATAAAGCGAGTCTATCTCGGACCGTCTCCTCGGCTCGGATCTAAGGAAACAAAACAAACAAATAGGGTAAGTCAAAAGACTTAGTAAGTTACTACAATGCATATTCATGTTATAACATGACATTTATCTCAATTACGGAACATGATCATCATATAGCACTTAACACATTAATCACATAAGTGCGGGAAAGATAAGTCATACAAGTAGGATATGATATAGTCACGGCCGCTTCGTAGCTCCTGCAATAAACTTTATTATACTGTATCGTGCCACATCGATGCTCGGTGATTACATCGACTTTTATCGAGAACCTACTCGATCTAGATAGCAAGACAGTGCGGCACGTATTGATACGGCAGAAAGGGCTACTTCCCATTGCGGCAACAATGGAGGTGTGTGTGAGGTCCCAGTGCGGCGATCCATAGCGAGCACGAATCCCATAATTCGTGAAGGCGATGCATCGTCCACCCTGACTTCATAAACAAACCAAATAATGCCAGTTGGACTCAATGTGATGCACAAGTAGATATTTACTTGACTTAAACCAATCAAGGATCGAATTCGACAAGAGCGAACTCGACCAACCAAGTAGGGTATTAATCTCTACCATAAAAACATATCAAGGCAATTAATTGCTCAAAACCAATCTTTCATAACAACTTGTTGTAAACAACTAAACCAAGCTCATATTTGAGTAAACCAAATCAAACGGTGTCCAAACTTCGTAGGGATTGAAACGAGAGTTCAACATGTTCAAATATTCCCTAGAGTCGACTCCGTTGAGTCTCTTCTCTAAATTCCCAATTTTGGAGAAATTGAAGCTATGTGCTTCATAACCCAACCTAGGTCATTTCTAGGTTCAACAAGGTTGTAAATTCACCAAGGCATTGCAAAGTGATTCATGTATATCATAGAGTTCAACTTTGAGAATAGAACACATAACAACTTAACAACATACAATGTAGGCTCAAATTAGGGCATTCACATATTGCACTTATTCAAGCAACATATACAATACATGTTTCTAACATGATCAAAACCTTAAATAGACAAGATGAAAGAGTTTTATAAACTTCCATAGGCAAGAAATCATCCTACACATGCTCCTAGCAAGTCCATATTTTCACAATACAAGAAGAGAGCATAGGAAGCATATATGTGTCCTCATTGACCTCAATCACCATAGGCTTTGTTTCTTTAGGGTCAATGAGAACTAAAGAGAAGAAGAAGAAGAAGAAGAGTAACTTACTAGTTCTACACCAAAGAAAGCAAAGAAAGAAACCAATCGGTTGAAAACGATCCTCTCTTCGAGCTCTACTCTTTTGATGAAGGAGTCTTGGGCAAATGAGTGAAGGATCAAGGAAGATGGAGATGAGAGCTTCAAGAAGCCATGGGAGAACTCTCAAGAACACTCTCTCACGTTTTTGGAAGAGCTCTCAGCAAATGAGAAGGCAAGAGGCTGATTTGTGGCTTATAAGGGGTCAAAGGTTGAGTGGGACAAGTGTCAAGACCTTGTGGTCTCTTAGGATCAGATTTTTGTGGCTTAATTGGTCACTAATGCACTCTTAATCAACCCTTAAAACAAGTTAGATATGTTAGGACACAAGTGAGGAGGGTTAGGGAGGTTTAAGAAAGGTTTAGATAGGGGGTTAGGGTGTATAAGTCGTCCAATATCAAAACATGGGAAAAAAATCCCGTAATGCACCAGATGTTGAGGCGGGCGCCTCAGCCTTCCCCAGGCGGGAGCCTCAACCTCTGAGGTTGTTAATTTCCAAATTCAGCTCATTTTGTAATTGCTCCCAGAACTTGAGGCGGGCGCCTCACAAGGTGCCAGGCGGGCGCCTGGGCCTCTGAACCTTCAAAACTTGGTCTAAACTTGTCCTAAATGGTCCCAAACTTATGGGCAACCATTCTAAGGTCTAACCCAACTCAAAACGAGTCGGAAACGCACCCGAACAACACCCGGAACAAGATAGAACAAGGCTCGAAACACGCGACGAATGATTAACGAATCAAACTACAAACAACCACCAATCAAACTAGGATAACTTGGACATGAAAGAGGTTTGTTTCAACATGGTTAAGACCTGAATATAAGGCCAAGAACTCAACGAACACTTCGTACGACGAAATAGAAGCAAATACGAGCAACGAGGGGAATCACTAAGGCCAAAATCAAAGCGATCAAACCGGCGATTCAACAAACAAGTTTATATGATTCTAAACATGTTATGGGCTTCATGAATGACTTATGAATGGTTCTAAGACATTTCTATACTAAGTAAACATACTCACAATCAACAAGAAATCAAGAAGACAAGCATACAATGCACATGCAAGAATACGGGGCGTTACATCCAAGTTCCAATCTCGTTTAGTATGGTTGTGGTTAGTAATTTTATCGAAACTGATCTATTTAATTGATATTAGCTAATAAAAAGACTCAATAGTATAAACTTGATAAAAATAAAATAAAATTTAAATGTTAGATTGTGTCAGGTGAATCAAAAAATGAACATTTGCTAGTTAGTATGATTTTGCAAGCTAAAACCTGAAAAACTTTGTTTATCCTCAGAAAACATATATTAATAAATTGGGGACAATATGATGAACTTCAATTTGGTTATAACTATTTTGAAAAAAATACCCTTCAAGTAGCACATGTATTTTTTCTTTGTCTGTAACATTATAGTTTTTCTAGTTTGTGTTTCGTTAATTGTTGAAGTTACTACATTTGTTTATATTTGCTTTGGTTGCACTTTTGTTTTGTAATTGTGTAAGTTAAACTAGTAAGTATGTATGTTTTGAACTTTTGATGTGTTATATAACTTTTATTAGCTAATCTGTGAGTTTTGTTAATAAAAAAATAGTTATTTTTTTGGCCCATAGGCCCAAAGTGCGCATGGGACAGGCTTGAGTTCTATGAGGTCCGCCACCATTTCGGTCCAGCCCACCGTTAAGCGAGGCCCATTGGGCCGGGCCGCTTGACAGCTCTACTTGTAAGTGAGTAACTGAGCGCTAATGTACTATTAATATTCTTCTCTTAATTTTTTATTTATGCAAAATATATCTTTCCTTCTTATTTGCATTTTTATATTTCATTCTTTTTTTCCTTTTTTTTGTTCATAAAATATATTTTTCAATTATCATTAAATATCTTTCTACATTTTAAAAACCTTAGGAGAGGCAACTGAAATTAATTCCGTTAAAAAATAGATGACAGTTAGTGATAATGACGAAATTGAATCTCATTTTTCAACTATCATTAAACATATTTCTACATTTTAAAACCTTAGGAGAGGCAACTGAAATTAATTCCGTTAAAAAAATAGATGACGATTAGTGATAATGACGAAATTGAATCTCATTTTTCAAGTATAATGACAATTTTACTTGAAAAATAATACAATGATAAAATATACTGATTAATCAAAATATAATGACAAAATTAACAATTTTTCCCTTAAAGTGAACATGTGAGGCTAAAAAAGGAAAGAGAAAACAAAAAATAAAAAAACAAGAGCATAAAATATACCCAGAATTAGAAACCATGTTTGACAATAAAAGTAACTGGGTCACCAAGCATCATAAATATCAAAATTGGTTGTTTTTTTTGTGTGTGTGTGTATTGATCCCTTTTATAATTTTATCTCGTAATAAAGTTATTAAATTTATTATTATGGTTAATATTATATTTTATTGCTATAAGGTGACAAAGATATTTATGTATGTGTGCTACTAAAATTTCTTGAAACTTAACTTTTTAATTTTTTAAAAAACAAAAATAAATATCCTATTCTATATTTGCAGGTAGTTAATTGATTTTTAAATGGCTCCCAAACAATCAAACATGTCCATCTCAGTAAGACTTCATGTGTATAGAGTGGACAACGGATTCAGACTCGCAGCTGATACGTAAGAAAAAAAAAATCAATGTATTTCCAAACCCAATACAGGCCAAGACCTTCAAGAATGTGTTTTATATATACGATGGTTCGATTTTGAGACCTTTTACTCAAGTGATCACAGTCTCTATCTCTACCGACCACCGGACGTGGAGCCAGAATGCCCTTAAAACAATGATACATAATAGACATTCACAACCTTGGGCAAGGACTGTAATCCCCAAATCTGTTTACATAAGCTCTAGATACCATCTGTATTGCTGCCACACGATGCAAAGCAAGGATCCTCCCAAGTCTTGATAACAATTGGCATAGTGATATTGCCAGCTTAATTTTCTCATACGAACGAACACAACACACTTCAAGAAACAAGTGTTTAGCAATCTCTTCCCCTGTTTGACAAGAAGCCAAGGAATGTAAGGCACTAAAGTTCTGAAACATATACACATACCCAAAAACTTTCCTATCCTTTCATAACCACATAATTACTTCACAATGTAGGGAAGTACATTCTGCATATCCAAAGTTATACTCCTACACTTACGTGAGTTTCTCAAGCAATAGGCACCCAAGGCCAAGAGAGGTTGGCTTTGTTGATATTATCATTTTCAGGAACTACTCATACCTAGTTTAGATTTTCCAGTGTAAGTCACTGCTACGTGTTTGGACCCATCCAACTCCACTCGTTCACCTCTACAACCAGAAATGCATGGCAACAGAAAGAAATCAACGGCATCACGTAACTTTTTAAGAATAAAAGAAATATTTCCGAGTATGTATCAACTTTCAAGGCCTATATATCAAAGCAAAATCTGATGCTAAACTGAATACTAGAAAGTTAAAATGTAACATTGCATGCAGTACCTTTTAAGTCTATGGAGTCCCCAAATATATTATGGGACCAATCTGTGGTTGTCCAGTCCTCGCTACTTCTGCTAGCAAACTTCTGACGGCAGAGGAAGTATACTCCAGTGCTCAACTGAAATCCTGATAAATCTCCACCAGTACACCCCATTCCTCATCCTCTTCTTCCATCTTCTTTTCTTTCTTATCCTCTGCTTCATCTTCCTCTTTTTCTTCATCTTCTTCATGGTACACAAGCTTAACACCACACTCCTTCACCTGAAAACCATTCCCCAAAGCGATTGTAACCATAACTTCATCACCACCTCCCAACTGATGATTTTGCAACTTCCACTGGCTTAACCACGCCAAATCTTCATTATCATATTCCGGAATCCCAAAGTACAAAGGGCAGTATATCCACGTGAGATCCTTGGTCTTGTTATTTATTTTAGTAAATGCTGGATGGGGAAACCACGTAACTTCTATCTCTTCAGAGTACTGATACAGAGAGCAAATGTTCAAACATTTAATCCTAACATTAGGAGGCACCATAAAGGATATTGATGGCCCGATAACTTTTGTTTGAGTGAACCAGCTTGGTACCTCTCCTCTCGGAACAAATGTGCTGAATATGCCAAATTCATGTAAACCCTGTGCCATAAATATTTTATTTCATAACATTAACAAGCGAATATTTACATGTGTGTGTATGTATATATGGAGAGAGAGAGAGAGAGAGAGGGAGGGAGGGAGGGAGAGAGAGAGAGGGGGATGAAACCTGTATGGGACGTCTTTCATGGTAACTTGAGAGGCCATCATGAAGACACAACACCATATTTCCCAGCAATTCTGTGTCCAGCAAGCCCATATTGTCAATTACTTCTCTGTCCACCTTTGCTATAGGTTTTAACTCGAAATAGCCTTCTATTTCAATCGAGTTTATGGCAGTTCACGTGATTGATGTCCAACAGGGAAAACCCACTTCTAGGCGTAACTATTTCTAGGGATGTGTTATCTTGCAGTTCCAAGAACTTTACAGTATCTGGCAAATCAACAAGTGATTGGAGCATTGTGCATGAATTTAAGGCGAGCGAATAAAGGCCAAGGTTTTTTATGCAATCTGGTAGTCTCTGAATTGGATTGCCACTTAAATCCAATTTCTCCAATAATGATAGGTTACTGAAATCCAGTGGAAATGAATCATCACGTAGATTGCAGCCTACAAGATGCAAATTCACTAAGCAATGGGGTAAAGAAGCCCTACTAATATCTGGATACGTTCTTCGTTTTGATATCCAGGACCAAGTAATGGCATTCCTCGATTCGAGCTCTGCATCCTTAGTGATTAATGAGTTTATGGAAATCCCATCAGCATGAAGCATTTTCAATGACTCCATATTCCTCAGCTCCATAATTGGAAATCCAATAAGGTTTAAGCAACCAGATATGATTAGCGTTTCAAGACATGTTAGTCTGCAAATGTTTCTTGGCAACTTCCTTAGATTTTTGCAATCTTCTACATCAAGTAATGCAAGTCCCTCGACCAATCCAATCGATTCACAGACCTCAACCAAACTTATACAGCCTTTTAGCATCAGCTTCTCAAGCTTGGGAACACCTGAGAAGTCTGGTGTTTTGGCAAGACCTTCTGAATAACTGAGGTTAAGGATTTTCAATGATCCAAGGAACTGTTATAATGAAAAAAAGAGAAGAGAATTAATCATCAAATGCCCCCAAAAATGAAATAGATTAAGTAAAAGAAAAGGGTATATCGTACCCTGGTTCCTTGCCAAACTTGTTTCAAGCTGCTGTACTGCATGTCAAGAGAAACTATGCTCTCTAAAGGAAAATTCCTTGGTATAGCTTTTAAGGAAAATCCACGCCAACACAACCATTTTAATCTCTTAGGAAAGTCTTTGTAGTATCCAGTTAGTTGTACATGGCTGAGCTGAAGTAGTCTTAGTTTTTGCATCCTAGCAAACGCATCAATTTCTAAGTCAAGATCTTTTGAATCTCTAAATGTCATCTCTCCTGGAAACCACGAGAAGAAGCTGAAACAACGTCGTTTTTGTGGATTATCTTGGTGAGATGAATTGTCAAGAAATTCTTCAGGGAATGATCTTTTTGTTTGATTTACTCTAGGGATTGTCCCGACTGGCTTATCCCTGTTAAACATTTGCATGTCAAGGGCGAAACCTTCAATTGATTCTGTGCCCTACAAGAGAAGGAAAAATAAGGAATTGGATAAGTCACGAGCTTAAGAAGATGTGGAGAGAGAAAGAGCGAGAGAGAGCATGTTCCTTACAGTTTTTTCTTTCAATACATTAAAGGATTCCTTGTGAAACCACAACCTGCTACGTTTACCAGGATCTGCAGGAGATTCTTGTCGAACAATTTCTCTTCCCATATCTCGTAGTAATTGATGCATCATCAGCTTATCGCCAGATTCAATTACTAAGAGACATCGATCAATGAGATTTTGAATTCCAACAGTAGTGAAGAAATCGCATTCATCTAGTATTTTGATTATGCAATCCTTATCTTCTCCGACAAAGAAACAAGCAATATGAAGAAATAAATTTTTGTCATGATCATCCTGTAAAGAGTCATAACTTACTTTAAGTTTCTTGAGGATTTCACTGTCAGGGATTACTTCCAGTTTGTCTAGTGCACTTACCCACACATCAACACTTTTCCCAGATAACGAAGAACCTAAAACTTGAAGAGCTAATGGAAGCCCTCCACAGTGATGCACAGCTTTTATCGAATGCTTCGTGAAGCCTTCAGTTGGATATTCTTGTCCAAAGGCGTGCAAACTAAAGAGCTTAATTGCTTCATCATCAATAAATTTCTCAACCTTGTGTACTTTATCAACCTCGTGAGGATTTAGCAACCACTCGTGTCTTGTAGTTATGATGATTTTACTTCCAGGAAAAAACCAGTCTCGCATTCCAAGTATTGCGTTCAACTGGTCAAATTGATCCACATCATCTAGAACAAGAAGAATCTTTTTACAGGATATGACATTTTTAATCTTAATGATTCCCTCATCGACACCATTTATCTTTTCAGTTTTAGTTTTGATAATATCTGAGAGAAGCTGGTTCTGCAAACAAACTAATCCATTAGGTTGCTGAGACATTTCTCTGATATTTGCAAGGAAGCTACTGCATACAAATCTTTCGAAATTTTGATTATAAACAAATTTGGCGATGGTTGTCTTACCTATTCCGCCCATCCCACAAATTCCAATCACACGAACATCTATCGACCCATCTTCCAACCACTTATTAATCTTTTTTGCTCGTGCACGTATTCCAACTAAGTGTTGACCAACATGTAAGACCGTACGACTCAATTTTTCTCCAATGACTTTAACAACTTTCTGAATAAACTTTGATTCTTTCCTGCAAAAGCAATCAGAATGGAAAAGTAAGCACCATAGATATGAGCCATGTTACACAACTTGAAACAAATGTTACACTTGCAAAACATTACATTCTTATTAACAAGTGTCATTCGGACAACCTTAGCATGAAGTCAATCAAGCAGGGCCGGTCCTGAACTTTTGGGGGTCCAGAGCAAAAAGAAAATAAGGGGCCCTTAAAAAAATATAAGCATAAGAATTTTAGACAAATAATTTTATTTGACTTTTCATCATTTGAAGTATTGAAAATAAATAGTACCCAAACATATAAGAAAATAAATATTAAATAATTACCGAAAACTGTTATTCTTTATTCGTTAAAATAATTTACAATAAAAAGAATATACTTCATCAATTTTTTTCTTTTATTTATGTTTTGACTTCTAGATAGATATTTTTTTGGTAACATGGATTGTGCACTTTAAATTCATGTTAAAAAACAATGAATTGACAAAGCAAAGAATTAAATAATCTTAAGCAATAATTAAAAATGATTGTAACATAACAATAAATTTTAATTTTTGCCTGAAATATTGATATTATATGCTCAATCAACTGTTATTTTTTATGACCCAGATAAAAAAATTGATTGTCAACTAACTTTTTTTTATAAGTAAATTTAGTGAACGGAAAATAAAATTAAGGTTGAATAACTCTGCTGAAACCGAATACAAAATATTTATCTTTATATAGTAACTATTTATTCATTAGGTTCCGGAGTAATTAAAACATATATAAGTAGATTTGAAGTTGGTAATAAATAAATAAAATACTTAACCACAACCATTATACTTACAATACAAGTACCTCAAAGATGAAATATTGTAAAATTATAAGCATATTTTTTTAAAGTTGATTATTTATGTAAAATCTCTCAAAATAATATAGGAGACTATTTAACTAAATCGGGGAAGTATATGATATAATATGCATATAAAATAATACTAAAAATAATTGACACCTAAAATAAAAAAAAAACTACAAAAAGCATGAGAAGGGGGCTTGAACCTTGTACTTCTCCATTTCTCTCAATGTTTATGTAAACCCAATCCATTGAGCCACATGACATTTTGTTTGTAGTATAATATTATTTAATATATATCTAAATAAAACTAGCCTACATATATAAAATTGGGCCCTCTTACATTGGGGCCTGTTCGATCGATCACTCTGAACTCCCCCAAAACCAGGCCTGAGTCAATGCTTCAGTCACAAGAGAAATACAAGTTTCCTTTCGATAGATATATCATTCTTACATAAACACATACCATGTTGCGCGCTCACACACACAGACATTTAGCAGTGTTTAAATTTTGATCATGCAAACCAGTTAAGTTCTTGAGAAATCATCATCATCAGAACTTAAAAAGCACAAGCAATTGAGTGGGTGCAATATGACATTAAATTATGATTACCCATCAACTTGATTTTGCAAGACCATCCCAGCCAAATCTGCAGCTTCTGTAAGTGCGTACCTCCACCCTTTCACCTTGTCCATCCATTCATTAACCTTATCCTGATCCTTTTCCCCCTTGATTTGCTCTTCATATTTAGCAAACGCTGCTTTGACGCTCCCCGACTGCTTCCTAATATTGGAGGGATCCACATCATAGAAGACGGGTAAAACGACATGTTTAGACTTGGATTTCTTTTTGTGTGCAATGATCATCACAAGCTCATCAAGGCACCAGCTGGAAGATGCGTAGTCTTTCGAGAACACAATTATCGAACACCTGGACTGCTGAATTGCATTCACCAGCTCTGACTTTATATACTCGCCTCTCTCTATCTCGTCATCGTCTCTGAACGTGTGAATTCCTGCTTGCACCAGTGCCGTGTAGAGGTGATCGGTAAAAGTCTTACGAGTATCTTCGCCCCTAAAACTCAAGAAAACATCATAACTAAACCGGGAATCAGAAAAAAAGGGTTCCTGACCTCTCTCAAGATTAGCCATGGATCATCAAATTAAGCTTGCAGCGGCTTGCAGGTATAATAAGATTAAGGGACAAGTGTACCATTAGTCCCTGAAGTTTGGTTGAACACATCATCAGTCCCCCAACTTTAAAAAGTTTCACCACTGACCCAAGTAGGCCTTTTTTGCTCATCGGAGGTCCCTAGCCCTAACACCGTTTGTTTATTTCCGTTAAGTGAACATGTGCCGCTCACATGCACAAAATTAGGGGATTATGTATAATATCGTCAAAATAAGGGGGCAAAGTGAATATGTTTACCAATTCAGGTCAGCAAATTTCATTACTTGTGCAGATTTCATTCCCCGTATCCTCGGTATAAAATTCAGCATCATGGGTAAACTTGTTTTTTCCAAAATTTTCCAATCAAAGCTCAAATCCTCACACTACTGTGAATGGACTCCTATTTTTCACCACAATTATACCAGATTATAAACAAATTCTATGAACTAAAATTTTCCAATCGATGAATTTTAACAATTTTAGTAGTCAATCAAACAGAAAAAATGGTAGATCTTACATGAATTCACGAAAAGAAATTCCCAGAATCCAAACGCTAGGCTCGAATCCATCGTCGGAGAGAGATGATAGCGTGCTGGCGTGCTCAAGAATGGTATGAGTGCACTGCCTTCGTTGGAATTGAAGAACCATAATTGATGGTGGATCCAGAGAACGTGAACGGAGAATGTCATGAATGTGGTCGAAGGAGAGAGAAATTGAACTGGGGATAGAATGAAGCCGGCTGGAGAAGAAATCGAAGCTGGAGAAGCAAAAAATGAAATTGCAGGTAACCGACAATGGAGAGGGGCATGAGGGAGGTCAGCGGTTTTGGTGGGCGATGAGATTGAGGTGCCCGACTAGAAGCATAAACGAACAGAGAAAGAGAATAAGGAGGGGCCGATTGTGCGAGGTATTATCGGATCTGGAGAAGAGATGGGGATGGGTTGGTGCGGCTCTATTTAACTGGAGGAGAGAAATCAAAGAAAGATTTGCCAGCGATGGAGGGAGATGGAAATAACGATGCCGACAGGATTTGATGGAGCGGTTAACGGGATTGCTTGGCCGCCGTGGAAAGAGATGGCAGATCTGGACTGGAGAGATCGGAGATGGGATGCACCAAGGAGAGGGAAGGCGTGAGGTTGAAGAAGTAATGAAATTTGTTGATTCACTTTGCCCCCTTAATTTGACGATATTATACATAACCCCCTTATTTTGTGCATGTGAGTGGCACATGTTAACTTAACGGAAATAAACAAACGGCGTTAGAGCTAGGGACCTCCTATGAGCAATAAAGACATACTTAGGTCAGTGGTGAAACTTTTTGAAATTGGGAGACTGATGATGTGTTCGATCAAAATTCAGGACTAATGATACACTTATCCCTAAAATTAACATCTTTCGGACGTGCTGCAATGACAAAAGTTCCGTTGCGTTACTCCTTTTAATTTTTGTTGGAATAAACTTTATGTAAAGGTGAATGAGAATCCCACCCCACGAGCGAATATAGGCCTTTGACAGTGGAGCGCAAATATTCTTTACACCACAAACGTCACGATCGCAATGTTGGAAAAATTAATCTTGGAGTGGTGGGTAAATTATAGCGCCACCCGCCGCTAATTTTTGCTCAATCTCGGTGCTCACTTTCCCCCACCTGTTCTGTTCACACTTGTTCCGTTAGGTTTCAGTTAACGATCTTTAGTAAATTCCTCCTCCACTGCACTGAAACATCTAAAAAGAATCCCTCACTTTCTGATACTACATGTCCGTGGATCTTATTCACCATTGATCATGCGAGAAAATCACTGGTACCGAATCCGATCGTCGATTGCTTCGTTTGGGAAGCCGCCCGGTTGGTTCTTCAGATATGTGGCGTGGTTTTTAGATGAATACCTAGCGTGGATGGCTGGTAGGGTAAATTATGTTAACACTAAGAAGATGTCTTCAGGTGTCCCCGACTCCCCGTATCGAGAAGTAGTGTCGCTCTTCAAGGATTTATGCAGTTAGAGAAGAGTTGGAGGGTGGGACTTTGCGAATAACAAGTGGAATTAAATGTCGGTGTGAATGTGTGATCGACTGGACCTCATTCGCTAGGGAAGTTTGAGTGGAGGTTCATCATTTTCATTTCTAATGAAGACGACCCGCTCTGGAACGGGGGCGATTAGAAACTTGGCTATGCCTATCTTTTCTTGGTCGTCTATAATAATGTTGGAAACATTTTGTTTGCGGTGGAAATTGTATAAATTTGAAACATAAATTTCCTTGAGAGTGTTATTTATAGTGGAAGACTTTGCATTTTGCAGATAATTAACAGAGGTATAGTAAGATCAATTAAAGAGAAGTGAGAGGAAGATTGGGGTCAATTGATTCTTGAAATCTTATTATAACAATTTTGTATACGTTTTAGGGTTATAACTATATATAAAGATGCAATATCAATCATTAAAACAACTCAAACAAGAAATAGTAAAAAACAGATTTGCCTTACGAACGCGGTTGTCTTCCACTACGTAATGCGACTGCCTTGTCGACGGATGCGGACGCCTTATCTCTTGAGTGCGATCGTTTAAATGTACGATAAAAACATTGTCTCAAGGAAACGCATTCACTTTGTCCTAGAAAGCGACCGCCTTCCAGCCAAAAAGCTCAAAAGTCCTTGGAGGACTTGGCATGTTGCCAGGATAATTGAGTCATTTTATTCTCAACAGAAAGTTATTTGTGTAGTGACTAAGATAATTGTAAAAATGTGGTTTACTCGTCGAGAACTCAAAATTATATATTTATTTGTTCAATTTGATGTGTGAATGAAATGAATAAGTTATAGGTGATTAAAGTGTTGTGTTGAAACTTGGAAGTGAGTTTGACCCACATTATGAAATTAAAAAGACTAAAGTAGTTTAAATACAAGTGGCTTATGTGTAAGATTTAAGCTTGTGTAAGCTCTCGCTCCTCGCTCCCCGATGTACACCAACAAACTTGATGCTACGTCAGCATCGCAGACCCAATTATTCAAGTAGACTTTTCCCATCCTCAGTAGTGCTGTAGTGCTGATTTATGTAATTGTTCAGAAAATAAAATGGAGACCGAGTTTGATTTAACTACATAAACAGTTAACGTTAACATGAAAGTTACATAAAATAAAATTTCTTTAAAATTACATAAAAACTATTAAAAAATTTGAATTTAAAAATTTGGAATTTAATAATCCTATTCCTAATATCCGTGCGTGTATCAACCAAAAAAAAAAAAGGATTTGTGGTTCCCAATTATTGGTTTCTTAACTAAGAAACCAATTTCTCTCACCTCCTTAGAATTCATTAAGAATTGTACATTGGGAAGGTATGTTGGATTCTTAATGGAAGAATTCATTAAGAAACATACATTGGAGGTGCTCTAAGAATTCATGATCCCAACTGTAGAAAAGAGGTTCATGAATCAATGAATCATGATCCGATCGAACGTCCGCACTCTCACACACAAATGGGCTCACTTAAGCGATGTGCTCTCAAGAATTCATGTTTGTAGCTTGACTTTTGTGTCATTCAAGCACGTCCATTTAACTTTAATACAAGTCCAACCACGGAAGGCAACCTAAACTTCTTAATATATGCTTATCTAAGTATGGTTGGTACTTGGTATATTAAACATTTAACAACTACTCCGTATTAGTTAGTCCGTTCCTTTCACAAGACCAATCCTCCATTTTAATCCTCATAACAACCATGTAAACTTTTACCTAAAACAATATTACAACAAGAAAAGACATGTCTCAGTCTCTCCCCCGCAAACTCACCTCCTTTTCAACCCTTGTATCACCCCCAACCCTTTCATACGCAAGCCCACTTTTACTGTCAAACCATTTTCGACTTTTAACTATCTATGCACAAGGTACTACCTTACAATGATTTCCATGCGTTGCTTAATGCTTATACATTACTACTTTACTACTACACCCTCCGTTCTCGACAAACACTCCACTTTTAAAAATTAATGAGCTACTCAAAATGTCATTCTTTTTTTAAAGTTTAACTTTCAAATAAACGGAGGGATTATAGTTTAATACTAGTATATATTTTTCGTAGCTACTCCACTATGATTTTCCTTATAAAAGAAGACTTTTTTTTTTTTTTTTCCCTAAGGAGGATATGAGAAGGGATTGAACCTGAGGCCTCACACTTTGTGAAGCCACATGTCTACCACTGGGCCACCCCCTTAAGGGCCTTATAAAAGAAGACTCATTTACTCTTTTAAGGAACCACTTTACGTGAATTGTAAAGAGTGAGTGAAGGGAGGGAAAAGTGTAAGTATGTATGATCCAATACTATCAAGAAGCTTTAGTAAGTATGAGCAGAAACGACTTGGCAACTGTGCATTTCTCATATGTTTGATTGTTGCATTGAGCCTTTGCACTGTATTCAGGCCTCAGTTTCATCAATCAGTTTGTAAGTCCTCTGTTTCTTTTACTACAATGTTACTCATTCTCATTACAAAAACACAAGTCTTTTTTCACATTAATTGATTAAATTGTTATTAGATTCGATCAATTATCACCGGTACTAACGTTTCTTGAATTCTCCATCGCTGCAGTGAACTTGAGGTTGTCTACGGGTGCTAGTCTTGACATGCTCGTGGTCAGAGATGCAAGCGTGATCTCCCAGCAGCTAGCTGTGTCACAGATTACTCTCCCTCCCCAAGCCCGGCTACAACATGAGCCTCCTGCATCAGGACGTATTACAGGTATGTTAGTCCATCATCGTAGATTCTTAAACAAACTTTTTTAGGTAAAATTCCACCCATGAATTATGTATATATGTTTGTTATTGTTATGCAGATAAGGAAACAGAAGAGATGCCAACCGTCTCCAAGTCACTAGCTACATCGCAGCTTCCTCTCCCTTCCCAGACCACTAAGTGGCAAGAGCCTATTGCAGTAGTACGTCAAACAGGTATATTAATCATCATAACAAATTCCAGCTCAAGCTTTTTTTTTTTTTAAACTTTTCTGAAGCAGCTGAAATGAACATTTCAAGTTATATTCCACATTTGTCTCGCGTTTGATTTGTTAAATATTGAAACAGAGGAGATTGAGCCAAAAATCTCCCAAATGATCGCTACATCACTGCCTGATCATCCTCCTCAGACGCCACAACGACAGGAGCCTCTTGTGCCAGGCCGTCCTATAGGTATGTATGCATGTCAATCCATAGCAGTGAATACTAGCTCAAGATTCTGAACTTAATATTGCTGAAGTTAAATACTCCGTTATAAGGAAAAAATATATATTACTTATGGAACTTGTTTCAATATTTTGTGGAGTTTTTTTTTTATTTGTTTATTCTTTTTTGGCAATAACTTGCAGAAACCCAAACAATGGATATGAAGCCAATATGCAGAGTTTCAGAACCATTGTCAGATTACTGTGATATAAAAGGGAACATAAGAATTCTAGGGAATGCCTCCACCATATTTGTAGTTTCATCTCCTAAGATCGTTTCAGCAGGAAATAGTTCGTGGAGTATTAAACCTTATGCTCGAAAAGGAAATGAAGATGCGATGAATTATGTTAGAGAGTGGAGAGTAAAAGCAGTAGAAGAAGCTCGCGAAAACATTCCAAGTTGCACTAAATATCACACTACTCCGGCCATCCTTTTCTCAGCTGGAGGATATTCTGGAAACCACTTCCATGGTTTTTCCGATGTATTAATTCCATTATTTTCAAATTCACGCATTTTCAAGGGAAAAGTACATTTTCTTGCAACTAATTATAAGTGGTGGTGGATTTCTAAGTTCCGCAGAATATTTGACAAGCTTTCAGACCACCAAGTCATAGACATTGACAGAGAGGAAGGCATACATTGCTACCAACGTGTGATTGTTGGCCTTAAATCGCACAAAGAGCTAGGAATAGACAAATCAAAATCGCCAAACGGGTTTTCCATGAAAGATTTCAGGGAGTTCATAAGAACCACCTACTCATTAGAAAGAGAAAGAGCAATGAAGACTAGAAAGGGTGATGACAACAAGCCGCGTCTAATGATAATATCACGGACAAAATCTCGGAAGCTACTAAATGAAGGTAAAATCTCCAAAATGGCTCAGAGGTTGGGGTACAAAGTGGTGGTAGCCGATGCCACTCTTTCAACCAATGTATCAACCTTTGCACAAGTTGTGAATTCTTGCGACGTGTTAATGGGAGTCCACGGGGCCGGGTTGACAAACATGGTATTCCTCCCCGACAATGCGGTGGTAATTCAAGTGGTTCCGCTAGGGGGAATCGAAGGATTTGCTAACGCGGATTTTGGAGAGCCATCAAAGGACATGAATTTAAGGTATTTGAGCTACAAAATAAGGGTGAAAGAGAGCTCCTTGATAGAACAATATGCACTTGATCATCAAGTTATTCAAGATCCTTTCTCTTTTCATAAGCAGGGTTGGGATGCAATCAGAACTACCTACTTGGATAATCAAAATGTAATGCTTGATGTTCATAGGTTTAGATCCACTTTGTTAAAAGCTCTAAAGCTTTTGCATCATTAGAATTGTAATTAAAATCATCATTCGCATTTTTCTATTTCTTTTTCCCCTCCAAATGTTTTCATTTCCGATTTTCCTTCTCTTTCGTTGTGATATAATTATTTTGCAAATTTAATTATCTTTGTGATCGAGTTGGTGTGACGTGGTGGAGATGGTGTAGGATTGTCCTAGGCCTTCTTGGGTCTAAGAGCGTCCACAATGGACTCCAGAATCGCTTTTGGAGTTTTTTAACAGAATTGAAGCCCACATGGACTTCTAATTCCGCACCCTATCTCTATAATCCGGTAAAGGACTCGCAACTGATCGGGAGTGGCTTAAGGACGTAAGCTCCAATAACTCTAGAGTCTAGATTGGCTACTAAAATGGCTATTTACGGCAGGCAGTATACCGCCCAAAAATGGGAAACTTATCAAGCTTTTTCCAAGAAAAGAGAAACTGATCAATAATTAGCTATACAAAGTACAATAAAGAGTAGCTTTGTTTTCCAAGCATTTCCTTACCCTAACAAATTACAACTGGCTCTCACCTATTGTGACACACTTGACACTTTGTTATTTCTTGATGTCACCTAATATTGACTTTGTACGTAACAGTCGGTGCAAACCTCATTTCCTCACAATTAAGTCAAATGATTTTGGCTATATCTCTAATACATGTTCTAGGGTTGCTAGGTTTGAGTCTGGCTCGACTCATGTTTGACAAGTTCACAGATTCGTTTTACAAAATAACTAAATCTAAA
This sequence comes from Codonopsis lanceolata, assembly GCA_013146195.2. Classification (NCBI taxonomy): domain Eukaryota; kingdom Viridiplantae; phylum Streptophyta; class Magnoliopsida; order Asterales; family Campanulaceae; genus Codonopsis; species Codonopsis lanceolata. Next base: position 75,398,088 of record CM028377.1, read on the forward strand.
CATCATACGTTTGTTAGCTTTATACATTTGACGAGCGTCCCTCAAATTGGCCCGACTCACAAGGCTTGGCTCATAATGTCATTTAGTTGAGAAAGAAAAAATATAAAAAAAATTATTAGCTGGTACACTTTAATAAATTTTTAACCATTTTAGTTATCTATAATATTATCAAACCGTTAAAATTTACTTTGATACATTTAACCGAAATGAGCTTGGTAAGCGGCTACTCAAAGTCAAATGATTTATACGACGGTGCTAATTAGTTAGTATTTCAATTTTCAAGATTTGCTCGTATGATTAATTGATTATACACATACACCGGGATTTGGGGACCTTGTCACCTTGGTATCTTTAGGTGACTGAATACTTTAACTATTTTTCTTTTTATATGAATATTACTAAACCGAATTAAAAAATATAACAAAACCCATAAAATAAAGATTAAAGGAATCATTTTTTGATAAATAAAAATAAAAATGTGACTTTTATTGGGATTTATCTAATTTTAAAAAATAAGACTTGGATTGTGTTTGTGTGTGTCAATTTTCCTCTAACAGCTACTTTTGTCGTGAGAGATCCAACAGAATCAAAAAATATAATTAAATAGGACATCATTATATTAATTATTTATTTTCTCTTAATTAAGACGCACACGTAAACATATGCAAGAGACAAAAATATAAAAACGAAAAAAAAAAACTATAATATAGTAATACCAATATACCACTCTGTCATGCATCCCACTGAAAGGGTTGAAGGAGAGATTTTGTTGAAATGTCCCACTCCATAACCAAACAAATAATCGCGAGCGTGGATTCAAAAACCCTTCAACCAAAACCCTTTCCTTCTATTTATTTATTTACTTATTTTTATTTTGGGGTTTGGTTGGGTGTTTGGTGGGGAGGGGGTACTCATTTTTTGTAAAACTTAGGAAAGACAATGGCATTATGAGAATTTTATGCAAAACGGATCTTTTTATCCCGATATCGATACATCATGTATTGATGGGTTGAGTTGAACGATAGTGAAGATTACATCTTATAAGTTGAGCGATATGGACAATCTTACATGGGACTTAAGTTTGCGGAGATCGGATCAGACGTTGAGTCGCGGGCTCACTCCGATGTTATTATGGATTTGAATGGAGGTAAATTGGAGATGTGTGGTTTGAGTCGCACTAAGGCACTAACAACGAGATATCTTTTTTGATTTATTATTTGGAAAATGGAAGATAATAACCTTATTATTTACTCCATTCGTTCCAGACAAAAAATCATCATATTATTTTGGGATGTTTTAATTAAATAGTTTATTCTAAAAAATTATGTTTACAATTAACATTTCATTTTTATCATTCATTTGTATTGTAAACATATTAATTGTGTTTAAATATTTTTGTAATTATTATTAACTTCGATGATATTAATATATTTTTTTAATAAGTAGACTCTTTAATAGCAGACTCTTTAATTAGATGGAAGAGGGTATGTATCTATTATCGATTTGATCTTATATAGATAATAATTAATACTCCTGTTCGTGTCGATGGCACGACGCCAGTTTGAAAATTTATCAATAAATGAAGCAGATATTGTAGAAATGAACTATTAAAAATATTATTTTCTTAAAAAAATAAATTGACTTTCAAACGGGGCCTTTTTGCCCGGAATGGAGGGATTAATTAATAATTAGTAAACGAAATTACGGGTCGGACAAAACGGGCCGGAAAAAAATTAAATTGCTTAAGTTAAGTATGATAACAGTTAAAAAGAAAATAAATAAATATTTCAAATTACAAAACTTACGTTTTTTTTAAATTTGTATACGAAATTACAGGTCGGAAAAAAATTAAAAAGAAAAAAAATACAAATACAAATTTTCGCAACCATAAAACTGTAAAACCGTAAAATATTAACTATAAAATCGTAATATCTCAGTAAAAGAGTAACTAATTTTCGCAAATGTAAAATAATAACTGTAAAACCGTAAAATATTAACTGTAAATATTAAATGTAAAATAATAACTGTAAACCGTCTTGTAAACCGTAATATCTCAATAATTTTCGCAGTAATAAAATAAAGATGGAAAAAACGTGATAAAAACGGTTGAGATTGTGAGATTAAATGTGACAAAGAGACATTCTTTATATTTCATATATATCAATATTACATTGAAATGAAATAAGGGTCGTTAAATCACCGTAAAACAGTAAATCCTGATTCTTTTTTATCTCACGTCAATTTTAAACATACCACATTAACCTCTATTGTATTATAGTCTTATAGATATAGAAAAACACACCATATTCTTTACAACATTCTCACTAGTCACTCCCCTGTCTCAAAACAACTACTGTAGCACTTATTTTTTACCTTTTTCTTTAATGCTTAAATATCCAAAAGTAATTCCATTGCTTTTTTCGAATATTTCTCTCTTCAAAATATAAAAATAAATGGAAATGACGTAGTAATATTCAATCATTCACCGCTAAATTATTGAGGTGACGTATTTGTTTGTCCATATACTACCTACAGTACTATGAAACTGCCTCCACATTAATTTTCTTCACCCTTGTACCCTAAAAAAATATGTACGTATTTCTTAACACTTTTCCTTAGGTGCATACGTTTTTTTAATTTTAGATTAACCAAAATCAACTTTGTTGGCAATTCTGTAAATGATAAATGTAAATTATTCAGCAATATTCATTAATTTTCTACTAAATTATTGATGTAATGTATTTGTCTATCTATAAACTAAGGACAATATTAGAGACACTCTTATTTAATATCAAAATATAAGTACTTTATGATGTGATATTTTCTCATTGATTGGATATTTTGTGGGTATCAACACTTTAACCAATGAGAGTGTGTCATGTCATAAAGTACCCATATTTTAATACAAAATAAGAATAGCTCAAACATACCCATAAACTAAACCTCAGTGAAACTGCCTTCGGATTAATTTCTCCTCCCTTGTAGCGTCAAAAGTATGTACGTATCTATACATACATGACCATCTTTCATCTTTAAAAATAGGTCTCGTGTAATACGGTCTTACAGATTTTAATTCGTAAGATATCGTTATTCATGTTAAATGAGTCAAATAATCATCAATTGCGCTGCCACCCCTCAGATTTTATAAATGAAAATCGTCACTTTCGACATTAAAAGTCTCACTTTTAGTGTCCTTTTGGTCTTAAAAGTATCATTTTTTTAGTATTAAAAGTATCACTTTTGATATTTAAAGTGTAGTACTTAAAGAAAAAATGTGTCACCTTTTGGCTTTAAATGTGTCACTTTTGTCCTTACATATGTTGTTTTTGTCTTTAAATGAGTCACTTTTAATCCCTCAAGTGTAAGTCATTATGTATGAAAATGTGTCACTTTTTTGCCTTGAATATATGGACTGAGTTTGGTCCGGTTCATTCTAGTTTTTCACTAAAAATGAGAAAATCATAACCAAATCAATAGTCTGATTCTCAAAAAATTTAATTTAGAACCAGAACCAACTCAATATGTATTAGAATCAATACTTTGGTCTTGTCCAAAAATAATTCAAGATGTATGAAAACCAGGATCAGACAAATACTACGGTTCTTATTTTTTAACTATTGAAAACAAATAATAAAATCTTAAACTTCATAAAAATATTTAAAACATTCAATAATAGGACATTCAACAATTAAAAATGACAGAGTAATATGTTTATAACAAAACAATCTGGTGGAAATAAAATTACAAAAGTGAGTAAAAACTAAAACTCTTTCATTTTTACAGCAAAATAGAAAATAACATTTTATATTTTGGAAATTTAGTTTAGGGTTATAAATTTATATATATATATATATATATATATATATATATATATATATATATATATATATATATATATTATAAATTTATATATATATATAAAATAACTAATCTATTGGGTTGGTTCGGTCAGTTTCTATATTTTTTGGTTTGAAAACCAAAAACGATCCAAAAATCTGGTTCTATAAAATTTCAAATCCAGGACCAAACTAATGTATTGGTCCGGTCCAGTTGTTATTGGTTAGTCTGATTCCATTGGTCTGATCCAGTTCTGAAAAACTTTTACACACCCCTACTTGCATGCATCACTTTTGCCCATAAATGTGTCACATTTATGGGCAAAAGTGATACATGCAAGTAGGGGTGTGTAAGTCGTTTAACCCCTTAATGTGTAAGTCATTATGTATGAAAGTGTCAACTTGTGGCCTTGAATGTGTTAATTTTACCCTTAAATGTGTTAGTGTCATTTTGAATTCCTCAATGTATAACGGTCACCATGAATGAAAATATGTCACTTATGGCCTTTAATATGTCACTTTTTCCATTTAAGGTATCACTTTTAACATTAGAAATGTCACATTTTCATTAAAAATGAAATTGATCAGTTTTATGTTGATTTAAGACAAAAATGCTAAGTCTGGACCCTTAGGGACTTCAGCTCCTCTTATAGAAACATTAGGGGCAACCGGAGTAACATTTTGAAATATCAAGGGCACCAAAGCAAATGAACAAACTTCCAATTAATGCGTTAGAACGCTCACAACGCGCCACATCACCCATGCTCCACTGGTGACCCCACAAGTTTTGGAAGCGTATCTGGGTTTGTCCCATGAATTTCAACTCTTATGCCCCTTTTTTAGGAACTCTCTCTCTCTCTCTCTCTCTCATTATATATGACTCGTTTTTTTATGGGTAACAACGGTCTTCTTTAATGGGTTGCCCATTCCAATAGTTTTTTTTTCTCCTCTTTTTTGGACTCTATTTTACGGATTGTGATCCGTAAGACGGTTTTACACAAGTTTTTGTCTTTGTGAAACGTTTTTGTTTTGAGTAATAACAAAATGGTGATAATCAATGAAGAGTAGTCAATAATATAGTTTAAGAATGAATTATTTATTTTCTATTTTTTATTTTTATTATGGGGATATATAATATTTCCAATATTTTTTTAAAACCTTTAACCACCCTATGAAATATTTGAGCATGTCATTGCATGGGTAGATTGAATCTTATCCACTAAATCAACCCTTAATCAAATTTACGAATGCAAAACTATAACTTGGCTTTTGCACCAATATTGGAAATTCAAATAAATACGACTTGGCTTCTATCTATCTTGATTATATAATAAAATATAGAAAAATTGATAGTTGGTACCTTTTCGCAAGTCTTTAATTGTTGCAATCGTTTTTTTTAACAGATAAAAGACACTTTCGAAATATTGTTTCTAAAAGACTCATGTCGTCTCCTTCCACAGCTCCGATCAACATTTCTTCCACTGTTCCACAGCTTCAACGTAAGCTTCCTAAATTGTTCGAAATCACAATAGTTGCGGTAAAAGAATAGGGATCAACCTAGATTTGAATCACGGGATGAAAGTAAAGGAGGAAGACGAAGGCTTACGACGAAGGATGAGCAAGAAGAAGGCACAAGAGCCAGTTTGAATCACGAAGCATCGAATTTCAATCATGATACATCAATTTGGAGTCCTGATGCATCGCTATAACATGGAAATTGACTATTTTGAATCGCATTTCATCTATTTGGATTCGCGATGCACCGCTATGAAATGTAAATGATAATTACACAATTTGGAACTGTGCATCGCGACACACAAATCATGCATCGCGATGCACACAATCATGCATCGCGATGCAGATAATGATACTTACCACGTGTGTGCTCAGTTAAATAAGGATATACTCGTCCTTCACACCGAGTCTCTTTTCCTAGTTAAAAAAAAAACATGATAGACTGGAACGGTTGAAAACTTTTAAAAATGAACCGGCCCGAATTTCATATTGTCCAATTAAAAAAATAGCCCATTTTTATATGGAAGGTCAAGAAAATATCAAATTACTACATAATAGTGTTTTATTTTGTTTAAGATGAATAAATTTCTACAACTAGAATACTATCAATAGAAGCTTCTAAATTTCTTCGAGGTTGCAATTTTTGGTCAAAAAAAATCAAAATGACAAGTTTTAATACTAAAAAAAATTGCAGTTCTGGCTTGAGCAGTTTGTTTTTCATTTCAATTTAACCATATCTTGTTTTTTTTGGAAAAATAATCGCACTATCATTCTTTCTTTTAATATAATCATTTGGTCAATCTCCTCTCAAACTCATTAATGAAGTGATTTGAGATGAGCTTATTCTTTTCCACGGCGATCACATATCTAGAAGAAATAGCCGGTCACAAACAATTAATATTCAAATAAAGAATAATTAAGTTGATCGAAAAAATTAAAAAGAAATTCTTCTTCTTTTTTTCTTTTTTTTTTTCTTTTTTTTGAGGGGAATGGATTAAGAGTATCGTCAATACAAATGTCAATGTGGAAGAAATTAGATACCACCTAGGATTTATACATTTTTTTGAAATAAAAACATTTTCAATGCAAATATGGACGATGGATGTAGATATGACATGTCAACAATGTTAATTTTCCACATTCTACTTAAGAGTGTAAATGCATTCTAGTAAACATTTTTCTTTTTAAAAACTCATTTTATTGGTTGTTCCCTTTTCTTTTCTTTTTTATTTTTTTTTTGTCAAATTTTTTTTGTTGGAGGAATGTTTGTCATATAAGATCAAATCTGCATTTGCATTGAAGAGGTTCATTTTAATTGAATGTGAATGAAGTGAAAAATATTGTCACATATGATTGAGGATATTAATTACCCACGACCACATATAATTAAATTTATGGTTGCATTGGTGATGCTCTAAATTTGAATCATGCTAAAGTTTTGAAGTTTGATCATTCTACAACAACAAGGGGGCCAACCACCAAGAGCGTAGATTAGCTGGTAGGGAATTGTTCTAACTTAACCATAAATCTCAAGTTCAAGTCTTGAAAACGCAGCTGCGTTAAAATTTTGTAGGGAGGGCTTTACTTATCGCCCTTGCGGTCCTATCCAAATCCGAAAATTAGGCTTCTTCGCTTAACTTTTGTTTATATAAATATATATATAATACCAAGGGGAGGTGGTATTATTAGGCCTCACTAAAAAAAATTGGGATTAACATTTGTAATCTCCGATAATAAGTGATGAAAAAGAAGCACTAATAATTGATTAATAAACTTACCTACCAAACAAGCTCATTGTCTTTAAATACATCCAAAGTTTGAAAAGTCTCAATATTTTTTTGAAAAGAGACTAAACAACTTGATGTATCCAAAATGAGTAGATACATTGGGCTTAACGAATAGGATATCTGGACTTTAGATCTTTGCGGCCCTAACCTCAAATCAAACGTAAACTGGGTTGGGACTTTCCCTGCAAGAGCACTCCGGCGTGATAATCAGATAACTAACAAGTGCATAGACAATTTGACAGAGTTTTGGCATATATATAAGTGAACGTACCTTTCCTCTTCTTGGAGAAGGGTTTATACATGCCCAGTGTTGAACGCTAGAGCGTGGGCATTAACTGGCTGAGCGGAAAAGGCAAACACGATCAGAGCCATGTCTGAAACGTGGGGCGGATTTCTCAATATTAACTCCTCACGTTCTTGACGACCGTTAGCACCATACCCGAGTAGGTTAGCTATGCTCGCTAGCTAAGATGTTAGCCTGCTCACTACATGCTTGACCCCCAGACAATAATGGGAAGGTTCCTGCTCGGTACGCCTGTATGAAAAGTCGGATGCATATCTATGCCCACTTGTGACTCATGCTTGCAACATGAGGTATGCACGTGTCTCACTCGTGATAGAGTAATTGTGTGCTTGGTACGTGACCACTACTTGGGCCATTTAAATTTGGGTCTAGCAGCTCACAGCTCACGCTCACACACACACTATATTTAAGAAAGATTTCCACCAGAAATTGTTTTCTAAACTGTGACAAATAACAAGCTAGGTTCCCAAATTTTCTTACGGATTTTTCTCTGCAAATCGGTAACAATATGTGAACTTTCCATACAGCTCTTAGATGATTAATTAGCTGATTGATTGATACCTCTGAAGCAACTAACAAATTCTCAATGATTAATTACCAAAAATAACAATACGGTAGGGTTGGTGTCTGAAGTAGTCAACCTCAAAGTCCCTTTCCATACAATACTATATAAGTATATTTTTATTATTTTTTACGTATATTTTGTATTTTTAATATGGAAATTTCACAAACCGCTATACGGAAATCGTGGGTAGCATTATTCAGTGAGACTTTATAAAGAGATAAAAATTTCACCTTTTGAACCTTCTCCATTTGTCACTCTTCATATATGAACAGTCATGTCTTTAAAAAAAAAAAAAACAGACACACACACACCTACACATTACTATATATTAGCCCCTTTCTCTCTCTTCTTCATGATCTTAACCATCATCACAAGTCTGCTTACGATATCGATTAAGGGTTCAACTTGATTCAGGCCAGCGTAGTGATTCGGCCTGCCACCGCCCAAAACATCACCGTGGCAGCAAATTATAAGTTTTAGCTTTTATTAATCATTAATTGCTGCTATCCAAACGAGGTCGTAAGAGTATTCCACTTAACTTTCTGTTGGCTGGAGAGATCGAGAAGGTTCTGTACGTACTTGTAGAAGCAAAGAATGACATACGACACCATATTGGCAAGAAGTTTTAGTCGGTATGAGCAGAAAAAACTGGGATATGGGGCCATGGTTGCTTGCTTGTTCATGCTTTTATGTTTTTGCATGGTCTTCAACTTCAAGCCTTATCTCGCTCCTACTCAACCCATTCGTAAGTTTTGTGTTTTTTTTTTTTTTTCCTGAAATGGGAATACTTTTCAAAAATTTAAGTCTCTTGCACAACTTTTCTCTACTCTAACTTGATATCCCAATGTTAATGTCATTGAATCTAATTCATCCTTCAACTTGCATATCCACTGTGCAGTGAATTTGCGGTTGACAATGGGAGGGGGTCTGATCAAAATGCTGATGACTGGTGAGGAAACAGGCGAATCCGTCCAATTATGTAGGTGTAAAGTTCGATCAATCAGTCTCGAGATTTAAGTTAAATCTGTACATGTAATGTTTATGGGACTAATTTATGCTATCTTGTTTCTTTGTTGCCAGATTTTGAAATTAAGGAAGCCAAGCCAATTTGCAATATTTCAAAAACAGCATCAGATATTTGCGAGATGAATGGAAATATAAGGATTCACGGGCGTTCATCCACTATTTTTGTAGATTCATCTCACACAAGAAACATGTCGTGGAACATAAGGCCTTATGCCCGAAAATGGGATGAGAGGGCAATTGCTAAGGTCAGGAATTTTGAAGTGAAGGCAGTTCAAAATATGCCAAATTGCACTCAAACTCACAATGTTCCTGGCATAGTTTTCTCGGTTGGAGGTTATGCCGGAAACAACTTCCATGATTTCAGTGATGTGGTCTTCCCATTATACCAAACTTCCCGAAAGTTTAATGGGGAAGTTCGATTTCTCATAGCCAACAAGCGTTCATCTTCGTGGACAACTAAGTTCCAAGCAATCGTAGAAAACTTGTCGAGGTATGAAATAATCGACATTGATGAAGAAGATGGAGTCCATTGCTTCCCAAGTATGATTGTTGGTCTTAAAAGAGAGCACAAAGAGCTCAACATTGACCCCACATTGTCTCCACATTCCATGAAGGATTTTCGACAGTTCTTGAGAAACTCCTACTCTTTAAAGAGAGAAAGGATTATAAGCGATGGTGATGGTAAAAGGCAGCCTCGGCTCCTCATCATTTCAAGGACACGGACAAGGGCATTTTCAAACGAAGGTGAAGTCGTTGGTTTAGCCCAAAGGCTAGGGTATGAAGTGGTGGTGACCGAGGCGGACGCAAACTTAACACGGGTTTCAAGGCTAGTGAATTCTTGCGACGTGATGATGGGAGTGCATGGGGCTGGGCTAACCAATATGGTTTTCCTTCCTGAAAATGCCGCTTTGTTACAAGTAGTGCCATTGGGAGGGTTGGAATGGCTAGCTAGAGTGGACTTTGAAGAGCCTGCAAAGAGAATGAAGTTGAAGTACTTAGAGTACAAGATAAGTCAAGAAGAGAGCTCTTTGATTGAGCAATATCCACTTGACCATCAAATCTTCAAGGACCCTTCTGCAATTTCTAAAAAGGGGTGGGGTGCTTTTAAATCCGTGTATATGGATAAACAGAATGTAAAGCTTGATTTGGGAAGGTTTGGAGCAACTTTATTAGAAGCTCGTCGGCTTCTTAGCATATAAATTGTAAAGTGATACAGTTAAGTCCTTTTTTGCAAGGATTTTTTTCATTTTTCATTTTTTTATTTTTTATTTTATGGAAAGAGAATGCACTTTTAACTCAAATCTCTTTTCCAATTTTGCAATTTTGCAATTATTTGTTGGTGATATACATTTACGACCCGTGATTAAAGGAAATATTAAATTCAAGGTCCAATATATGATATATCTACCTAAAAACTATAAGCTAACTTACTTTTTTCACCAAACTAGTGTCGGCAACTAATACTTTGAATTTTGTTTTGTCATGATTTAATCAATTAACCGGGGAAAAAAAGTCAAATAAAAACTTTTTTTAGAACCAAAATATAAGATAAAATCTTAGATAAGACGGTCTTACGGTATTACGGTTATTTTTTTGTAAGACGGGTCATCCTTATCTGACTCACCGAGTATTGGTGAGTTAAGTTGTGAAAGAATAAGACTCCATCTAACGTTAAGATCTGTAAGACCATCTTACAGAAAACATACTCAGCTCATTATAACACATAAAGAGAAAGGTACTAAACGCTCTCAAAAATTATTTTAAAAGGCTCTATTACGGGTTACGTGCAGATGAATTTTAAAAGAAACTACATATTATATTAGTATTAATAATTAAATCAATTACAATTGTACCTTCTCCCGATCGAGCCTAACAAGCCTGTAGTTGTCTTTTAACATTGAGCAAACTTGCCCTCCCCAGGAATTGCCTATGCCTCCTTGACCACATCCATGAAAGAATTCTCAGAATTCATGTCTTTAGAAAGATGAAAATGAAACGTCCATTTATATATTACCAAGGAAAAAGTCAATCTGGTTTTAATATATTTTTATTATAACTCAATTATTAAGCATTATTTTTTTAAATATACTAATTGTAAATATCACCTAATAATTTTAAAATAATGATTACTATAATGTTAAATTTAAAAGTAAAACCAGAAATTTAATATCATTCCAAGGTTCAAAATATTGCAAAAATAATTAATAGCTTAATTGTCCATAAATCGGTCATCTGCTAACAAATTATAAATTTACAAAAATAATTATTAATTTTAAATTGATATATACTATTTTTTTTAAACGCAAAATGACATTATTTTATGCCCAAATTTTAAAAATACATAAAATCAGCAGTTGGCCATCGAGGATGTCATCTTAGATTTTTCCAAGGTAAAATGCCTAGCCCATTTTTTTCGTCAATTTACCAAATTTATACGCGCCTAGGCAACACCTATGACGATTTTTAGAACAATGGTCGGGTTAAAATTTAGGGATGGAGGGAGTATTTTTAGCTCACATTGTTTTTATGAGGATATGCTCAAGTATGGCCAGAAAACCCATCCATTTATCTTTTATGGCCATTGACCAAAAAATGATATATACTTCGCAAAAGACCCTTCCCAACCTAAATAGCCTTTCACCCGTTAACGTCCCTCACAAACACATGAAATCAGTTCTATCGTCTCCCACCGCCATCGCCTATATATCTATCGTCTCCCTCAACCATCGCCTCGCAAGGTTCGTCTCTATTCGTCTCTCTCATCTATCTATCTATCTATCTTCTGAATGAATCTGTTCGTTGGCATTGAATCAGCTAATTGACTCACAAGTCGATCGTCAATACTCAAGGGTAGATGATGAGTAAGTTAATCGACTCTCGACTCATTAACTGACTCATAATCGACTGATCGAGTATGAGTCGGTTAATCGACTCACTTAGTCATTAGTGGGTCGATTAACTGACTCATAATCGACTGGTCGAGTATGAATTGGTTAATCGACTCACTAATGATAAGTATGAGTCGGTTAATCGATTGGTCGAGTATGAGTCGGTTAATCAACTCAGTTAGTCATTAGTGGGTCGATTAACTGACTCATCAAGTCAATTAGTAGGTCGATTAACTGACTCACCGAGTCGATTAGTGAATTGATTAACCGACTCATAATACGATTGCTCAACTTAGTAAGGGTATTTTGGGGTTTATCGATAAAACATGGTCATAAAAGATAATTTTAAATAAGTGTAATTATTTTTGAACATGTTTGTTTTGACATGACTATTTTGGAAAAAACGCCTTGTTTCTATAGCTCAAAAGGCAAGCTAGAATGTGACGTTCTGATTGATAGAATCTCCGGAGGTTACTTGGAGCATAAACAACAAGGATTTTTTGGGTTGCTTGACCAGATTCTTTGGAATTCTGGGGAACAACAAAAGTTCCAAAAAAAAAAGCTTGATAAGTATAAAGTGATTTTGGAAGCCAAACAAGCTCTGGAGCTCAATTAAAAACAAGCCAAAATGACGTAGTTTAAGGGGAAAAAATCACAAAGCTCAGTCGTTTAGTCTGACAACTTTTGCGCCCCTCCAGCACCCACTGCCAACCTTCCATCAATCACCCTTTCCACGTGTCAATATTTAGGTGAACCAAATTTTATTTTTTCTTATTGCTATTTTGAACAATTTTCAGCCATGAAAAATATTTTAAAAAAATTATTTTCTTAAACTAAAGTACGTATTTTTACCAATAAATAGAAATTTGATTTGTTTCATTTGGATATCAGAAAAAATTTCTATGATTTTTTCAAGTTTCTAGAAATTTTTCTATGATGTTACTATTTTTAAAACTATAATATAATTGTTAAAAATTATTAATAATTATTTATTTAATACTAATTTCAAAAATATTTTTATTAGAAATTAATATTGTTTCAAATATATTAATTTAGGAAACATTTATTAAAATTGTATAAACAAAATTATTGGTTGATATAAGTGAGAAATAAAAATATTAAATTAAAGGAGATAAAAATAGTGGGGTATGTAAAAGTGTTGGAATTTGTGTATTGTTGTAAAGGTATTCTTGTTGGGTAACTTTAAATGGGAAGCTTAATGGTATTTTTGTAATAAAATTGAAAAATAGAGCTTAAGCTTTCCAAGTTTGGGAGCTTTATTAATTGTACATGCTCATACATGTCCATGCATTTCATCCTTAGAGCATGGTTAACAGTGGATCAAACACATAATCAAACAAAACCTTAACTTTCAACGATGTATTTAAATAAAATCTAACCAAATTCTTATTTGATTTGGTTTGATTTGTATCAATATAGGATACAAATCAAAATCAAATCAAACAAATCAAACCAACCGGCTGAACAATAAAATGACTGTGTTTTAGACTTTCATGGTATGAAATGGCGTCGATTCATATCGAGAAAAAAAAGGATCGTGGCCGACAGCCCACTGCAGGCGGCTGACATGGGCGATTGGCACACTTTCCGCGTGTCACCCCCTGATTGGTCCTCCAAATTTCGTAATTATCCACGGTTTTTTGTCATTTTCGATAATCAAAAAATGTTTTTTTAAAAAAAGTTTACATTTTTATTTCATAGAGACTAGGTTTGCCTTATTTGGAAACCAAACGAATTTTTTGGGAAATTCAATATTTCTCTCCTTTCTCTCTCTAAATTTCATATAATTAATCCTTTTTTAATTTGTTTTTATTTACTAAATTATGACTAAATTACTACTTAAATATTTTAATTTTTAGTATTACAAATTATTAATATTATTGTCAGTATTGTTAATTGTTTATTGTTGTCATTATTTATTATTAAATCTCATATTATTATTGTTATTAGTTGTTTATTATTGTTAATATTATTACTAAGTAGCATTATTATTATGAAGGCTCATACCATATTATATAATATGATCGTCGAATATGAACGTGATACTTACTCACGTTTGTCAAATGTTTCCGACTACGATCAAATTGACATTATTGATGGTAGTTTATCATGACAACATTTTAACGAACGTATTTCAGAGCATGAATGATATCTTAAACGACGGTATACCCTACGAGATAAAGCATCACATCGCCACCTGGTGCATGATTTAATTGAAAATATTTTGAGATTTTTTGGTAATCAGTAAATTGGTGTTTGAATATTTATCACTTTTATTATTATTGTATTTTCAAATATGGATGTAGTTATTTATTTGTCATTGTATTTCCATAATTTGCATTACAGTTGTGTACTATTGACAAATTTTCCTTTTGAATCGTTTTATTTCTATTTAATATTCAAATTATTGTAGTTATTTTTTAATTTATCGATGAATAATAATATAAATATTATTAAAATTATAATAAATAAATTATATTTCGAATTTAATAATATTATATTATAAAAATATTGAATTATTGTATTTTTTTCAAATTTAATAGTATTATAATTAATAATTTCGAATTATAAAAAATATAATTATAATTATAAATAATGAATTATTTCGAACTTTAATAGTTTGTGCAATATTATTATTAATTGTTAATATAAATTGAAATCGTCTTCCTTTCTTTTTTCCTTCGTTCTTAAATAATTGTCCTCTTTCAAAAAATTTTCTTTTAGGAAAACATTTTTACCAATTTACCCTTATTTTTTCTACATACTTTAACTATGGCCACATATTCTAGGGCATTAAAAAAATCACACATTTTACTAATATTTATAATAGTATCACTTATTTTTTCTTAAACGGTGTCTCATGTTAAAGTAGACAATATTTTGAAAACGGATGGAGTATTAAATTAATGTAAATAAATATGGTGCGGTATGTAAAGTTGTTGGAGATAAAGATAGTGGGGTATGAAAAAGTATTATATTTTGTGCCACTGCTGAAAAAGGTTTTTTAGTTTTTAATTAAATGAGTATCAAATGAATTATTTTATTGATTTTTAATAGGTTGTGTTTGATTTGGATGGTTTTGATTTAGTTGTTAATCATGCTCTTATGGAGTTATTCACTAACTTTTTATAATTCAAAAGGATTTGATATTAATTTTAAATTAAAAAAGGTGAGGTTATTAACACCCTAATATATAATGTATACAACTCACTCATACTTACATGAGAAAGACCTATGTGAGGAAAATATGTTGGGAGTATATATTGGGGGTGTTAATAACTGTAAGTCTAGTAGGCAACTGACAAGGTTAGAAGGGGGGTGGATAACCTTTTAAAAACTTTGAGGGTTAACTTTGAAAACTTTAAATGTTAGCAGCGGAAGATGGAATTTGTCAGTCAGCTGATATGGTCAGCTGGCTGATGAAATAAAGAGTACTAGGTTGAAGAAGATTGGTCAACTGGTTGACACAATAATGTTAGAAATTTTATGTTTAATCAGTGAATATAAAGAATGAACTGAAGAACAATTTATCAAAACAGATAATTAAACAATTAATGTAAGTAACTGGCTGACACTTAAGTATATTAATATTTCTTAAGTGTTAGATCAGTTTGTAGGAGCTGATGAAATAACTGGCAAGTAATTTGAAGTGGTTCACAGTAAAACTGTTACGTTCACTACCAAGTTGGTCAGACTTGAATTTTTGAAGAGCACTAATTTTATTAAAAATCTAATTGATCTCTAATGGATCAGTGTACAACAAAAGACCAGTGTTTATGGAGTAAGATTGAATAACAATCAAACTCGTGAGACAAACTGACTGATTTCTAAAAAAAATATGAAGTCACTCAGTGTTTGTCTAAACAATAACTAGAAAGAAATTATCAAAGAGGAATATGTCTAGCTAAAGTTTTAAAGAAGACTACGGCACATAGAGAATTTCTTTGAGATTAGAATACTTCAGACTTTATATTTCTTCAAATGCTTCATGTGGGTATTTATAGATGTTCTTGAAGAGTAACCCGTTAGGAACACATTTGAATTTTGAAAATGTGTCGAGCTATCCAAACGTATCTTCTCACAAGATCACAGAGATCCTGTTAGATAGATAATTTACAGAATATCTATCAAAGCACAAAATATGAAAGTGTCAATACTAGAGAATGTTCAAGTAAATAAAGTAAATAAGCTGACACTCTAAAACGGTGGTCAGCCGATATAAATGACTGACAAAAATAACTCAGCAAGCTGCCCAAAACAATAACTAGAGAATTGGCTATCAATAAGTGAAATGATTTTAAGCAAATCTACTTTAAGGCAAGATTCAACAATAACTCAACCCTTAAACAAACGTTAAAAAATAATTTATTAAATTTTCATCTATTGGGGATTTCATGTTTCAAAAACTATTAAAAAAAATCTACACCGCCAATGGATTGAAAATATATACTATAATATATTAAAGTTGGTGAGAACAACTTTAATAGTGATACATCACCCAACTTTTGATATTGTTGAATCCTCAAGCCTCCACATGATTTTTCATTTTCTAGTCATTAGCTAAAAATAATAATTAATAATAGTTAATATGATATTGTGATATTAATCAATTACTATTAATCTCTTTTATTGTAAATAATAGTTGAAATCTTATATATAAAGTCTTTTACTACCAACTTCATTTATTAACTAATGTGGGATAATATTATTATATTGGCATTGAATGGGTATTTTACTCTAATAACCAACTTCTAACATCATACTTTAAGTCTTGATATCTTATTCATCCAAAACTCGATTTGGACATCATTTTGATGCTTTCACCGAGTAGAACACATTTGCATAATTATTTTTGTCAACAAACAAATGATACGTAAAGAAATTCGTGCTTCAAGTTGTACAATTTCTTTCACTAAAAACACTAATTTTTCACCAAGTATTAGGTGATTACTTTAATGATTTCTAAAATCAACATTAATTTATAAACAATATAAGATGCATCTCTACTATAATTATCAATAAAAGTGATGTAACAAAAATTGATTGAAAATTGATGTTGGTTTAAAAGGTATTTAGATAAATGACTTTTACTAAACTAACAAAATAAGATATATGTTCACAATTGTTAGAAGTTGATGTTGGTTTTAAAAGTCCTTAGGTCAAATCTTACCAATAAAAATGATGTATTCCTCATTGATTACAACGAATTATTTTAGTTTAAAAGTTTTTAGATAAAATTATTTTACTAACAATAGAAGCGATATATCTCACGTTAGATAGAAAAATAATGTTAGTTTCAAAGTTTTAAGATAAAAAACTTCTACTATTATTATTAATAGAATATATGTATCTCACATTCGTTTGAAAATTATATTGATTTCAAAAGTTTTAAAATAAAAGATTTCTACTATTATTATTAATATAACAGATGTATTATTCAAAAGTGTTAAAATAAAAGACTTTTATTATTATTATTAATAGAAGAATAATGCAAGCCAGACTTAATAAGCACTCAAAATTGTGCACTCAATGACATGACAAATTATGTGGCTTTTAGTGGTTCCACTTTTTAACTTACTTTCTAACACTATTAATGGGATCCCTAATAATCACATCATTTGTCATGTCATTGAGTGCACAATTTTGAGTGTTTATTGAGTCTCTCTAGCATTACTCTTAATAGAATAGATGTATCAAACATTAGTTAGAAGACTTTCATTATTATTACCAATAATATATATATATTCCACATTTGTTAAAAAATGATATTGTTTTATATTCCAACATTTTAATTATAATACCTAAAATTTTAAAAATTATACTACTACTATTATTATTTAAAAAAATGTATGTCACATTTAAAAATTATAATAGTATTATTACCAATAGAACACGTGCGAAGCACGGGCTCTATAATTAGTACTCCCTCCGTTATAGACAAAGTGTCCTCGTTTGAAATTCAAACTTTTTAAGAAAATTCTACGAACAAATTGTGGGTCGGTCCACTTTTAAAAGTTTATAACCCCTCTATTCCAGTTTTTTTTTTCTCAACCGGAAAATGACACTTTTTAAGGCAAAATGACTGCGATACCCTTAATGAGTCTGAGGTGCGCTACATTTGTGTATCGCGATTCAAAAATATCGGGTTAAATTTATGAACCGCGATGCAATTAGACTATGAAATTAAACTATTGAACCGCAGTGCAAAAATTAATGCAATGAAATTTATGAACTGCGATTCAAAAATAGACTAGAAAATTAAACTATTGAACCGCGGTGCAAAAATATTATCTAATTCATTTTTGCACCACGATACAAAAGTATAAATAACCAATTTACGTCATCCACCTTCTTCTTTCCACCTCCTCCGTCGGAAGTCTTCTTCTTCCTCTTCCTTCTTCGTCTTCCTCTCAACTGAAAAATCTTTCAACCCAACACAAATCCATTATAGTTTCGTATTTTATGAATCAAAAAACTCGTTTAGCTTTTGAGAGTGTTGCCCCTTCGACCCCCGCGAGCTGACCGGGCAGGTCGATCCTCGTTTCGTTACACACAATCGTGATTTTCGAATCTAAAATGTATTGTCAGAGCTATTGAAGAAGACAATGATATTTTTGGAATAATATTTCGAAAATTAGTCTTTTGTGGTTGAAAAAAATAAATGTAGACTTTTAAGGTTAAAAACTTTAGAAAAAAAATCATCCATAATTTTACCCAAATTATACTAAGACTATTTACCTAGAAAGGATGAAGTATTTCTTTAAAAACAAAACCCCAACGTCAAAACGAACAAAGCGTTTGTCATATGAATCGTATACTCGTATCGCTCGCACAACTAACAGAGAAGTGTGGCCCAACTTAACTTGGGCCTCCAATAGTAGTAGCCAAAATTTAAGAACTACGTCCGTTCCCAATATATTGATTAAATAGAAACCTTCTTTATAGTGTTTAGGGCTTTGCAAATTACCGTCTCCTTTTCGTTCTGAGCGTTGAGCAGAGCAGCAGCAGCAGCAGCCTCCTCATTCTCCCTCTCTCTCTCTCTCTCTCTCTCTAAGCAAAGGTTCGATTGTCTTCGTTTAAAAATCGTATGCGTTAATTCGTTTGTTGCTAACATAATCTAGGGTTTCCGTTTCTGTTTTGAATATTGTAATTTTCGCTTTGTTTGGATTGATTTATAAACTATTATCTGTTTGATTTACCGTTAGATTTGTGTTGCCAAGGCTGCGGTTTCCTTGTTGCGCATAGTTTTGAGCAATTTAATTTACAATGAGATGGATGAATTCTAGTGCTTTCTCTTATTTAGTCTTGTTAATAGCCCCCTTTTATCTTTCTACTCGAATTTGTCGGTCTAAAATTTGATTCTACAAAATATTCACAGGCTCACAGCTGTAATCGGTCGGTTTTTACTTTGATTAACACGTGAGTCAGTTCCTTTAGTTTAATCTGATTTATTTCTGCCATTGAGTTCTATTATTTATTTTTGAGTGAGTATTCGTGTAGGCCGTTTGGGTCGTGGAAAATAGATTTGTCTTTGAGTTTTAACAAGTGAACTTGTGATTGATATATTTTGTGTTGTGTGTTTGTCAAATGCGTTAATTTTATTTACTATAGGCATTGAGAGTATTGAATCTATTATCTAGCTTTATCAAAGTGGAAGGTTTATTTATTGGATATTTCCACTGTCCATTGTTACGGATTTAACAATTTGCAAGTGAGCTCTATATTATTGCATGTAAAAGAGTTGTGTACATAGATAGATGGTTGTTGTCATTGATATGATTCAAGTTGTGTGTTTGTCAAATGCATTAGCTTTTATTTTTATTACGTTATTTAATTATTTAAAGCATAAATAAGTTGAAAAGAACTTTGGGTAGTGAGTTGTGGTTCTATTCCTAGCTTATTGAAGTGGATGATTTATAATTGTGTGAGATCAGGCCTTTCGTAAGTGTGTGTTTTCTTAAAATATCATTGCCTTACTGGTTCTATTTCACTTTCTTGCTCATGCACATACTTGCAAACTCAATTAGTGAAGTTTAGTTTGTGCTGTAGATGTTTCCTTCTGATGTTTCTTTGGCCATTGTAGGATGGAGTCTCAAATCAAGCATGCAATTGTGGTGAAAGTAATGGGTCGCACTGGATCCAGGGGGCAGGTGACCCAAGTGAGAGTCAAGTTTATTGATGACCAGAATCGTTTCATCATGAGAAATGTTAAGGGACCAGTCCGAGAGGGTGATGTTCTCACCCTCCTCGAGTCTGAGAGGGAAGCAAGAAGACTTCGCTGAAGGAACTTCTTTTGGATTTTTGATATGGATTCCTGAGTTTGTTTGGGTTGTTTTAATTTTAATGTTTGAGAAGTATTGATGATTGGTATGGATGGTGTTACCTTGAATTTTGGGAAATCATAGATCTCTCCTTTTAATTATATGCTTGTTGCATTTGTAGGTAAATCATTAGCATTATAATGATATTGATATGATATGTGCAAACACTGTATTGTGCGAAGCATGAAAATATCATTATCTGGTTGATTTCTTTATACTAGCATCGAGTTGACAAAGACAAACAGTGAGTGAGCAAAAACCCTATGAAGTAATGAAAGAGGTTCTTTTACATTTGGAATAAAGGGAAAGTGGACAAATAATCGAGGAAGTAATTCACGGGTATATGGTAACTTGGAAGTACGACTTTCCCACCAATTTTATTGAAAGAAAATACATATTTTCTAAATAAAGAGTTCACTATTTTATTTTAATATATTTAACGAAAAAAATTTACATTTAAAAATTAAAGTATATAAATGTTATTTTATTACTAATAAAATACTAAAAGTAACATTTTAAAAACGGAGATTTCTTAGGGAAGCAGCGGCACTGTCATATTACAAGAGATCCTCTTATCAGTTAGCTTGTATTGTCCCAGTACTAACCTTACTGGCAAATGGCAATAGGCGGTGGAAGTTGTAAACAGCCTCTAACTTGCCTGGTTAAAAGGCATATTTACAAGCTTAAGCTTGATATTATTACTAGATGATCAAGTGGGTGATTATTTTTTATGTCCATATTAAGAGTATTTTGCCAAAGAAGTGGTTCCCACTTCCTACGGACCAATACTCATGTCAAACACAAGGACAAGGTGTAACAGAATTGTAAGAGCTATTTCTCCATGTTGTAACATCAACACCCGTGATCCTAGAGCTACATTACTTCAATGGTTCAACTCAATACATTGATGGAAACACGTATATTTCAATACACTTGTTAATATAGGGATCACAAATGTAAACTGGTCCACCAAAACATTAATCACATGTGATACAAGTAATTGTGCATATTAGACCACAAGTTAAGAACAGTACACAAAATTCCACTATATACTCTACTTTCCAGGACAATGTTCCCAATTTGGATCCATCAGGCTTGATCAATGCAAGTGAAAACACCTTCACTGCATTCAAGCTTGGAGGGTACTATGTCTTTGCCTCGTATCCATGTAGAATTGGTGCAGTTGCAAAACGCTGGCTGGCTATACCTCTACATTAGAAAATGCTATCTTGTAGGTTTCTACTTCTAATATTGGGGGAAGGCTTAAGCAATATGAAACACAAGTATTGACAGCCCCCAGATGCAGTAAGTTTGAATCTTGACTTGGGCCAGGTAGAACCTCCTATTAATTTGATGTAAGAATGGATTTCTTCACGGTTGTAATAGATGGGAATTAGTATGTCTCATTTACACCCTCCTGCGGATCAGAGACATTTCTCACTCTCCACTCCACCAAAAATGTCTATCTGAACAGGAACTTCGTTTCCCTTGAGTAAACTATGGTGTTACACTGCCGTTCTTTGATTTTGTGTGACAACTACCTCCAATTTGTTATTTTGTGTGACAACTACCTCCAATTTGTTTGGTGAACATTACGCTTCTTTTTGCTCTTCTTCAAAATTGTGGAAATATTCTCAACTGCTTTTTGGGATGTCTTTGCCTCACCAGTCAACCACTGTATAGCCTCAGCTGCTGCATTCATTTCTGCTGATTTCTTACTGGCGCAAGGTTGTCCGGCAAAATCCAATCCATTGAAAATAACTGTTGAACGGAACCTACCGTTCTTTACTTGTGTTGTCTTGTAGGTAGGTTGTTGATGCCCAGCTCGGAATAGCAATTTTTGGAGTTGATTCTTGAAATTTTCATTTTCATGGGTCCCACTTGCACCACCATTTGTTAGGCGCACTCGTTTCTCTAGCTCTCTCTGTGCCTTCTTTACACTTTTTGGCACCTGACGTCCAAAGACAAAACTACCATCACACTGATCCCCTGATACCAGTAATCTTAGCGCCATTAGGAGCTCAGTGTGACTGTGTATGTCCAACTTCGGATTCAGAAGCTGCCATTGGAAACGTACATTATGAAAAATTATACTAATAGAGCGGGTGTGTATGTGTGCACGTGCATGTGTAGAGCGAGGCAGAATTGAACTCTGTGCTACCAAGATATAACAACATGAATTGACCCCAAATGGTGGGAGAGATGGGAAGGGCACTCGAGGCAAAGACCTTGAGGTCCTTGATCTCAATCCTCATACCAACAACCAAGGGACCATACTTACCTATAAAACAAAAGATATAGCAGCATGAAGATGGCTAGTTGCACTTCGTCCCCAATGTTTACAATATGATGAGTTGGTGTCTAAAGTCCCAACTTCCAACTTTTGCAACTTAGTTTCAATTATGGACAGGTTAAATTTTTGGACAGAAGTAGTCATGTCACATGCCAAATGGTATTTTGGCTATTTATGAAAAATTATACTAATAGAGCGGCAGGTGTGTATGTGTGCAAGCGCATGTGTAGAGCGAGGCAGAATTGAACTCTATGCTACCAAGATATAACAGTATGAATTGACCCCCAAGTGGTGGGAGAGATGGCAAGGGCACTCAAGGCAAAGACCTTGAGGTCCTTAGATCTACAAATACACCCAGATCCATGATTATACACAAATACACCGAACCCACACCCAGAATCCAGGTCTATACAACGTATGTCATCCACTCCAACCCAGTTCTTCATTTCAAGTTCAAGATTCGGTATGCCTGTGGAAGGTCACGGGCGTTTGTAAGTCTATTTCATCCACTTGGCCTCAATCTCAGTCGACTTCATCCGCTGGAAAAGTCACTACTAAGTAATCCTATGCCCATGGCATAACCCTTAGTATAACAGACTCGGATAAAGAGTTTGGGGTGGTTGACCGTACTAAACCATATGATAATTGATGGAAGTATTGAGAAGGCAGAAAATGTGAGGCGTGAGTGGTGACAAGTGGTTGTGGAAGTGGAGGTTGCAGTGAGAGGGGTTGGGTGGAAATTAATGCAGATGACCAGCAAGGAGAGAGTGTGGTGGATGTTCATGTGATGCAAGGTGGTGTAAGCTGTGATGAGTCTTAGACAGAAGAGTGGTGGTTGGTTGTAGGGGTGACTTAGATTGAGAAGATTGAGACAGCTTCATTTGAAATGGTTTTAGGATTAAGTTATTCAAAGCTCGATTTAAAGGGATTTAGATGTGTTTGACAAAAAGGGATGACAAGTAACACAAGTATCCTTTGTCATGTAAAAAAACACTCGTTAACAATTCCAACAAATGTTGGCCTATTCATTTTATTGAAACAAAACCGTTGGGTAATTGGAACATCAGACCCCAAGTTGCAACTTACTGGTAAATCATTGGGCACTAAAATGCAATTAGCCTTAAGAATTGATCGGGAAAGTAGAGTTATAACATAAGCAATTTGGTATATTGGCATGTCTACCTTTTTCTGGATAAGTTCTTCGAGCTCTCTCTTCAAGCAGAGATAAGTATCTGCTAAGGCAGGTTTCATAAAAAACTCCAAGTAACCATCCAACATCTTCAAGTGTCCACCCTATTCAAAATAATGATGTCAGCCAGAGATTAAGAAAATTTTGAGTTGCCAAAACAAAAACAGCGAGAATGTTCAGCGAAGGCATGGAAATAGCAAGTGAACATGGACAACAGAACTTACCAAGCCACCTCTAGAAACGTTTCCCCCAAATAGAAGAACCACAGAATCAGAGACAGCAGTTGAATCTCGCAGAAAGACAGAATTCACTTTGACCTTTTCGTTGAATACTAACCATGGATACGGGATTTTAAGTTGTTGGCCATTCACAGAATTCTGCGCAGGGGAGAAGAAAAGGAAGCCGGTTGAGACTTAAAACCTTTTCAAGAATAGAGAAGTGCAAGAACAAGAAACACTTCATCAAACATCATAGAAGAAAACAGATGAAACTTACTGCATACAGTAGTACGGCACCATCCTCCATTGTTTTCAACATTATTGACTTCTGTTTGTTCTGTAGATACACATGCAGCTTTTGTCAGTGCTAACTCTAATCATGTTGAAAATGCGAACAACATCATCTGCATGCTACCCAAACATTTCGATGTAAATGCAGGAAAATGACTGGAGCAATCGAACAGGTTCTGCTTTTACATAAAATGCCACTTCCTAGTTCCTAATTAAGAAAAACACAATTATCCATATACCAAACAAAGTTTACCAACCTATCCACTCTCTGAAGACTTACTATTTAGGTGATAAAGCTCATTAAGAAGAAACAGCAGTAAATAGCGAAGCAACAGCTTCTAATAAATACAGGAATAAAACTCAATAAGTCGCAATTCAAACTTCTGGACATAAGAGAATCAAAAAAGGTATACTTATAAATAGCTATGACCCACCACAACAGAGCAAATCCCAGGGAACAGTCCTGAGCAGATAATAGCACGAATGAGATGAACATCATTGCTCGATCTGTTGCAACTCTCCATATTATCAACCAAACCACTGTCCTTAAGCAAACAAAAGAACTGCTTCCGATGGGAATCAATGGCTTTTAGAGTTTGTGCAGAGAGGAAATTTTGCCAACAATATTCATGACCAGACTGTTTTCTTTCAGCATCTTTCCAACCATCATAAGCCCGAAGAAGAGCAAGATGGTCACTGTATCCATGTGCTGCGAACTGGGCTTTTGCAGAGTCTGCAAGCTGTAAATTCCATGGGAGACAGAATTATCAGCAATAATCTGAGCTTTACACTTGTGAAATTTGTAAGAACTACAAGAAAAAATCCACTATAAAGACTAGTAGGCAATCAAAAAGTAATGTTCAGTTCAATAAAAGATTTAATACCATGGAAATGTGATCCTAAAAGAAGCAAAAAAGAAAAGGTGACATGGGGAAACAAAATTGAAGGGATTAATGATATCGTCAAATACTAACAGATAATTCAGATGTAAATAACTTAAGCATGCAGTTTAAAATCAACCAACAATATGGAATTTCAGACTTGTCCTTCAGGAAAGTTGAATTTTACCAACTTAAGAGCACCCTGAAAGTAGTAAGTAACCTAAACATGGCCATTACAGATGTTTTTCTAGACAATAGATATTTGTGGCACATAAATGCAAGAACTGAATTCTGGCTTGGAGCTCAGCTAACCATTCTAACTTAACATTATGATGCTTGTATACCATAAGCACACACTCGGCTTTGTCCAAAAATGAATTGTTTTCAACTTTTCATGTAGTAATGACAGAACAAAAAGGTAACTTTACAGAATCAAGAAAAATATTGTAAGCAGTAACGAACTAACTAAAATTAGTCCGACTACAATCTAGATGAAAAACTTGCACATACATGTTAATCAATTAGTGAAGAGATACTCTCCTGAATAGCAAAAACTCCTACGAGAGCTATGCAGCATGTAAGGCCTAAATGCGTATAGAAGCAACATAGACACCAGACAAGTCATATCCAGTAAAATCAAAATATCTAAATCCCAAACGAGAATACAGAGATAGCGTTTTCAAGGTCTAGAGATGTTGCATCACAAACTTGAAATAAGTTAACAAGCAAACTTGTTTCATCTAGACCATGGTCAAAAGATGAGCAAAAGAAACTAGTTTATGAAAGTAACAGAGTACAGAACAGCATTTGACAGGTAGACCATTGTTCCAAAGTCGCGAATATTGATAACTGTGAGCAACTTACATCCCTCTTGTCAAATGGCGTCAAAAATGGATCTCTGACACTTAGACCGGCAACAACAGTCATTATTGGATTCAGACAGTTGAAGATGGCCCCTAATATGAGCATTTTACCAAGTTTGGGCTCAACTGGAAGCATTGACAAGTTACGTCCTGGAAAACAACCAGCATAATTTCATGTTAATTCTATAAGAATAAATCAAATAAAACTAGAATAATACATAGTAGAAAGATTAAGGTGACAAGAACACGGACAAAGATTGAACCTGAGGTATTTCCTACCTAACACTGTAAGATTTTCATTCTCATCTAAAGCCCCAATTATCTTCAAATATTCGACAGCATTTTGAACCTGTAACGGAAATGTTAAAAAAATCATGCCTAAAAATATTGCAGCTAAGCTTATCAAAAAGTGTTGCAAATAGTTACACAAAAGAAACAAACTGCGGTACTCCAATCCAACATCGATGTGGGAAATTTGTGTGCATTATAAGTGGCCACCTGCTACCACTAGGCACCAACATCATCTATGGACTTTTGGATGGACCTGTGGTGGGCCTAATTGATCCAAGTGCTTAGTGGCTCAGTGTGGGCCATGCGTAGCGGGTTGGGCTCACGGTGTTACAACTGGATCCTAGCCAGAAATGTGTTGAGCTGATCTTAGGGCCTTGACGGGGACAACATGGATTTAAACACGGGAGAGTGTAGTACCCCAATCCCACATCGATGTGGGAAATTTGTGTGCCTTTTATGTGGCCACCTACTACCACAAGCACCAACACCATCCATGGACTTTTTGGGTGGGGTTGTAGTGGCCTAGTCGATCGAGATGCTTAGTGGGCCGTGCGTAGTGGACCGGACTTTTGAGCTTAGGACATTACAAACAAGTGGGACGTGCGTAGCGGGCGGACTTTTGGGCTTGGGACATTACACAAACAGAAACACATGAAGTCTAACTGAACTTTGATGAAGACAGTAGGAATGTGAAACACCACACTATATCTTCTATCTTATTTTCAGAAAAAGAATGCACAATCAAGTAAAACTTACAGATAGGGGTTCTGGTGGCTGCAAAGCCTTCGATAGGAACTCTGAAATACTTCCAAGTTGCAAACTTTTAATTTGGAGACAAAGAGATTGTAATGGCGTCCTCAAAAGCTCTGGCAATTGATAATCAGAAAAAGCATCATATACACATCTAGGATACAAGTGATAACACTCGCCCGGTTGAACGCGGCCAGCTCTCCCTCTTCTCTACAACATCAAAAATGAAATATAACAAATATATATACCATCACACAAGTCGAAACAAATTATCTGCAAAAAGCTACTTGAATCTTAGACCACCGGTGCTTCTCAACCTTTGAATCCCACCAATCAAACCTCCCTAAGCTATACAAGACATTATCAGTAAATCCAAATGGTCTTACTTGACGAGCTGAAGCCTTTGAGATCCAGCACGGAAGCAAACATGGAGTGTTATTCAGTGCATCATATGACGTCTCTTTTGCCTTCCCGCAGTCCACCACAAAAACTACATCATTGATGGTAATACTCGTCTCAGCCATGTTGGTGGCTAGAACTATTTTTCTGACACCATCTTCAGGCTTATTGAATATCAACTTCTGTTAACCATATTCACGCACAAAAAAAAAGCATTGGACTACTTTAACCATATGAATTCACATAATATATGGGATCCAGTAGCTACGTACAATATGATATTGAAAATTGAGAGTACCAAAATTATACTTCAGAAGTAAATAATGACTGTAAAGTTCAAAAGTCTGATTAAATTTTAACTAACCAGCTTTTGTAAAAAGGGTAAGTTTTTGTAAAAAGGATTAGCAAACTTTGAATTGAAGTGTGAAGCCCAATATAAGAAATCCTTAAGAAATAAAGACTCCAGAAAATGTAAATTCTAAACAAATGATGAACCTACGCACCGAGCAATCCTAACACACCATCACATACTTAAAGTAGAATGTGCCTCAATCAAGGTCTTTAGTCCAAGTGTTAACAAGAGTAATACCTCTAACATAGTCTAATTAGTGAAAATAATCAAATTATCGGCATAATGTACATGTAAAAGTTCCTAAATCTTGAGATGTTAGTCTCTACAACAGAACTTTACACAGTAGTAACAGAACTATGCTAGGATGAATATGTAACAGAAAATAATGAGTAAATTTACTTGTTCTGCACTGGCCATGGAACCATGGCATGCAAGCAGCAACACTTGGCTCGGATCTCCCAAGAGGGGATTTGATTGGAGCTGATCCTTCAGAGAATTTATGTCATCCCAACCAGTCATAAACACCAAAACAGCACCAGGCCTTTCTCTCCTACATATATGGCAAAGCACATGCTCAATGAGGTTGAAGCCAATTGAATCAGGGTTCCAACAAGACATTGATTCCCTGATCCGTAGACTATACTCTCTGAAGTCAGCAGCTTCAAATGCTTCCTGTTCCAGTGCACGAGATTGAGTATTAATTACAGAAAATCAAAATTATGAGACAAATTCACCTAACAAAAGCTCAATACCTCAACAGACGAAGCAATTTGGCTCTTCCTTTTTTTGATAGCTTGTTTCTGCGTTTTCCACATCTTTTCTTGACCATAATTATCAATTTGATTATATGTTGTTAACCTATACCCAGTCTTTTCCAAAATATTCTCCAGATAATGGCTTCGAACTGGGTACGTAAAACCCTGGCAATAAAATCTCGTCAGGCCCAAAATGTAAGGAGTCCATTGTCAATAATATGTTCTTGACCTCTAACTTTGGTGTTCTGGAAGACTGGAACAAAGTGTACCATGATTTTGAATGTTTGTTCCAAATGCAATTTCGCCAGGGTGTGGTGTTATCTAAAACTTGCATGTGAACACAGTTAAGGAGAAAAATATCATACACTGAAGAGTTTACTTGTTATAACTTTACCCGGATAAGATTAAGGCTATGATTTGGGAACTCAGCAAACAATAAAAAAATTGCCGTGTAGGACTCACGTGTCCACAAGTTAGGACACACGATAACAAGAGTATCCAGAAAGACAGTAAGGCATTGCTTCGTGGAAGGCCAGCTAATATACCAAAGGCCCTCAAAGGTTTGGTTATCTATATCAAATCAAGACATGTTTGATAGATAGAATGAACGAATTATTGGAGCCTCGAGAAGTACTTATATTCATCTATAGTTTATTTGTCTATAAAGATATTTTACGGATAGGGCCGCGTCCTTGGGTCTTGCATTTTGAAGGTTGTATCCAACACGTGTTTATATAGACACTTGATATTCGCATCTGGTGTCCACAAGTCGTAGTTTTAAGGAGATGATGCAGGCATTCTACAATATAGATGCTATGCTTTCCTAGTCATCTACACTGCATTACCTTGAGGCGTCACAAAAGATTAAAGAGGACATTCAAACCACAGTAACATTTTCAATTACAAGAACATGCTCTCTGACTCTTACTGCACTACCAGTAGCGTTTAAAAGTAACTGAAAAAAACAAATGGAAGAAAGACCCCTTTTAACGGGGACTGTTTCTTTTCTTCCTTTTTTTTTTTTTGATAGGTAAGTGTGACCCCTTGTTGGTATGGGGACTGGAACCAAGAACCTCACGGTCTTTGCTGGAGTCTACGTGCCCTTGCTATCTCTCCCACCCCTTGGGGTCAAACTTCTTTCGTTCTTTCTTTTCTTTCTTTTCTTTTTTTTCTTTTACTTTTATTTTATTTGTGTGTGCGTTAGAAGACTAGAGGCAAGTACCTAGAAGAAGCAGAATATGGTAATCAGCATTCTACACTTACGGGAATGTGAATCATAGGAGCACCACCGAAGTAGGAGGAAAAAAGCTCAGCATTTAAAGTTGCACTCATCAGGATTAACTTCAATTCTGGTCGTTGAGGAAGGAGCTCCTTAAGGACAATGAGAAGAAAATCTGGGGTGGAAGCAACCCTGTTAAGTAAACATGTGTGAACTACAAAATAGAAACATTGACTGGTCCTTTAATTACCTTCATTCATCCCTCGTTCATGGATCTCATCAACAAAAACATGAGTTACACCTCTCAACTTCCTGTCAACTAGTAATCTCCTCAACAAAATGCCAGTAGTGCAGAACAGAAGGCGGGTGTCCCTCCCTTTAATTCCCTCTAGCCGAACTTTATAACCAACCTTAAAAATGGGGAAGGAAAAAAAAAAAGAGGATTTGTAATATATAGACAGCTGACAGCTAAGATCTCACAAGTAATGAAGAAGTTAAGCATAAGTTACAGAATCTCCCAGGTTCTCTCCTCGCTCAGCAGCAACTCTTTCAGCAACTGACATAGCAGATATCCGTCTGGGCTGAGTACAAATTATACTGCAAAGAGCTCCACGAGCAGCTTCAATCTCAGACTCTAAAATGTACTGAGGAAGCTGTGTGGTTTTACCACAACCAGTCTCTCCAGACACAACTATGACCTGCAAAAACATTAGAAGTAACTTCAAAATTTTCAGCAAGAATACATTACTTGACTTTGAAAGGACAAGTTCCAACCATTCAAGACTTATTCTAGCACATAATTTACCCTGATGATGACCACATCAGTAAAATGTTTCATATAAAACAGAAACTATTTACATACAGAAACAACTGAGTTTGAGTAAACCTTAAGTATGAACTTTAGCTTTATACATCAGAATATAAATTCCAGCTTTTATTTGTATGTATTATAAATATTGAATCCCAAAAAGCCTTGAGGAATACTCATCGACTTTCTTGTTAACATCATGTATTCATGTATGAAAGCAATACAAACAAAATTGCCTGGTTGGCAAATTCTAAGCCAAAACAAATTTAATACAAGAGCGAGACATATAGGGAATCTTTTTTTCTTCTCTTTTCTCCTTCCTGCTGTGTTATCTTCAGTAAGAAGTGATTCAAAATGAGTCGAGTTGAGTGTATACGATAATTGAACAAGCATCTAGTACTTGTACAATAAGTAGAAGTTAAGAACATAGAATGGTATATATGATTTACCCTTAGCTGCACATGACTTTTTTTTGGATAAGGAAAGTAGAATTAAAAAAAGACATCAAATCAGGTGATGTGTCCTATGTACACAGGATGTATACAGTCAAAAAACGACCACTAATCACTAGATATATGATTTACACTCAGCTGCACATGACTAGAAGTCTAAGGTGTCCACAAGTGAGTCTCAGACTGAATGGGAAATTTCAGAGGTGATTGAGGGTGTGGCTGGTTTGATAAAGGAAAATGGAAGAGAGATCTATATTGATGACAGGGACTGTTTTGGCACGATGACGGTGACGGTCACAGGCTACATAAGAGAACTATAGTGGGAAGAAGCCTCTGTTTGGAAAGTCGCGTTATGATTGCCATTTTTAGGACATTTAAAGTCTTTCTATTCATTTACCTTCTAAGAAGTAAACTGTTAGCGTTTTGATTGAAACATATGGAAGTACAACAGAGAGATTGTAAGTGTTGAAGGTTCACTTAGTCAGCCTAGAAAGCAACCAAGTACAATGGAGTAAAGCGTCAATGATCCATTTGAGAAAATAATAGGTTTCTAGGCCTTGGAAGTACGGCACCTCAAAGAAAACAGACCCTTGGCAAGATGTCACAAACCATGTCAGTAATCACATGAAGTCGTACTCATGATTATATCTTTGCTATTTCTCAAAGTCAAGGTTAAGTATATATTAGGACCTTGGAGAAGGCAACCAAGTCAAAATGAGTATGCACACTTGATACCTGATTTTTTGAAATGGCGTTTAATAAAGCTTCTTTCTCTTTATATGCAGGGAGACTTCTACGAAACTCTTGCATCGTTTGGCCTTCAGATGATTCCTGTAGAAAGACATATGAATGTCAAAAGATTCGCAGGTCTTAGACTTCATGCATACAAGCATATACAGGAACAGTATGCATAAGCCATAAGATGCAATTATAAAACCTACAAAATCAAACTTATTGGTCAAAGAGAAAAAGAAATGTTTTCTCGATTAATACCATTACTCCAACTTATTGACATGTATCAGGTAGAAATTAATATATTCTGAGTTAACACGAAACCACCCTTCGCAACTCTAAATCACGATTTAGTGTTCATATTTGACTACAACTCACTCAGCCTTTGTCTCAAGAAGTTGGGTTGGCTATGTTCATAAGAAATACTAATAATACGTCAAAAACTTCAAAAACACAATGGATGCACAATACTCTCTAACACCAATTATGTGGTCTGGAGAGTTTTAAGAATAAGCAAGAATGAGCAGAAAGTGAAACAAATAATTTCAATTTGGGCCTGACTAGGGCAAACAAGATATGTATCAATAGACATGCACGGAAGAGAGTCAAAGCACAACATGCATAATCAGTAAAATTAATGTCCAAATTTCAATTTCGATTGCTAGTGATACATACACGAACATCAATAAAAAGTTGTTCTCCAAAGAGAACAGACTATTATTCATCACAAAGAAAAACTCAGAGGGAGGATACAAATTCTGTACTGGTATCAGGAATTCTTTATTAATATGTTGTTGTGATAATAGTAAGGAAAGAGAGAAAAACATCAGTTGAGAAATGTCAGGGACTCAATTTGGGTTTGATCAAAGGATTTGGGAAGCATACATCAACTATATTGTTATTAATTAATAACGCAATAGAAAGATAAAATGAGCCATTAGATCAAGAAGGTAAATGAAACTCGGCAGGATGCAACTTCAGTACCTCACGCGTGAAATTCAACAGCAAAGAAAGACAGAATTGGGGAAAGTGATATAACTCAGAAAAAAACTAATAGATAAAACAAAACAATCCATCAAGTAGATTAACTAACTATTACATCACTGTGAGATCAACCTGCCAATCTTGCTGACTATTACGCAGCTGCAAGCTCTTCCTATTAAGAATTCTCTCAGCAACAACACTTTGTCTCAAGGGCTCCTCTCGCTCATAGAGTCCTCCATCAGTAACAAGACCGTCATGGGTGCTTGATCGTGAAACAGGACTGTCTGAAAAAGCCTTCTTATTTTTAGACTTTTGAGAAAGGTGTGCTCTGAGATGAGTGTCTACCTGACCTCTTAACCCAGAAGGTAAGACTACCTACAGAGATGCATAACGTTAAAAAAATATTATAATAATCACATGAGATTCCTTATTAGGAAGAAAGAATATGCAATTAAGCAGGAGGGGCAAGATATAAATCATAAAGCAATGAAAATAGAATTATTTTAAAGAATAAAAAAAGGGGGACAGGAAGTGAAGTTGAACACGAAGATGCAACAAAAAGGAAAAATGAGAAAAAAAAAAACAAGAAATTAGTTAAGAACCACTCTCCAATAAGCGCAGCTATCAATTACTTTAGAAGCACCCATCTTTCACCTATTCCAGCAAAATAAACTACTCCCTCGTTTCTAAATTATTGTTCAATTTGACCCGGCGCACTGTTTAAGAAAAAGTAATTGACTGTATTATAAATATCGGTGTAATGTATGGTTTTCTTTAATACCCTTATGTTTGTGGTCATAACTAAAATAGGAATAAAAAATAAGGGTAAAGTGGTAAAAGTGTTTCCCTTAAAAGGAAAGTTATGAAAGAAGAAAATTATTTTTGGAATTGACAAAAAAGGAAAGGAGGACAATTACTTGAAAACGGAGGGAGCACTTGTTTATGATTCCCCATCAGTCCTACAAGTGTTATGCATGGAAAGTTTAAAGTTACTGGCACAGAGAAACTTAAGGGATTGAATATCCATGAATTTAGAATAAAATATTTAAGTAACTTATGGTTTGGAGAGCATTCCAACCTGGTATTATAAATAGAGTTTATGTAATCACATTGATCTGCTTTAAAACAATTTTCATCTTTCCTCATTACCATTTGATTAATGGAAATAATAATGTTTTAAGGTAATTTGTTCTACCGACAATCCATTAAAAGGCAAGACACACTGAGATCCCTAAGTCTGTGTTGGGGGAGAGGCGAGCACACACAGCAAGAAGGTTTTGACCATGAGAGAGTTATCTATCAGACACAATTCTAATCTCTTGTTCTAGAAAGGTCTGAAAATGATACCTTTGAAAGGTGTTTTGACAGTGCTTTGCACCACCCCAAACCCCTATTTGCAATCTTAAGGTCACCATTTCTCCAAACAAAGGATTTGAACTGTTATTTACATAAAGTCCTTTTCAAAATGCTCATACATCAAACAAAAGATTCTAAGAATCAAGTTCCAAATCCCATTCAGCCAAAAGTTCTTTTTCGTACTCATCATCCAGACACGTTAAAAGAGTAAGTCGTCTCTATATCTACATGTATGGAAAATACCTCTCTTTGCGGACGCTTATCATCGAGATCAGATCTGTAATTAGGCAATGGGACCTTACTAAACACGACTATTTTTGCATACTGACGGCTGCAAAAACAAATATATTCGGAACAGGCAATTGTCAGAATAAAAAAGGAAGAACAATAAATAAAGATTTGCAT
Organism: Codonopsis lanceolata; assembly: GCA_013146195.2. Classification (NCBI taxonomy): domain Eukaryota; kingdom Viridiplantae; phylum Streptophyta; class Magnoliopsida; order Asterales; family Campanulaceae; genus Codonopsis; species Codonopsis lanceolata. Next base: position 75,432,589 of record CM028377.1, read on the forward strand.
AAGATACCTGTGTAAACCCATTCTGGTTGCCAGTGCTGAAAGCTGCTCAAAATCTCGTCTGTCTTTCCTTTCCTGTGATGCCACTTCCTGCTCATCTTTGCTGCGTAGAAGCCTTGTTAGCTTCCACTTCCACTCTTCAATATTTTCAACGGTTGAAGCACCCTGGTGATTTCCAACAGTTAAGAAAATGTTAGATGTCATAACCAAATAATATGTAAGCAGTTGCAACCAGAATGCAAAAGGCATGAGAAGCAATCAATACAATTACAACAAAAAGCACATAAAGATACAATAATGGGAGAAAATACCATGATTGATGCTTAATTAAACAGTCAAAAGGAGGAAGGAAAAGCATGTATAGAGGCCAAGTCACTACAGCAATGGTACTAGTACTCTAGAAGAGGAAGACATGTTGAAAAGTTCAAAAGAAAGAGAGAAATCAAGGAGATAACTCATAAAAAGGGCAAAAGTTGGTGATACTATAGTTGTTATTAAATAAATTTTAATGATTTTGGTTTGCATAAATGTTAACAGTTCTGTTTTCAAATAAATGTTAATGCTTAAGTTATTTGGTTCTATATCAGAATCACTTTAAATTCAAACTTTTTCACACACATTTTAGTTATCATAACATAACTCATAAGAAAGAATTTTCTCAGATGCCTACTTTTATGATAACTTTTTTTTTTTTTTTGATAAGTACTTTTATGATAACATTAAAATTTGAGAGGCCAATATTACAGATTTTATCTCCCCTGGCTTAGCCATTGCTCTCATACATCCACCAAATTAATATTGTTAACTTGATCATATCTCAAAAGTATGAGGGACATACTACTCAAATATTCAGAGAACTGAATATCAGGAACACTAATAAAAATATATATTCTAAATGCATACATGTGCATCCTAAAGCATCCAATATGGTACAACACACAAATTGAAGTATCGACAATTTGTAGATTGTCCCCTTCTAAGTTTTCTACCTCTGAAATGTAACCCCTTTTAGGCACATATTCCAGTTGTTTTCAAGATATTCACTAGCCTTCATTAGGAACAAGGCAAAGGACTGAATAGCACCAACACTGCCAAGGGGACTACATGTCACAAGTGGTTGCATGTCAGACATGTAACACATTTGTCATAAGGACAAGTCAAAATATTTCCAAATTTTTATTATTATATTATCCAACAAGCTGGGACACATCTAAAGAAGGGCTAAAGAGTATTTTGGGGATTGAATTATAAATATGAAAGGTTTCACTGAAATAAATAAGAAAGACCTGAATACTGAGAGGGACAAGAAAGAGAAAAGAAAAAGGCTGCCATGCTGTGTGTCTGTATCTCAAGGCTGACTCCACAAACAAAATACTTGGTCCTGATTGTTTCAGGTTCGTGACTAAAATGGATAGCCAATTTGGTAGAAATTAAAATAGAGGTGCAACTATTGTGGTAAACAAATAAAGATATCTTACACTAGGGTGAAATCCTACTTTCCGAAGTTACCAAACAGTGAGATTGAGGGAGTGCCTTAATGTTGCAAGAAAAAAATTTGTGCTGACATGCAAAAGGTTAAAAGAAGAACCAAAGATAAGAAAAGTGAAGGTGAGAACCAAAGATAAGAGTATGTTTGCCTCAACCTGCACCTTCTTTTGTACCTTCTTTTTAAACAACAAGATAGTCCAAAGAAAAAGGAAGGCCGGAAGTGAACGTGAGAACTTCAGTCAACGAATACATTGCCAAGTGAGGCTCAAATCAGATTACCAGCCGCAGATAGGGGCTTACTTACCAACTAGGCTACCATCCTTCATCTAAGCTAATTCTCCACTTGTATTTTGGATAATGTTATTGACAAGTAGCTATTGAAGCAAGTCTAATATTTGGCTTACTTTTATGATACTAAGTTGCATGTATCTTTTTGATTAATATGTTCTTCTTTTAAGAGATTAGAATTTTCTTCTTTTAACTTTACAAGCTTCAAAATTTAGAACGTAATTATTCTTAGTCTAGAGTTCAACTTTGCATCTAAATACACATTCCTAAAAGTTGAGTCAAAACACCCACACATGCTTCTTTTGTACCCATTTTGTTCGTCCAAATTTTTAGATCTACACATTAAAGGTAGTACTCCTAGCAAAATATAATATCTAATCTATCACGTACAATTTACACCATATGAGAATCCTCAGCCAAGCACAAACAAAGAAACTGCTCTTATTATTAGATTATTATGCCCAGTTCAACCTAAACTTACTTTCATTCCCCTCTCCCCCCACCACACAAATTCTTGGCTTCACTTTCCACTTAAGAAATAGTATAAGTAGACACACATGCACATACTATTCAAGATTAGTACATTTTAAATATGCATCTCATAAGCTAGCAAAAATCTTCTAAGCTCACGTGGATAAAAAGTAAATAACTTATGTATTTCCAGTGTGCAACAAGGAAGTAACACAGCTATTCTGTAATTCACATGGATTTCACTATGAGAAGTTGTAGTAAATCTTTTTTTTTTTTATAAGTAAAATATTATATACCAACCACGTCAAAACACGTGACGCGTCCTTGTACACTAGGAGTATACACAAAAATCTAATCTAAAGTATAATTATTATTTTTTATAGGTAAAAATATGTATAAATATGAGCGTCAAAACAGGTGACACATCCTTTATACACTAGGAGTATACATACTACTCAATACTATAACTATTCACAAAATCCACAAAAGAATGCCCGAGAGATTGATTTTTCGTAGTCTCGTAGAACACCACAAAAACAACGTACGCAAAAGACAGTCTCTCAATTGATCGAGCGAAACCTTAACATTATCAAAGATTCTTTTATTCCTCTCTTTCCAAATGGTCCACCATACACCCACCGGAATAGCAACCCAAAGAATATTGCTCCTCCTGCGATTGAGCCGCGACCAACTTGAAAGCATCCCCCGAATAGAATTGGGCATTACCCACGAAATCCCAAAAAGCCCCGACACCATATACCATAAAGAACGAGCCACCGGACAATGCAGTAACAAGTGATTAACACTATCATCGTTGTTGTTGCCTTTGCACTTGTAGCACCAGTTCACATAAACCATCCCCCTTTTGCGAATGTTTTCTCCCGTAAGAATTGCCTCATGGTAGGCTTCCCAAACAAAAAAAGCAACACGGCTATGAGCAATACTTCTCCATATTCTTTTCCATGGAAAGGAATACCCATCACTCCCCGACATAGCAAGAAAATAAGAATTCACAGTAAAATTTTTGCTATTCAACGCAATCCACCTCACCTTATCATTTCTGCTCCCGTCAATATGATGCGAATATAGCGAAGTGAAAAAATTACCACAAATCTCCATCTCCCGGTCTTGAAGATCCCTACGAAACAATGGGTTCCAAACCACTCTACCATGGTCAATTTGCAGCACCAAACTAACAACAATTTTTATCCACAGCCAGATTGTACAAATTACAAATTACAAATTACGATAGACTCTCCAAAGTTCATCCTCCTCACACCACTCGTCTTTCCAAAATCTAACTTACGACCCATTGCCGACCTCAAAAGAAACAAACCTTTCGAACTATGCCCACCCTTTGCAAATACCTTTCCAAACTTCTGACCCGAAAGAACCAGTGATGATTTTAGGAAACCAATTATGATCACCCTCTCCGTATACTGATCACCACCCTCCTCCACAACCCATGTTCCTCCTCCATTTACCATAGCCATTTGCCAAGTAAAGCTAAATTGAAGCAACTTAATTTCTTGATACCTAGACCTCCCTCCATGATGTTCATACAGACCTTATCCCAATTAACTAAATGGAACTTATGCTCCTCCCCTTGACCCTCCCACAAGAAGTCGCTCTCCATCTTCTCCAAAATGTAACGCACTGAAGCATGAACCACAAACAGCGAAAAGAAATAAGTGGGCAGACCGGATCAAGTATTTTTTATAAGCGTAAGTCTACTCGCTTTGGACAGCAGCTGTTTCTTCCACCCCGTCAATGGCCGACCAAATCTTTCAACAACTAGATTCCACATAGCTCTACTTTTGAAAGGTGCACCAATCGACAAGCCTAGATAAGTCGAAGGTAAATGAAATACCTTGCACCCAAACACTGAAGCAAGCTGGTGAACATTCTCCACCACACCCACCGGAATGATTTCACTCTTAGCGATATTAATTCGAAGACCCGACACCATCTAGAAAAAAATGAGCACAAGTTGAAGGCAACCCAACTGCGCAATCTCCGCTTCGCAGAAAATTAATGTGTCATCTGCAAAGAGCAGATGAGAGATGAGAGATGAGAGATGTCAACCTCCTCACCTCTGTATTTGCGCAACCCAAAACCACGAATAAATCCTCCCCTCATAGCTTTATCAATGAGGCTGCTCAATGCTTCCATAATTATGATGAATAAAAATGGAGAAAGGGGATCTCCTTGCCTACTAAAAAAGAAACCAGTAACCATTACCGAGAACCGAGCCGAAGAGATGCAAAACTGAATCTACTTCCTCCATTTAACACCAAAGCCCATCCTTTCCATTAGAAACACCAAAAAGTCCCAATTAACATGATCATATGCCTTCTCCATATCCAGTTTGCACATCAAACCGGGTCAGCCCTGTTGCAACCTTGAATCCACTACCTCATTGGCAATAAACGAGGTATCTATAATTTGTCTCTCCCCCACAAATGCATGTTGAGAAACCGACACCAACTTCCCAACCTAACGCATGATAACACTTTAGATAAAAATTTATAAAATCCTCCATGATAGGTCTAAAATCTCCCAAATTAGTAGCACCGACCTTCTTCGGGATAAGAGTGATAAAAGTGGCATTGAAAACTCTTCTCGAAACACATGTTGGCGTGAAAATAGTGAAACACATCCATAATATTATCTTTAAGAATCTCCCAACAAGAAGAGAATAAGGCTATAGAGAAATCATCCGAACCCAGAGTCTTATCACCATTCATACTACGCAAGGCTGCCAATACCTCCTCTTCCGAGAAAGGGCGTTCTAATGAACACCTATCCTCCTCCACCAGATTTTTTAAAATCAGTGCCTTCCAATTTAGGACGCCATTCCCCACTATCCGAATACAACTTGGAATAGAAATCCACTATACCTTCCTTAATAGCATCCCCATCTTCGAGCACATTCTCTCCAATTGAAACTTTCCGAATCTGATTCACATTCTTATGCGCACTCGCCATCTTATGGAAAAAATTTGTATTCTTATCCCCTTCTTTCAGTCACTACACCCTCGATTTTTGCCTCCTACATACCTCCTCCTTAAAAAGCAAACTCAAGCTCGTTTTTCCAATTCTTCCGTGACTCTTCTTCCATCTCATCCAAACCTCCTAAACCTGCCCTCTCATTCAATAATGTGATATCTTCTATGGCTTTCTTAATTTTGATATCTATCCTCCCAAACACCTCCTTATCCCACACTTTCAAATCCATTTTAAGAAGTTCCAGTTTCTTAGCAAGGATAAAATCCAAGCTCCCATTTATCTCATACGAACACCATCTAAAACACACCCAGTCCAAGAATCCAGGCTCTAAAAGCCACATGTTCTCGAATCTAAAAGGTGACTTCCCTTTCCGCATAAACCCCACACTCCTGCATAAGGGGGACATGGTCCGAGACTACTCTAATTAAACAATGCTGCACCGTATCACTAATCTGCAGAAAGAAGATATCTGTCGATTCTCTGTCTATCCCCATGTCTAAACCATGTGAAATTTCCTCCCAATAAATTCAGATCCACCAGCCCCGTGTCATTAATAAACTCATTAAATTCCAACATTGCTCGAGAAAATATCTGCGCACCCGAACATTCCACAGTATGTCTGACCACATTAAAATTTCCCCCTATACACGAAGGAGCTCTCCATCTCAATCTGATGGCTCTTAACTCTTCCCACAATTTCAGACAACATTTGTCTGCACAAGGCCCATACACCCCAGAAAAGATCCATTCCTTGTCATCTTCAAACGACTTCATCAGTACAGAACAGATTAGTCTCCCACCACATCCACCTTAGAAATCACCCTTTTATCCCACATAACAAGAATGCCTCCAGCTGATCCAATAGACTTTGAAAACACCCAATCTATCCAGCTGCCAAACCCTAGACTACTAACCACCCTACTATCAATCGATTGCATCTTCATTTCTTGAAGACAGATTAAATGCGGATTCCACCTCCTTAAAGCAGCCTTAATTGTTAGTCTTTTCCTCGCATTATTTATATGCCCCACACATTCCATGAAATTATTCTTAGATGCATGATAAACTTAATTCTGTTAGCGACTCCTCCTCTCCTCCCCTTCCATACTAATCTTGTGAAAATAAAGACTCCTACACAATTGCTTCAATTCTCTTTTTCCCTCTTCTCTCACAGCTGTCTTTTGCGGCCCCTTTTTCACATATGAAGTTCGCCACTGTTTCTCAATATCCAAAAGCAAATTCATAATCCTGTCTTCAAAACCATCACAAGCCACACCAAAATATCTGCCAAGGCCTTTAGCTCTCCTACGAACCCAAATCGATAACTTCTCCTACGATGAACAATTCTACAAAGATTCTGAATCACTCACATCCTCAGGATGAATAGTGTTAAGGGGGGTGCATTTGATTGGCTCCACCAGTTCTTCCTTATCCACCAATTCCGCCTCTTGCCCCACCGTCGATTGGGCACACCCCGCAAAAGAGTGACTCCCTTCGAAACTACGTGCGCCCGAAACTTGCTCCGAACTTCCTTCTGGAGGAACGGAGTCCTTTTTGACACTCAAATCCCTTCGATACTCTTCTGTCGAACTCGTTGCTTGCTCCTCCCCTGGAGACGTCTTCGTCACGCCCACGAAAACCTCAGGAAAAAAGAATCACATCTTGTCGGTCTCCACTTGAGCTCCCAGTATCCTATCCTCAATTATAACTGGATCCTCCTTCTCACCCGACCCATTACCACTGACCGGGCTGTTCTTGGAATTAAACTTGAAGGCAGATTCAAAAGGCCCACTAATTTTGCCTCGTATAGCCACATCCTTTTGAGAAGCCATGGACTTTGTCTTTATAGGAGCCCAAACAACCTTCCCCCTCACTCTCTTATTCAGAGGCCTAACCCAAGGCCCAACTTTTTTGACAGACAGCCCATGAGGCCTATCACCACTGCCACCGCTATTTAAAGGATACCCTCTCCTTTTAACTACGTCGTTTGGCTTAGAGGGTTTAAAATTTGAATTCCTATGAGCCCACATGCTTGGCTCCTCTTCTCTGCCCTTATGCATGAAACTTTCAGCTTTCCGTACTCCTTGATTATTCACTCGATGAGTCCCCACGTGCCCCCTCACTTGAGTTGCTCACAAAGATAGGTACCACTGATAACATCAACCTTTCTGTGTTCTTACCTTCGTCTTCCCTTCGCCGCGAAAAGCAAGACACAAATGACTCCACCCATATCGTCAATTCTGATTTGTCCTCAATAGCTTCATCTAACCTCACAAATCCTCCACATTTCTTCCCAATCTTCATAAAAACGGACCTGCTCCACAAATGCAAGGGTAATGGACTCTGATTGACAGCCCATTTTTTCAAGTTTAAAAGACGACAAGCCTCTTTTCCGGAGGGGAAGACGAACAGAAAGTGAACCCCACTCAATGCAAGGATCTTAACTCCTCCAGCCACTTTCCAATGAATATTTACCCATTTTTGCACTTCCTCTTTGGTTGTATTTGAGTCCTCCAGTTCCCCTACACACCCAACTAAACACCGACCTAAGAACTCCACACAGCCATCGTACAACCTTTCATCAATTTCAAAATCCACAGAGGATCCTCTACCAACCGAAAAGAGATGATCTAAATTCGGCCACGAAGAAATCTCTACCGCATCTTTATATGACATTCCTCTGCTGGGAGTCTCTTCCTCCACAAATCTCTTGATTTTTCCAGCAATCATGTCCCAACCTGAATCAGGAGCTACTTCCGGGATTAAAATCGAACGTGGACTACCCTTCCCCGGAACGGAAATTCTAAGAAATACGCCTTGTTGATTTCTCTCCTTCGCAAACAATACCTCCTGACACTTATCAGATAGTTTCTTCCAAAAGACCCCTTGTTACTGAAGGGCTTTCGCCATCCACTTGCTAATCCATAAGGTTTCTCCATAGATGAAAACAGCTTCGAACACTCTACCTCTACTTCTTTCCAAAAATTTGAAGCAAGCACGATTTTGAACAATACTCCTGACCACCTCGAAAGATTTCCTACGCTTTCTCAATGTCTAATTTACACAATAAGCTTGGGATTCCGCTTTTTAATCTAGAATCCACTGCTTCATTAGCAATAAGGGATGCATCAATAATCTGTCGATCTCCTACAAAGGCATGTTGTGATTTTGAAATACTTTTTCCAATCACCCTTTTCATCCTCCGAGATAAAACTTTAACAACTAACTTGTAGCTACTCTCAACCAAGCTAATGGGTCTGTACTCTTTTACGTCACTCGCACCTTTTGTCTTCGGGATTAGAGCAATAAAGGTGGCGTTGAAACTTTTTAAAAACACTCATACTCATGGAAATATTGAAAAACTTTCATCACATCGTCTCGAACCACTTCCCAGTAGGTCCGAAAGAAACTCATCGTAAAACCATCTGGACCCAGAGCTTTATCCCCCCCCCATGCAACGCAGAACTGCTAAAACTTCTTCCAGGAACTCTTTCTCCAGGGACTCTGAATCCTTCCGATCTAAACCGTTAAAGATTAAACCATCTAACCTGGGCTTCCACTCATGATTATCTGAATACAGGTTTTTATAGAACCCTACGATTCCTTCTTTAATCTCATCTCTGTCCACCAGCGACACACCATCTATGTTGATCTTCCGAATTTGGTTTGCTGCCGCCATTCTATGGAAAAACTTTGTATTGTTATCCCCCTCCTTGAGCCATTGAATCCTCGACTTTTGTTTCCAGCAAATCTCTTCACTAATCAAAAGACGCCCCAGCTTGCTCTCTTAAGATCTGCACGACGCTTCTCTTCCTCTACACTCAAATCTCCCAACCCAATCTTCCCATCAAGACTAATGATTTCCTCCATAGTTTTTTTTTATTTCAATATTCACTCTCCCAAAAACCTCCGTGTTCCAAATCTTAAGATCCTCCTTTAACTTTAACTTCATAGCCACCTTTATGCAAGGATTACCAACAGGATTATACAAATCCCACTTCGCCCTAACCCACTCCACAAATCCAAGGGCCTTCAACCACATATTTTCAAATCTGAAAGGAGATTTGCCCTTAGACAGGCCCCCACAATCGAGAAGGATAGGCAATGATCAGATAAAGTTATGGGAAGACAGGATTGAAAAGTGTTACTAAAATAATCCATCCAATCCATAGAAATTAAAAATTTGTCAATCCTCGAATATTGGTTTCGATCACCACTCCTAAACCAAGTAAACTCCCCTCCTGATAATTGAAGATCCACCAACTGCTCCTCATTAATGAATTCATTAAACTCCGTCATGGAACGGGAGATTGAACATGCCCCCAATTGTTCCCGAGGGAAGCGAATAACATTAAAGTCCCCCCCCATACACCACGTGAATTTCCATTTGTTTCTGGATGATTTCAACTTCACCCACAAGGATTGCCGAAGACTATCAGAACAAGGTCCATATACTCCCAAAAAGACCCACAATCTATCATTTTCCACCATCTTCATCAAACACGATATCAAAGACACCCCTTTATCCACCGTCATCTTTATCATAATTTTTGTGTCCCATAAAATAAGGATACCACCCGCTTAGCCTTTCCACCCCTATATAAACCCAATCCACCCATCTCCCACCCCAAATATCGTCGATTACTTTCCTATCAATTGATCCCATTTTCGTCTCTTGCAAGCATACAATATGAGGTTTCCATCTCTTAAGGGAACCTTTCAAAATACGTCTCTTATCTAAGTCATTAATACCCCACACATTCCAAGAAATAATTTTCAACTCCATTTAAACACAGAAATCATAAACCTATTAAGTCCCACAACTCCTCCTTCTCCCCAAATCCCCCTAACTCCCCCCTTTCCATCATACTTAACACTACTGTTTAAGTTCTTCAACTCCCGAAAAGCTCTGCTTCTTTCTGATAGTAATACCTACTTTCTCCGCTACCCTTTTGCTCTTCTCTAATTCCAGTAACAAATCCACTATTCTCTCCTTGTACCCTTCACCTGTCACACCCAAGAACCGACCAAACCCTTCCGCCATTTGCCTAACCCAATCAGACGTATCCAGTCTAGAGCTTGTTTCTTCTGCCTCTGCTTCAACTTCAGCTTCCTCCCAACCACTGTCAAGCCCTATAGATTCATCTTCTTTTGCATCTACTTCAACTTCAGTATCATTTTTCCCACTGTCAAGCCCTATTGATTCTTCTGCATCTGCTTCAACTCCAGCTTCATTCCAACCACTGTCCAGCCCTCTTAATTCGTCACAGGAAGGCGGAACAAGAGACTCTGGCTTGTCCTCACTCCCTGTACTCTTGCACTCTGAACACATCCCCTCTTCTTCTGACCTGACCGTGCGCACTGGAGTACAAACAATATGTTCTTTAGGCCTGGTGTGCGCAAAGGCCAACACACAATAGGCGTCCCCGCAGTTTCCGTTTCTGCTATAGTTCGACCACCGTCAATTCCATTCGAATCATCACGTGAAGAAGAGTTTTGAGTCTCTAGCTCGTCTGCGCTTCCTTTATTTTCTTCTGATTCCTCAACTCTTTCTACCTCGAAATCTACTGACGAGTCTCTTCATTTACCATCGTTACCCAAATCTCCGTTGTTAGGGCCTACATCAGACTCCTGCTCATTTTGGGCAGCCAACATAATCTCCTCTACTTCTTTCTCGAGCATAGTCTGACTTTTATTAGCTTGTTCCAACCTCAACAGTGAAGGAAAAGGACTGGAGACCTGACCCCCAACGATCATTGGGCTGTTATCTACTAATTCTTTACCTTTACTACCTTTCCCAACCTGGGCTACCCAAACCACCTTAAACAAAATTGGGCTGATTTTTCCCCTTCTAGGCCCATCAAATTTATGCCCATTATAATTACGGAAAGTGGCCCAATTCTGTGACTTTGAACCCTTCCACGAAACGCCGTCGTTCCTACCCCCTGTTGCATTTTAAAATTTGAATTTGAATTACAGCCGTAGCCGTACCACGTGCTACCCTGTCCGACTCTGTTCTATCATGAAAAAATCCCTTCACGAACTTACTGGGCGCGTGGGATACACCCATCTTCTTCCTTCCTGATTCCTTACCTTGAGCTCCTGTCGAAGATCTGAACCCACCCTCTATCCTTGAACAACAGTACAACGCCGTCTCAGTCCACACCGGCACCAGATACGTCCAGTTTCCGATGCCAATTTTCACATTCACCGGCATTTCCTCCCTAAAACGAACAAGTATGCAAGCCCATCTCACATTCTTTCGCAGTCTTGTATCTTCATCAACACCGATAAAGCCTCCATACTTTTGACCTATTTCGCGAAACACCTCTCCCCAAAGATGAAGGGGAAGCCCCAACGCACGAATCCACACCTCTTTGTGCCCTTCTCTGTGGCAGCACCCTATCGGATCCCATTTGTCAAAAAACAGGGGAAGACCATTGACCACCCAATCCTTTTCTTTAAGGATACGACTAGCCTCCTCCTTTGACGGAAAAACAAAGAGGAAATATTTACCATTAAGTTCCAGAGTCTTCACCCCTCCTGTAGTCTTCCATCGAAGCTCCACCCATCTTTGAATCTCCTGAATGGAGGCATCGGACACTCCAACAGACCCACCCTACCTACCAAACACCTCTCCAGAAATTTCAAATTTTCAGCGCACGAATTTTCATCCACCTTAAAGTCCACCTATGAAGAGCCTCCCTTAAAGGTATGGAGATCTAAATTGGACCACGGAGGAATTTCAGCCACATCCTTGAAAGCCTTACCTCCCCCAATCCTCTCAAACTTTGACCCTCTCGATAAATTGATTCCCAACTTTTTCTCACCCTTGTTGGCTGAAACAAACCTTCTAATCTTCCATGCTACCATATCCCATCCACCATTCTTAGCTATTTTGGGTGTACATAGCCTTACCGGTCTTCCTCTACCTTTGATAGCAACACTAAAGAAGATCCCTCCCTGGTTCCTTTCTTTGGACAACAGCACTTCACGACACTGACTCGTCCATTTTCTACATGGAAGTCCTGCTACCTCAGAAGCCTTCTCCAGCCAGTCGCAAAACCAAAGGATTTCACTAACTGATAACTCTGCTTTGTGAAAGTAACCTCTGTATCTTTCACAGATCCAGAAACATCTTCGTTCTTTATCCTCCAAATAACCAACCTTAAACGATTTTCTTCCTGCTTGGAAGGAAATTTCCTCCCTGTTCTTCATGCTATCCCAAACCATCTTCTTGATAAAGAACTATACAACCAATTGCTTAAAAACCCAATCATAGTATACAACCAATTGCTAATTCAACCTGAGGTTGAAACTCAAAAAATAACATAATTTCTCATAGAAATTATCTAATGGAACCTCTCAATGACTAGAACTATTTACAGCTATATCGCTTTGTGCTCTAAAAGCTGAATAAACCAGTAAGTCAGAAACTCTCTAAAGAACTTAACAATTCTCTCCTCGGTGCCAAACAACTTGTTAAGATAACAGGATTATAATTTTAGTGGCAGCATCTTCCACTCAAATAAACTACTGTGGACGTCCCATAAGAAAGGCACACTTTCACTTTTCAAACCCAATTTGACTTACTTCTGAATGAAAATTTGATATGCATTTCCTAGTTTCTCCAAAGCCAGAATAGCTTGTAGAGACTATAATTTTATCCTCTATTATAAAGTAACTAAATGTGCCGTAATATAGAGTTCGAAAAAAAGGTCAAATTGACTTGAAAAATCAAAAGTAGAGATAGAACTCACCAACCGCTGCTGAGACGATGATTGGACGTCGCGGTCGGATTCTTCCTCCGACCCATACTCGTCGTAGGCAAACTTACCGTACGGCAACCTCAGCTGATAAAAATGACCCATATTTTTATCATCTGCTATCCTGCGCGTCAGCACATGATTATTCGAAGAAATACGTGAGGAGGAGGATGCAGCGGACCGGACGGAGAGAAAGGTGGAGCGCAGAGGCGGAGGACGGCGTAGGATGAGGAGTGTACTGTGTTTAGGGTTTAAATTGACGGTGATACGACGGAATTGAAAAATGGCAGCTGTGGCGGTGGTCAGGGTGTTGGTGTTGGTGTTGGTGGTTGTCGGCTGTTTAAGAGACATTGCACGGAGGTAGTTGTGAACGAAAACCGCCGAGTACGGCATCGTTGAGTAATTATGGTTTTCAAATTGAAATTATCATGGGGTTTTGGGTTAGGGGAGGAAGAAATGGAGTGGCCACGGCACTGTAAGCTCTCTCTTTCTCTCTCACTCTCAGAGTCTCAGGTACTTTTGGGGTAAAATAAAAACATGGAGGATATTTATTTTATTTTTGTTTTAAAATTAGTGAATTTTTAGTTTATGTTTGTGAGCTGACGCTGAGCGGACGGATAGTGGGTGGGAATAGTGATCAAAGGGCGGAAATTGGATGGCCAAGCCAATGTAGCCAATCCTAGGCGGGCATCGCCATTGGCTAGAGCCTAGAGGTGTAAATGAGTGTATTATGTTTGGAAATGCTTAGAATTAGGCTACGTTTATTTCAAGGAAAACGTTTTTCGGAAAACGTTTTCCGTATTTTTCGATGTTTGGTAATAATAGGAAAATATGAGTTAACGAAAAACGTTTTATAGTCAATGGAAAATGACTCGTTTTCCTCCGTAAAATCAGGCCCGGTTTTGAGCATGTTCAAGGTGCCCGAATGGAACAGGCCTCAAATTGAAGAGGGCCTCATAATTTTAAAGTTACCTTATAGGCTTATATTGTACATAGCCCAAAATCATATTGCAAAACCTTCAAGCCCACTTCGGTAGCCCAAAATCAAATTGCAGAAAATCGAAATTGATTCAGTACATCACGTCATCACGCAATCATCTCTCTCGTTTCTCTTGATCACCGAAATCCCCGCCGCGTATTGCTAACTTCCCTCATAATGGTGAATCAATATCGGCTGCGACGGCTGGATTCCCTAGAATACTTCCACGCTTCGTCGCTTCCGCCCGCTTACAGCCTTACAACAACCAATTTTTATTCAGATGAATCAGATTTCAGATCTAAATCTTCTTCTTCTTTCCGACTTCCGAGCCCAGCGAATGCGATTCTCGGTTTTTTTCTTGATAAGAGTTGAAGAGTGAAGAGATCAGACATTCAGACTGATCAGTGTTGGGGGTCGTCACTCGTTTGGCTCCTAATCCAGTAATCTGGCGTCGGCGATTTGATTGGGGCCTCGCCTTGGCTATTAATATTATAGATCGACTGATCGAGCATTCGTCGAGGCGTCGAGCTACTTTGTTTGAAGGTTCGAAGTCGAAGTTCAATTGTTCACTTTCGTCTTTCGAATTTCGTGGTGTAATCCGTAATCGGGTAAGTGTTCACTTCAATTTCTTCATTTAATTTCATAATTTTCCTTCGTTTGGGTTTGTAAATTACGAATTTGTAAATTGTAATCTTAATCTTAGTCCTTAGACTCTTAGGATATGAGTTAGTTCAAATGTTCAATAGTTCAGTAGAAATCCAATTCATTACTAGTCTAGAATATTGTTCAAATGTTCAATAGTGATTCTTTATTTTGTTGTCACTTCTTCCTGGTAATTTTGCTGCAATGGCTGACCATCTACATGAAAAATTAATATATGGAGGCTAAGGGTTAGATTAATATGAGCTAAAAAGTAAAAAAGGGCTAAATTGATTGAAACCTACTTGTTCGGTCAGGCTGATAAGTGATAAAAACAAAAAAGAGTCATATTTGGATGTTGCTCTGTCAATTTGAATTATTTGATAAAACTATAACTATTATAAATGACCTAAGGAACAGGATGCTATGAGGTTTTGAAAACAAATAAATGTTATCAAATCAGATTTTGATTGTTTCAGATTTCATTGAATCTGTGTTTCAGATTTAAGATTTTGCAATTTCATTATTTCAGTGACGGTGGAAAATTTTTTGCAAGTTTTTAATTGTGATTTGGGAGGAACTCGATACTCGATAGAGTTGATAAACCAGGTTCTTTCGCTCCTTTCATAGTTACTTTTAATTGTTAGTCCATTTTTTTCAATTATGCCTTTGAAAAGGAAATTCGAATCTGGACATGAAAAACGTAAAAAGAAAAAAAGAATTGAACAATTGCAACAATCTCAAAGAGGAGCCCTTGAAAAGTTTATTACAATAGAATCACAAGTATCTTCTGAAAATGAAAATCGTGCTAATGTTGATGGTGGTATTGATGTTAATGTTGATGATGCTAACGTCATCCCTTCACCTAATTTTCAAAATAATGATGTTGAGAATTTTGAAAATTTGGATGTTGACTATGATGACGGTGTTAATGTTACTGTTGATGATGCTAATATTGATACTAATGATGTTGAGAATTTTGATAATTTGGATGCAAATGTTGATGATGCTTTTCATATGCTTGATATATTTGATCCAAGAAATTGGGATGCTCTCGATTCTAATATGATTGATATTTTAGTGGCAAAGAATCCTAAAAGAGCTTTGTCTATTCAAAAAGAGCTTAAAGATAAACTTTCTAGACGATTTTCTTCAACATCTTATACTAAAGTTTTGTCAAATGGAGAAAAGTTTGATAGAGATTGGCT
Source organism: Codonopsis lanceolata (assembly GCA_013146195.2). Lineage (NCBI taxonomy): Eukaryota > Viridiplantae > Streptophyta > Magnoliopsida > Asterales > Campanulaceae > Codonopsis > Codonopsis lanceolata. Next base: position 75,448,434 of record CM028377.1, read on the forward strand.
AGTGTATTCGAAAGAGCTTGATAAAATATTTTGTTTTTGTTGTAAAATATTTAAAAAAGGTGTGGAAGAGGTCAATTAGCAAATGAGGGTTTCAGTGATTGGTTACATCTAAGTATTAGCCTTAAAGAACATGAAACTAGTGCAGAACATGTTAAGAATATGACTGGTTGGTATGAATTGCGTGTAAGACTCCAAAATAATGAAACCATTGATAAAGTGGCTAAAAAACAACTTGATATAGAAAAAGATCACTGGAAAAAAGTCTTGTTTATAATTATTTCGGCTGTAAAATTCCTTGCAAAACATAATCTAGCATTTCGTGGCACTAATGAGAGAATTTATCAAAGTAACAATGGTAATTTCTTAGGTTTGGTTGAAATGTTGGCCGAGTTTGACCCTGTTGTTCAAGAGCATGTTCAACGTATTACAAATGATAAAATTCATTATAATTATCTTGGTCATAAAATCCAAAATGAGTTAATACAATTGCTTGCTTCTTCTATTAAATCTGAAATCATTAAGAAAATAAAACAAGCAAAGTATTTCTCAGTCATACTTGATTGTACTCCTGATATAAGCCACCAAGAACAAATGACTTTTATAATAAGATATTTGGATGTGTCTTCAAATTCTGTTAGTATTGAAGAATCCTTTTTAGGATTTTTGGATGTGAATGATACAACTGGCCAAGGGCTTTTTGATGTTTTACAAAATGAATTAACGTTTCTTGATCTTGATATCGATAATGTGCGTGGGCAAGGCTATGATAATGGGTCAAATATGAAAGGAAAACATCAAGGTGTGCAAAAAAAACTTTTAGATATAAATCCAAGAGCATTTTATACTCCTTGTGGTTGTCATAGTCTCAATTTAATATTATGTGACATGGCTAACACTAGTGGTAAAGCTCAAGATTTTTTTGGAGTCATACAACGTATTTACACAATATTTGCAAATTCTTCCAAAAGATGGCAGATTTTGAAAGATAATGTAAAAGGTTTGACACTTAAATCATTATCATCCACCCGTTGGGAAAGTCGCGTTGATAGTGTTAAAGCCATAAGATTTCAAGTTTTGGATATACAAGAAGCTTTACTTCAAGTAGCAGAAAGTGATAATGATTCAAAAATTAGAAGTGAAGCTAAATCCTTAGCAAAAAATGAGCTTGGTGATTTTGAGTTTTTACTTGCAATAGTCATTTGGTATGAAATATTATATGTAGTTAATTTAGTTAGCAAACAATTACACTCAAGGGATATGCTTATTGATGTTGCCATTAAAGAAGTAAAAGGGTTGATAACATTTTTTGAGGAATACAGAGAGAATGGATTTTTAAATGCATTGAAAACTACAAAGGAACTTGCAATTGAAATAAATGTTGATCTTGTGTTCCCCAAAAAGCGTCCAATTCAAAGAAAAAAAATATTTTGATGAAACTCCAATTGATGCATCGTCTAATGATTCACAATCTGAAGAGGAGTCATTTAGGGTTAATTATTTCTTATATATTGTTGATCAAGCGATTGCTTCACTAACTAGGAGTTTTGAACAATATCAAGAATATGAAAATATTTTTGGTTTCTTATTTACTTCCGTTAAATTGCATTCATTGGATGATATGAGTTTAAAGTCTTGTTGTAGTCGATTTGAAAGTGCACTTAAGAAAGATGAACAATCTGACATTGATGCGAATGAATTATATATGGAATTAAAGTTACTCAAAGAATTCTTACCTAAGGAAAAGATGGGACCTATTGATATTGTAAATTTTTTAAAACGTGTCGATTGTTTTCCTAATACAATGATTGCATATAGAATTTTGTTGACTCTTCCAGTAACTGTTGCATCTGCAGAAAGAAGCTTTTCAAAATTGAAGTTATTAAAGTTCTACTTGCGTTCTACAATGACACAAGAAATACTTAATGAATTGGCGCTCATATCAATTGAGGATGATTTTCTGGAAAAGATTGATTATGAAGATTTGATTGAAGATTTTGCATCAAAAAATGTTAGAAGGATGATACTTTTCAAATAAAAAGTTTGATTGTAATTTTGAAATTTAGTTATTTTTGTACTTCGTTCATAAGGAAAAAAGTTTGAACCTTATAACATTATCAAATATATAATTTATTTTTAATTTTTAGTAAATATCTTTTGCCAATTTTGGGCCTCTTATTAAATTAAAGACATGGCCTTCAAAATGTCAGGACCAGCACTGCGTAAAATGACTTACGGACCATCACCTCCGTAAGTCATTTTCCAAGACGCCGCACGACTGCTCTTATCTCTGGCCAAAGGCGATCTCTTCTCTACAAGTATGCCTCTCTCCCTTCTTTGATTTCTTTGTTTCTTCAAACCTTTTAGGATTTATGGATTAATTCTTCAAAGCTTCAATTTTTTTCTTTCAATTCTATGGTTTTAATGTTCATTAGGGTTTAGTTCTTTTCATGATTTGATGTTTTTTAGTAAGGGTTTTGATTTATAGCAAGGGTTATCAAATAATTTTGTTGGCTCTCAACTTATTTTTTTTCTTGTTCATAGAAGCCGCCTACTTTTTTGCTTCCTTCTGCTTTGTTTTTTTGTGTTTATCTGCTTTATAACTCAAACATGTAACCTTGAAATCAAGTTGAAGCAATCTTAGGCGAATGATTGGTAAATTAATTATATATTGCAATGCCAACTCCAAGTAGATATGGCATGATTGTGCCTAATTTCATGCCTCCCTTTCCCTCTGGTATATTCATAATTCATTGTATTGCTTAAGCTTCAACTCCCTACAGAAGTCGGGTCAGTTCAATTCATCTCCTTTGATGGATGTTCACATCACACAATCTTTGCCAAATATTTCCGTTAATGGTTTTATCGTGAGCCCATAGTCTGATTGTATCTACTATCTACCAACCAATTTTAAAACAAATAACATTCTCTTTAAATAATCTCTAATTTATTTAAGCTTTAAGATTCTCGACTCGCACTCTCAAGGTTCATAAAAACTTATTTTTGGCATTCACAAACTATGAATTTATCCTCATTAAGATCGCCTGTGAATCAACCTTCTATTTGATAAATCCTATATTCATATAATGATGTAATTACGAGTCCGTGTTGCACAAATGGAAAAGTTTGTTATCGATATAATTCAATTTGTTTTTTTCCTTTTGGATACCAGACCAATCTTTTTTATCTTAAGTTTCATTTATTAAGTACCTTTTGGTGCAAATTGAATCCCATGCCTTGTTGTTTCTAATTAGTTGCATTTTTGGGGAGGGGGAAAAACTCAGGCCATATATGCTAGTAAAAATGATACGGTTGCAAGGAAGAAGGTTACAAGTTACATGGGAGTACTCGGGTTGATCATAAGTGAGAATGAAGCTAGGTCGGGAAGGGAAAGGAACAAGCAAGGGGGCAACAACAGGGACAACACGTTCGCAAACGGAGAGGGCTTCTGGGACTGTTTTGGGTTAGAAGAAAAGGGACCCGAGAACCACAAGTGGCTGGACCAAGTTGGCTTGTGGAAGGGAGGCACTAACGGGGTATGTACGTGCCGTGATTGGCAAGGAGATGACCACGGCTTTTCTTGGAGGCTAGGCCGGCCACCATGAGTCCTATTTCATAAAGGAAGGATAGACTAGGAATTCTGCCATAGGATAGAAGTTAATTGTTTCTTTATTAGAGTTGGTTTCTTTTGATTATTTAGGGAGTTTATTTTAGTTAGGAAAGTAATTTTTTTTCTTCCAAGTTTTAAGAGTTTCTTTCCTTTTAAACTTAGGAGCTTTTTTGTAAGCCTTTTTAAAGGCATTCTTTTGGAATAAGACGGCAGATTTTGTGGTGTGAAAACTGAACAAGAGAACTGTTGTTCTTCTTCTCGATTCTTCAAACAAAGTGAGTGAAGCTTTGTTGTCGAATCAAACGGCATTCTTTACGACAAGCGAGTGAAACTTGTCCGGTGAGGCCGATCTATCTCTCCTCTATTTCTGTTTCTTTTATTTCTTTTCGTGGCAGCCTTTTCGTCTTGATAACAGGTCCGTTTGGGCAGCAAACGCTCAAGGAACGCGGCTGTTTTTTTTAAGGCAGTTTGGACGAGAATCTGGTAAGGGTTTGGACAGATCTTGGTGCGTGATTTTGTTGGGTTTGGGAGGCTGTTTGGCAGCCTAACACCTGTTGTGAATTAGGCGTGGAGTAAGAGTAGTTGTTAGGTAGTTGGTTGCTAATTGATGAGATAAATTGTTAGGGAGATATTCAATTTATACAAACTGTTCAGGGCTGAAGTTAGTTCATAATTTGGAGCAGATTTTGCACTTGTAATCTGTCCAAATTAAGCTGGGAGTTCGGGTAATAATTTTCTAAGGAAACGTTATAAGTTTGAGCAGGTTGTGGGAGGGTTTGTGACGGGTTGAAGGGCTGTTTGGGTGGAGTTTTGTTCAGCCTAGGGATTGTCCAAAGTGCTGGAACAGAATTGGAGGTGTTCAGATTTTGACACCGCATCAAAAAATGACCAATATCACTTATACATTTAGTCAAAAAGAATGAGAACCACTTGTTGGCACCAAAATCTCACTGGAATAAAACTGTAACAGGACTTCATTTGACAATTTTCAGTGTGTTGATTGGTGTATGGACATTAATAAGAGTAAGGCTGTAGAAAATTTTGACATGTTGATTCTTGTTACATTTTCATTCCAATTTGGGATTCTGGTGCCAGGAAGCTGTTCCCCATTCTTTGACTAACTTATTGCTATGGGAGTATTGAGGTTGGGATTTGAAGTCTCTACTTTATAACAATTTTTTCTAAGTTCTTTTTTAATTTTTTTTAACAAGCCTGAATGAGCTGAGTAACTCCCCCTTCCTAGAAGCTTGACTTGGTACTACGCTTGTGCTCTGCTTGCTAGAATGGATGAGAGTTGAGCCTTCACATGCTTTAGTCCGGATTTTGGGACAAAGCAAAAAAGAAATGAAAACTATGAAAATGATAAACATGCATTCATCACTACTTGGGATTTAATAGTCTGATACAAGGCTGTTTAAATTGCTACTACAAAACTTATGATATCTTTGCATTTTCTTTTTATAAGTACTGCCTTGGGTGACTAGATGCTTATGTTGCCTTGGATTTTTTTTCCTTTCTCTATTCCTTTCGTTGTGTTGCTTCACTAATCTTCAGCTTAGCCATATGTTCATTTCTTAATAAGAAGAAAACATACTTAATAAATGTAATACTCTTACCTATTTCAATAACTCGTCCATATGATGACTTACTTTTTGTTTATATTTGCATGCCTTTGAAAATATTATAAGATGTAGATTCTGTTTTTGAATTTCCTTCTTCCTCTGTAAGCAATTTTTATTTCTTCTAATCCTGATTTATTCTAGCATACTACATCTGTGCCTATTTCTTAATGTTGTATTTAATTCCTATTTGACGTTTTCTTAATGTTGACTCTCAATTAGATGGTTAGTAAGCTTATTCGAGCATCGGTATTAGGTGCAACAGCTTCGGTCTTAGCTGTTGGTGCATTACTCCTACAAAAAAGAAAATACCAGACTTATATACCAAGGGAACCCCAAGTTAACCAAGACTGTAGAGACGAGCAACACTGTATTGATCAAATTCGTATGAAGCTCTCTGTATTTTTCAAGCTATGCCAGACCCTTAAGGAGAACAATTTACTTCGAAAGACTAAGAAAATGTCTATAAGGGAGCAAGTAATGATGTTCCTACATCTAATTGGACACAATGTGAGATTTAGAGTCATCGGTGGACGATTTCATAGGTCTATTGAGACTGTTCACCGATACTTCAAAATTGTATTAAGAGTAATCTTAATGTTATTCAAGCTCGTGGTTAAACAACCAGATGGCTCAACTCCCCCGGAAATTAGAGATAACAACAGATTTTATCCGTACTTCAAGGTTAGCCAGATGCAACAGAGATTTATATTCCTAAATTTAATTTTTTAAATTTTTGTTTAGACCATGTTGAAAATGTTGAATGTAAACATTTGATCACATATAGGATTGCATAGGAGCATTAGATGGAAGTCTTATTAGTGCGAAAGTAAATGAGGAGTTAGCTGGAAGATTTCGTGGTAGAAAGGGCAAACTACACAAAATATTTTGGCTGGCATTACGTTTGATTTGAAGTTTACATATGTCCTAGCTGGGTGGGAAGGAAGTGCACACGACTCTTGCATTATAAGTAATGCATTTGAAAGGCCAGGGGGATTTGTAATTCCTGAAGGTACCATGACGAATCAAGTCTCTTCTCTTTCTTTTTTTATCCTAGTTTTTCCAATGAAAAGAGGTCATCTTATTAATAGGGATTTGGTGAATTTCTGTAGGGAAATATTATCTTGGTGATGTAGGTTATGGTATTCGAAATGGGATCATTTCTCCATACCGAGGTATTCACTATCATTTGAAAGAGTTTAGTGATAACCCACCAGAAAATGAGCAATAACTTTTTAATCTTTGCCACTCTTCTTTGTGAACTACTATTGAGAGAGGTCTTGGGATCTTGAAGAAACGCTTCCGCGTGCTAGATGTTGAACCACATTGGTCTTATGAAATACAAGTGGACATCGTGTTAGCTTGTTGTGTTATTCACAACTTCATTATGGGAGTAGATCCTAGTGATATCATTATAAATGACCCAAGTTGTGAAGTGGAGTCAAGAAGTCAAGGTGTAAGAGTCCAACTAACACAACGACAAGAGAGAGAAGAATTTAAAGAGTGAACAGTAAAGAGGGATAACATAGCTAGGGACATGTTGAATGACTATGTTGCTACCATTTAGTTTTTTTTAAAGGTTTATTTGTATTGTGGGACTATCTTAATTGTTTTGGTGTATTTTCATTGAAGTTTATCCTATGTATAGATTTAGTAGTGTTCAATATTTATTCATGTGGTTTGCTTTGTGTTATTATTGTAGAAATGGGCAAGCAAAAGGATAACGATAACAAGAGTATTGTTCAGTTCATGTGGTCCGCACCAATGGACCGCGTAATGCTTGACACACTTGCCGAAGAAGCTCAACTTGGTAATAAACTTTCTAACACATTTAAACACTCGAGCTTTGTTCAAGTCACTCAACTTGTAACTGAGAAGTTTGGAGTTCAATGTGTACCGAAGCATGTTGAGACCATCTAAGAACCATTAAAGGTATTTGGAATACCATTACAAAACTTCGTAACAAAAGTGGATTTAGATGGGATGATAACTTGAGGATGATCACATGTTCAAAGGAAAGTTATGACGAGGAAGTAACGGTACGATTCCTTGAACTTTATAAGCTTAATAGTTGATATTTTTATTATCATTCATTAGTATACTTCATAACATTTTTAAAATTCTTTTGGTAATTGAAATAGGCACATCCTATCCATGAAAAGTTTTTAAACAAGAAGATAGAAATGTATGATGAGATGTCAATTGTTGTTGGAAAGGATATGGCTACGGGATGCTTTGCAAAATCATTTGTTGATATTGATATGGAAGCTAGCCCAAAAGTTAATTCCATAGCTGACGTTGAAAGCAATGAGTTTGAAGAGGTCACAAAAAGCAAAGAAGCTTCAAGTGCACCGTCGTCAAAGGTCAAGGTCTCATCGGAAAAGGTGTCGCGAGGATGTGGATTCTACATATGACAACAAAGTAGCTGAACAACTTGGAAAGGTTGCGTTAGCAATCAAGAAACTTTCTGATGAGCAAGTGAACACGAAAGATCTCTACAAAGAGGTTATGAAAACTGAAGGCTTTGATGAAGTGTTTCTTGGTTCAGTGTTTGATCATCTGATTATCAACAAGGATTTGGCTAGAGGATTTATGGTAAAAAGTGAGAACCTTCGAAGGAAATGAATTGAAAAACTCATGACCCAAGAGTGGCATGGATACTAGTTTTATATTTTGTTGTTGAAGCATAAAAAAGCTTTAAATGATGGTTTATTTTTAAAACAATTATTAGAGTTTTGGTAATATTTTGTTAGTATTTGAACATGATCATCCTGTGGGACACAATGTTTTGTACGCATCTTATGGTCAAAAATGATCCAAAGTATGCTGTCATTTTATGATCATTATTGTGTTTGTAAAATAACTAGTATCCATAGAGAGTTGATAATTCGTGTGAAAATTTATGTTTAGTTCATATTGGAGTATTATATACAATTGATATTGTAAAAAAAAATAATTTTCAACACATTTTCATAAAGTTTACCAAATACCGAAAAATGTTTTCCACAATATTTTCATAAAACTTACCAAATAACAAAAAAATAGAATGATTTCATTTTCCAAAAATCATTTTTCGGAAAACGTTTTCTCAAAACAAACGGAGCCTAAAAAGTTAAAACCAAAGTCTGTTTGTATATTGTCTTGGAATTTCGGTTTAGCGCTCGCTCTTCTCTCGAACCCTCTCGTCACTTTACTTCTCTTTCGCTACCTAGGGTTTTTCTCTTCTCCCATTTCCGTCCAAGTTTTATTTAGGGTTTTTTCTTTCCCTCTCTCTGCATCTCTTCAGTTAAAGTTCAAATTCAACTGAACTCGGATCTAATCCCACAATGGCGTCAGTCGCAGTCCAAGCCCCACGCTCATCAAAGACAGAAAGCTATATTGATAACAAGCGCAAAGATGACATCCGCATGGCCAATATCACGGCCGCCCGTGCAGTAGCTGACGCCGTCCGTACAAGTTTAGGTCCCAAGGGCATGGACAAGATGATCTCTACGGCCTCCGGCGAAGTGATTATCACCAACGATGGCGCCACCATCCTCAACAAGATGGAAGTCCTCCAACCCGCCGCCAAGATGCTCGTTGAGCTCTCTAAATCTCAAGACGTCGTAGCCGGTGATGGCACGACAACCGTCGTCGTCATTGCTGGCGCTTTACTGAAACAGTGTCAAACCCTGCTCAACGCCGGGATTCACCCTACCGTGGCTTCAGATGCTCTTCACAAGGCGTCAATGAAAGCTGTTGATATATTAACCGCGATGGCTGTTCCGGTCGAGCTCTCAGATCGGGAGTCTCTGATCAAATCGGCTAGCACTTCGCTTAACAGTAAGGTAGTTTCTCAGTACTCCACCCTTTTAGCACCTCTAGCTGTTGATTCCGTATTGTCTGTAGTGGACCCCAAACAACCCGATTTAGTGGATCTTCGGGATGTTAAGATTGTGAAGAAATTGGGTGGTACAGTTGATGACACTGAGCTTGTCAAAGGTTTGGTGTTTGATAAGAAAGTGAGTCACTCTGCTGGCGGCCCAACCCGGGTTGAAAATGCAAAAATTGCTGTGATTCAGTTCCAAATCTCGCCCCCCAAAACTGACATTGAACAATCTATTGTTGTTTCGGATTATACCCAAATGGATAGGATTCTGAAGGAAGAAAGAAACTATATTCTGGGTATGATTAAGAAGATTAAGGCTACTGGGTGTAATGTATTGTTGATTCAGAAGAGTATACTAAGGGATGCGGTTACTGATTTGTCGTTGCATTATCTTGCCAAGGCAAAGATTTTGGTGATCAAAGATGTGGAGCGCGATGATATTGAGTTCATTACCAAGACTTTGAATTGTTTACCTATTGCAAATATTGAGCATTTCCGTGCTGAGAAGTTGGGGTACGCAGATTTGGTTGAGGAGGCTTCTCTTGGAGAGGGCAAGATTGTGAAGATTACTGGGATTAAGGATATGGGTAGGACCACGACTGTTCTTGTTCGTGGTTCGAATCAGCTGGTCCTTGATGAAGCTGAACGGAGCTTGCACGATGCTTTGTGTGTTGTGAGGTGTCTTGTGAACAAGAAGTTTTTGATTGCGGGTGGTGGGGCTCCAGAGATTGAGCTTTCAAGGCAATTGGGTGCTTGGTCTAAGGTCTTGCAGGGAATGGAGAGTTATTGTGTGAGGTCTTTTGCGGAGGCACTTGAAGTTATTCCTTACACTTTGGCTGAGAATGCAGGATTGAACCCAATTGCCATTGTGACGGAGCTTCGTAATAGGCATGCCCAGGGTGAGATCAATGCCGGTATCAATGTCAGGAAGGGCCAGATCACTAACATCTTGGAGGAGAATGTCGTACAACCACTGCTCGTGAGCACTAGTGCAATAACCCTGGCTACAGAATGTGTGCGGATGATTTTGAAGATTGATGACATTGTTAATGTGAGGTAGAGTTGATGAATATGATAGGTCTGGGGTTTGTTGAACCGTTTGTCATATTATCTTTTGATTTCTTTGTGTTTTTAGAGTTAAATTTCTCTTTCAGTGGCTGTTATGTTAAATGAATTTTGACTGTAATGCTTTTGCTCATCATGGTTATTATGACTTTTCTTTTTTCCATGGATTAATTGATGAACGGTTATCAGATTTACTATGATAATTTGCTGTTTATGACAATATTGTTTTTGATATGGAAGAAAATAAAGAAATGGGTGGAAGAGGAGTGGGTTTTGTGATAATATTATGATCTAATCGGCAGTGTTCACTCTCTTTGTAATGAAACCAGTTATCTTACCCACTGATGGCATTATCATCTTAAACTAAATGACCAGCTTGCTTGATGTATATCCAAACCAGCGGAAGCCATCAAGTTCCTTGAAGTTTATGGCACTATCTTAAGTTTAACTGTTTATGCCATGGGGAATTAGTTATCGACTTACAAACTTAGTAAGGAGGTTCTCTGTTTTATTAGCCCATCCCACGTGCACAAATGACATTCTTTGAAGAAAAATTCTAGAGCTGCATGCGACACTGTATGTGTCGAGATCCTTTACTTGAACAGAGATGCTATAATATATGCTGCAAAACCTAATACTATTAATATTGTGGTGTAATTTTTGTTTGACAGGAATCTTAGTACATACTCCCTCCATTTCACCCAAAGAGTTCCCATTTAAAAAATCTAATTATTAAGGGGATGTATTAATGTCATAGGAGTTTGCCATAATTATAAAGATACTTGAGCACAACCAATGTGCTTACAACACAAGTGGATGGTAAAGATAAAATGTTATAGAGATTGTAAGCATAATTTTTTAGAGTGGACTTTAAAGTGAAGCATCCCAAAATAGTATAGTGGATTTTTTACCTGGAGCGGAGCGAGTATATGGTTTTCATGATACTGTAGGTCTAGGTATAGATATTAGACAAAAAGCCATTTTGCTCATCTTACTTCAGCAAGAGATAAAGATGGAAAATGCCGTTCCAAGACTTTTTGATCAGACAGCATAGACCAGATCATTAAGTTGATTGTTGAGAAGATCTCTTCCATCAATATCAATGGCACTGCTAGGAGTAGGGAAAGATTAAAAGCTTACTGGGACGATATGTGAGAGGTAGATGATAAATTTTGGTTTAACCTGGTAATTTTTCTAAATAGAGCTTAATTGGGTAAAGGTTATAAGGAACCGACCTGGCAAGGCTTAGTTGAGTTCTCTTTAAATTCAAAGTCAGTCCGTGTACTTGAACTTTTGTAGTTGATCCGTGTGTGCTTTGTGCTGTTATTTGCTCTGATGGAATCTTGGCTCTCATGGCGATGATGCCTTCAAGCCTCTAGAAGTTGTTGGATCCTTAAATGTACCTTGATTCATTGCAGAATTATTTAGGTCATAACATTGGTATTTCAAACTTGTGCTGTGATGTATGAATTTTCTGACAACATGATGTTATCTTGTTGAGGCAGTTGAGCGCATATCAAGTGCTGTGAAGTTCATTTTTTTAATTTAGATCCTATACTTTAGTTTATTAAAATTATAACTCCATTTCCATGACCGGTGGTTCCTATGCTTTTTTGTCTGGGGTCCTGCAAATGAGTCATTTCTACCCTAGGGTTGCTATGTATTGGTGTGTATGGACCTAGAGGAATTCTGAGGCTACCGCGGTTCAAATTTCCTAAAATTTAGAGAAAGGGTCAATCTTTCAATGTTTTCCACTGTACATAATAGAATACGGGCGGTTCAAATTTCCTAAAATTTAGAGAAAGGGTCAATCTTTCAATGTTTTCCACTGTACATAATAGAATACGGAAGAACGAAATGGCAAAAAGGACAGGAGAACAAGCTAATGGGGTCTTTTTGACCCATAAATTGGGGTAACTATTCCTCTGGGCTTCATGGCTGTTGCTGAAGAACTGTAGATCTTTGTTCCTTTCCAAGTTCATATCCTTCTGTTTTCTTCAAATTTTGGTAACTGCTATGTTGCAGGATTTAGGCAACAGTGTTTCCTATTCGAGATAAATCTTTTTCACTAGTAGAAGGTTTATTTCACAATTAGGTAGTTTATGCATGTGCGATTGCAATGACCATTGAGATGCGATGTCACGAAATTCATTTCAGTTTTTGCTGTTATGGCGACTATTATACTAGTATTCTTTGAGGCGTAGGTCTTCAGTGAAGCTGTCTTACGGATTTTAATTCGTAAAATGGAGCCCCACTCTCTTAGAACTCAACCCACCAACACACGGTGCGTCGGGTCAAGAGAATTCGTCTTACATAAAATACCTGTAAGGCTGTCTTACCCAAGTTATCGTTGAGTGGTATGTTTGCTACCCTCTGGCGTGTACGGTACCAAGAATTCCAGAATCTTTTTGGATCACTCTTCCAATGTCTCTTTATGGGATAGGGTAGTCTTTGTTGCATTTATTTTGGCTTCAGTTTGTGATGCTTTTGGAGGTAGGGCGACTTCAGACATGCAGCAAGGATTTGAGGGCTGTTATTTCTTAACCCCCTTTTTTCCAGATGTTTTATGATATTCTTTTCTTTATCTTCAGACATGCAGGAACTTTTTTTTTCTTCTTCTTTTTGTTGGAGGACTTCTGGACCTATATACTATTTCTGTACATCGAAAGGAAGGGCTCTTCAAGTGGAACCCGGAACCCCTGTAGAGTAATTGTCTTAGACCATGTAACCTTAATAAGTAATCACACTGTTCATATTTCTATACAATTGAATTACACAAATCAATATAAAAGTGTACAATTCATGAAGCCTCAATTTCAACATATCCAAATTATTACATAATTAAACAACCTTTCAACCTTAGCAGATTGGATTGCATCTAGTGATTAACATTATAGAAATGGGCTTCTCATAGAGGGAGAATGCTGAGGTTAGTCAAAGGTGTTCCATGGTTTCAGCCGTTTATGGATAATACTTGTTAAGGGATGTCAGATTCAGTGGCGCATTCTTTGTTTTCCATGGTTCCTTCAAGGAGATGCTTTGTTAGTGTCTCCTCCTCTTGGTTTGCAAGTATCTTTTTCTCCTCAGTTTTACCCCATAGAACTGAGTAGAGTCCAATCATAATGAGAGCTGCGCCTATAATTCTGCAAGAGAAAATCAAAAAAATTGTCAGTAAATGATAAGTTGCTTTTAGATGGCCCTAGCTGACAACGATTTCATTTTTAGCATCGTTTCACGTACCCTCCAGTGTACAACTGATTACCAAGAATTAGAAAAGCCATGATAGCAACCAGTACTGTTTGAACCGGCTGGAAGATGGCCACAAACACTGGACCTCCCTTTTGAATGCACCAAGTTTGAAGCGAGATCACAACACCAGAGGAAATAATGCCCTGAAGCCAACAGAAGATTTTTTAAGTTAGGTACATCTAATGTAAAAAGAAAATAGATCCCTTACATTAGAAGAAAAGAAGTTGGTTGTGTTGGATTTGAAGGAATTACAGCATATAAGATTGTAAAAATCTCCTCCCCTGACTGAATCTGCCAACGCTTGGGATCCCTCTCGACAAAAGCTGCTATGAATAAGAACTGGATCAATCCAAAGAAGCATGTAAAAGAGGTGAGCGATAGTTTTGCCGGGTACTTCTTCACCACAGGGGCCTGCAATGTTCCAATCAACATTTTTTTTAATGAGAATGATCATGTAATGTTTTCTTCACTACATGCATGGAATAACCCCACCCCCCCCTCTCTAAGAAAAAAAAAAGAATCATGGGGCAACCTGAAAGACCATCCAGCCAGCCCATGATAAGCAGTGTCCAAGCAGGTATATGCAACCCCATGTCCAGTTTTGTGTTTTGGTCGCAACTGAAAGCATCTCATCATTCAAGGAATCAATTTGCAGTGATTGCCTCCCCTGTTGGTGTAGAAGAGGAGCTCCTTTGTATAGAGTAATAACAGTTGCACCCCCTACACTTGCTATTGTCCCAAGAATTTTTGCCAACCCATCTCTCCTTGCTATATTTACTTGCTCAAGTCTGTCACACACAGAGAGAGAGAGAGAGGGATCAGAAAATAGCCTATAATACATTGTCACGTCGAATAATATTAGAGTGACAAAATTGAAACATAACTTTAGATACAAAATCTTAATTGAAAACTAGGAAATGCGTTTTGTATCCAGCATAATGTATCTATTTTGTCATTCTAACGTCACTCTGTCTTGGCTTATAATCATTGGTGAAAGCCACTTTTTTAGTACCTTAAAGTAGAAGCCATGACAAAAGTGATAGCAGGAACTGAGTTCTGCATTGCAGAAGCAAATGTTGGGGATGCATAATACAGTCCCAAGATATAAAACCCTTGATTGGCAGTGATGCTGTGGAGAAAATCAAATGAAATAAGTCAATGACCCAAAAAGAATAAAGAGAGAGGCAAAAAAACAAACATGTTGTCACATATAGATGAATAAAATGTTGAAATCATGTTGTTGCTTACCCTATTAATGCTAGGAAGAAAAACTGAACTAGTAAAGAAAAAGTAAGAGGTGGTCTTTCTTTCCTGAAAGCGAAAAACAGAAAATTATGAGAACCCCACGCATAACACTAAAAATGAAAAAAACAAAAAAAAAAGGTAGAAACCCAGAACACGGCCAGTTCTTATGAGTGCATTGTTATATCAACTAAAGTAAATCACAAGGCCCCATTAAGGAAGAAATCCGATGCATAGCATTAGCAGCAGACTAAACATTGCATTGTTGGATCTTTGTTAATGGGGTGTTAGCCATTACTCGAAAATTGATAAGCGACCCAAAAGACTGACGAGGTTCTGAATTCAAATTAAGCATTAAAAGACTCACTTTTCAAAGAAATAAGCAAAGGGACCCAACAAAAGGAGAGCAATGATGTTTCTATAAATTGGGTAAACAACTTTGCTAACCCCAATGTTGAGTGCAACTCTAGAGACAATGTGGAATCCTGCAAAGCATAATTGCAAAATCAGCAATGCTACAAGAAGCTTTACTTTCTCAGACACAACCCTCTGTTGTTCTGCCATTCTTGATCACTCACTTTAATTTGATGGATCCTTAATTTTTTTTTTGGATGGATCCTTAATTTCTTACAATCACAAAACAAACTTACCCTTTTATAAATGAATTGAAGGGAGCTCATATTAAAATTTTGTATTATTTGATGCATGAGGGTGGCAAAAACTGACTCTCTAGCATATGCAGAGTAATCAATCATATTGTAGAATCATATTTTAAGCACTACTATGTATACATTATAGCAATGTGGCTAGCATGCAATCTTTATACAATGGTGGTTGCTATTTACTAATCTAAAATACCATGTAATTTATTAAGGAGACAAAACAAAGGTTGAGCATGTTGGGCAGGTAGTTGAGAGAAGCATTAGTCAAGTTCTTCCTTTTTATCCATTTTTCTCTCCCAAACCAAACTAGGTGTATTCAGTGTAGATTCCCTCTCTACAATTATTATAGGCAGCTATACACTTTAGAATTTAGATATAGCTAATGGCAGAAGTCTTTTCTTTTTATTTATGTGATAAGAGAAAACCTTCAGTTGGTGGAGATTTGATATGATGAACATGAACATACAATTAATCCTATAAGTCTGTAGTTAACGATTGCCCTTCCATAAACACTTGTAAGCATGATCCTACTTATCAGTTGCAGTTTCTTGATTCTATTGGTATTGGAAGAATAGGAAGCACAGCTCCTGATAAAAGTCCATATTGAAAAAGCAAACTAATTGGAGCGGAACTTCTCCATGCATCTGGGTTCTGGAATGGATATTCTCTCTATTATTCTCTTCATTTTGTCTATCCTAGGGACTATATCATGTAAAACTTTATTTAATGGTGCAAAAGCTTTCGAAACAAAAAAGTATTAAAAATGAAGAGCCTGTTTAAACTTTGACGTGCCCACTATGGTGGGTGATCTCATGACACAGTTCATGACGGGGCTATAAACCCCTCTTTGCCTCCAAGTAGGCATGGCAACAGGGTGGGTTGGGTTGGGACGGGTAATTGGTCAGAACCCAAATATCAAATGGATTTAAATGGGCCAACCCGTTATAACCAAGTCCACCAAAAAGCTATACATTTATAGAGTAAAAACTGTCCGATCAAAATAGGTAGACCCGTTTTAACCACACTCAAACCAACTCGTTAATATTGTTGGGCCAAAACGGGCACCTGTTTCGATTTAAAAAAAGAAGTTAAGGGGTTGGATTCGGTCGGGTCGGGTAATTTTCAGACCGAGTCAAGTGGCTTGACGGGTTTTGAGTTGTAATTACCAGGCCTACTTCCAAGTATAGTTGTTAACCTGTCACATTAAGATTTGTAAGGGTATCAATTGATTTTTTTTTCTTCTTTATTTATGAAAGGAGTATTTCAGTTTCATGTAACTTCTAATCTTGGATTCAAACTGAAATTCATATTCGTGACATCCCATTGTGTATAGAGAAAAACCTCA
This sequence comes from Codonopsis lanceolata, assembly GCA_013146195.2. Lineage (NCBI taxonomy): Eukaryota > Viridiplantae > Streptophyta > Magnoliopsida > Asterales > Campanulaceae > Codonopsis > Codonopsis lanceolata. The sequence continues at coordinate 75,465,091 of CM028377.1, forward strand.
AAAGAGTGAAAGAAGCTTTGCTGGTTTTGGACAGCAACAAAAGCTTAGGAGCCATCAAATTATTGAAAAAACAAAAACAAAAACGGTTTGGTATCAAACAGATTCTAAATTATGGGGTACGTTTATATTATAAGAAGCTGTTGTGATATTATTTTTGGAAGGGGTAGAGAGGGGACAGAGTAGAGAAAAATTAAGAAAATAATACTTAAAAGATACCATTGCATTGCATGTGGTCCTTCCAATTAATTTATTTTTGTTATTTTTAGGATTAATATATATTTTGGTTCCTGGACATGTCAAAAAAGAATAGTTTAGTCCTCGGGGTTTAAAACATATTAATGTGGTCAATCAACTCATTTTTTGGATCAATTTCCCCCTATCACCGTTACCATTACATTTTCTGTCAAATATTATTTCAAATGTCAAAAATACCCTTACTTAAAAGTTTAATTGAACTAACTTTTCAAAATGTTCAAAATATAGGGGGTTAATATGTCAATTAAAAATGAGTGATCTTCCACCTCCTGTATTTAAGATATTTTGAAAAGTCAGTCCAATTAAAAACGACTTTTCACTCATTTTTAATTGGCACATTAACCCACTTTATTTTGGATATTACGAAAAGTCAGTCCAATTAAACTTTACCAACGAACTCTAACTCAACTGGTGTTGCTCACTTCTCCTAACGGAGTGATCAAGTGTTCAAGTTTCATTAGAGATACCCTGGACTTTATAACTCTCAATAGAGAAGTCGGGTGTTCAAGTCTCTTCAGAGGCACCGTTGTTGTTTAAGCCTTATCTAAATGCTTAATTTAGCTACTCACTTATTTTAACGGAGAGGTCGAGTGTTCAAACCCTACCAGAGGCACCCTGCTACTTAACTACTTTCAACCGAGAGGTCGGGTGTTCAAAGCCTCACCAAAGACACGATTTGTTCGAGTCACACCAAAAAGACATCATATATATAATCGTAGTCTTTCAAGACATTAAAATAATAAAAAAATTAAGGGTTGAGGTTCGGTCTATGTCCCCTCCAACCTTAAAAAAATTATATGAAAAAAAAATTCAATTAAACTTTTAAATAAGGGTATTTTTGGTATTTACAATAATATTGGACGGAAAGTAAAACGATAACGATGGAAAGGAGAAAATTGATTAAAAAAAAAGTTGAGGGACCACATTAATATGTTTGAATCCCCGATGACCAAACTATTCTTTTTTTAACATACCCAAGAACCAAAATATTATTTTATTCTTATTTTTAATAATTCTAAATAAACATAAAAAGTGAGAAGAGCCCTAACGACATGTACTTGGGCCTTACAATAAGATGGTGAACGTACAGTTTGTTAGACATTAGATACTCCCTCAACTCTTTTTTTTTTTTTTTTTCATTTCTTTTTCTTTTGAATTTAATTTATATGAACTCGAGACCTTACATTTTTTGATGGACTATCTTTATCACAAGTTCACAACTACCATCATGTCCTTTAGACCGACATTTTCAAGTTCACAACTACCATCATGATTCATGACCTTTAGATCGGCATTATGATAAAAATTTGTGTAGAACGGAATTCGAAAAAGACGGATTCGTAAGACAAAGCTTAATTTAGGAATTTACAGATCATACTAAATATAAAACATATTACCAAAAATCATAAAAATGGTTTAGCTAAGATGGTTTGAGAAGAAATCTTTTAACCTTGATGATGGAGGTTCCCTGTTTGAGACCTATTATCTCCAGAATTGTTTTTAATTTAAATGTTTCATCTTTTGCTCCGGTGTTCCTAGTTTTTTAACAGTTGTCAAAAATTTCTTCCTCCCTAACCTTTGCAATTTAATCATTTGTCATTTCCGTTAGCTCTCTGTTAACTTCATTTGCCTTAAGATGCTTGATAGATAATAATGAATTTTGACGAAACATTAAGTAACACATTTAAAAGACAAAAGTGACAATATCAAGGGAAAAAATATTATTATTTTCATTAAAATGCAAAGTGATATTTATAGGACCAAAAGTGACACTTTTAATGATAAAAATGATATATTTTATGCTAAAAAGTGTTACTTTTAAAGTCAATAATGACGATTTTTGGTTATAAGGCAAAATGACACTTCTAGTGTCAAAAGTAACACATTTAATACCAAAAAGTGACACTTTTAATGCTATAAAGTGACACTTTAATGTCAAACGTAATGATTTTCATTTATAAAAAAAGAGACACTTTTCAAAATAAAAGTAACACATTTAAAGCTAAAAGTGACACATTTAATCTCAAAAAGTAACACTATTTTAAGGAAAAAAAATTTATGATTTTCATTAAAAACACAAAGTGACACTTCTAAGATTAAAAACACAAAGTGACACTTCTAAGATCAAAAGTGATACATTTCATTCTACAAAGTGACACTGTTAATAATTAAACGTGACACTTTGAATATATAAACATGATGAGTGATGCTGTAATTTTCAAAAACTAACAGATTGTATTGATATTTTTGAATTTTGTCTTATTTAACAAGAATAGATTCATCTTACGAATAAAAATATGTAAAATCGTCTTATAGGAAACCCAGGTCATCAAGAAAATGTCTCACCGTACTTGGTAATATTTGCAATTTTTAGTTCTAGTACGTTGGTGTTATTAGTTTGGCTTCGCTTCCTCGATTCCCCTGTCTCGTGGACTCTATAGTCTCTATGGTCCACCATTGTACAATTATATCTCTATCAAGGAGATTTTCATAATCATCCTTAAACTGTGAAAATCTTTTTTATCGGGATTTCTTACAAGGTGATCTTGCAATAGCAAATTGTATTGAATTATCAGAATACTTTAATATAACATCAAAATCTCTAAACGTAATATAATTTAAAAGGTAAAATTATTTTATTACTCATCTCCACATTTAAACTATACTACCACCTCCTCTTCCCTTCCCCCCCTTCACGTAATTTTGATTGCGTATCATTGTTGATTCGGTTTTCATTATTCACATGATATCGAATGTTAATTGAATTGATTTTAATTCGATTTATTTTTTGTTTTCAATTACGAACAAAAAATCATTGATTTATATTTTTTTTCGATTTCGGACAAAACATCCGTAAATATGTATCACAAATAAATATATATTAAAAGGAAAAAGGGGTATTTAAGTTATTTTATGTATTAAATAGTAATACGTTTATGAATTTTGATGTTACGTTTAGGATCACTCTTGAATTATTGACTTACAAACGAATAGTCTTGTCCACTAAATCAAAATAAAAGGAAATCAAAATAGAATAAATATCTACTTGCACAGTATCTTTAATGAGGGGAGAAAATTGAAAACAAACAAACAAAAAAGTAAGTCTATAAAAAGTTTGTCCCATTACCAATCAAAGTAGGATCTTTTGTGATTTTAGAAACACCAGATTGTTAGCAATAGATCTGATTTCAATGACATTTCTACCTAGAAATAAAATAATAATAATAAAGGAAACAGGCTATTACATGACTAAAAAGAGTCGATGAATGATGCATAACAAAGCTACTTTTGACCTCATTCATGAATCTTGTTTCATCAACTTGAAGTATCAAAAGATGCAATTAGAAGCATATTCCCCTTTGTTAAATTGTTTTTCTTTAACAAGATTGTGGCAAGGAAAATAAATAAATAAAAAAACTTCCAATTGTATCAATACCTAATTTCCAAATACAATCATTTGGAGAACATGGGTTTGTTTCCAAATGCATTATTTAGTTTGACTAAATATTCCTACTTCATTTGAAGCTTGATGAAGCTTTAAGAGAGTCTCTCCTCCAATCAGAACCTAATAATTCACATTACAGAAATCAAATTAACTGGGCTTTTTTTTATAATAATAATAATAATATTTGCAATGGCAAAAAATGAAATAAAGAGAAAATAATACTGTAATAAAAACAAATCAGGTAACAAGAAAGAAAATCAGACTTCGAAACCCAAGACAATTGAAATTGAGACACAACGATCAACTCAAGTTTCATGTACAAAAAGACTAGTTGAAGGTTCTATGCTTCTACCACGCAACTCATCTAATCCACGACACTATTCAATGGAGCCTAAAACCAAAAGCAAAATTAAATTACAAAGTAAAATGGGTAAGTGTCTAGTAAGATCGTCTTATGAATTTTTAACCGTAAGACAAAGCTCCATTATCTCACAACTCAATCTACCAACACATTGTGGGTTGGGTATGAAGGATCTGTCTTACCAAAAATATCTGTAAGATTGTCTTACCCAAGTTTCTGTCAAGTACCAATAATCTTATTTAGTCCAAAATTAAAATAAATAAGGTTGTCTCTAAGGGGGTGGCCTAGTGGTAGAGATATGTTTCAGAAAGTGTGAGGTCTCAGATTTGATCCTTTCTCATGCCCCCCTTAAGAGTAGGGGAAAAAAAAAAACAAAAACAAAAAAAGGTTCCAAGGTCTACAAGTCTAAGTGCTCGTTTGTTGCAGCTTATTTGAAGTGACTTTTGACTATTAAAAAAATCATATTTAGAGTGTTTGTTTCAGCTTATAAGCCAAAAGCTAATAAGTAATGTACAACACCCTTCATGCATTGAAAAGCCAAAGCCAAAATTTTAAACTTTTTTGGTTTTTTTTTTAAAACATGAAGACAACTATTTATTAATAAATATTTGATTATCCTCATTTCATCCTTTTATGAAATATACATAAAAATATGAATATTAATTTTTAAGTTTTTTTTTGGATTAAATAATTATTTGGTCCCTGAACTATACTGTTAGAAGTATTGAGGGTTTATTTGGTATAAGGTATATGTTTGGGGTCTTGGTGTAACATGTTTTATCACAAACATATATATACTTCTCTGCCTAATTGTAATTAGGTTACGACTTCTTCAATTCTCCTCTACTGTTTTCTTCTTCTTCTTCTATACAATCAACATGGTATAAGAGCAGGAATCCATATAATCTCATGTGCTGATTGTTCTTCATAAATCATTCCCTTTTCTTTTTTTTCTTTCGGCTTTTTGTTCGACATGGGTATGCGCAGTCAGGCTTGCGCATGCGTTTGAGTCGTCAGAGGGGATGCGGCGTCTTTTGAAGGATACAACATAGAGGGTTTGTGTCGCCCAATCTAGGCGAACGTGTCTGTCCAGTCGCTGTCACCAGAAGTCGCCGGAAAACTCCTCACGTGCCCCACGCGCCGGCGCGTCAACGGAAAAGTTTGTCGGAATTTTTTCGGACCAGTCCAGATCTGGTCGCCTGAGCCTGTAGGTCTCTGGTTCAAGGTTGGTTTTTCGATTCAACAAGTTTTTGGGGGGTTTTTCAGGCTAGATTAGTCACCTATCCTTGTTTCTGTGGTTCTATTTGGTTGCTTGTTGGTTTTTTAATGTCCACATCATGGAATACGGGGACTACGAAATCTAAAACCATGGTTTCTGAGGTTTTCTCCACTAGTACAAAGATTACGGACAAGAAATTAACAAGCATGAATTATTTAATGTGGCGGCGGGTTGTTGAAATGAATTTAAAATGGCAAAATAAGGAAGATCATCTCACCACAGTTAACTCTATTGATGCTGCTTGGGTTCGTGCCGATGCTGATTTGTATTGGAAGCTCATGAATTCCATGGATGATGAGACGGCTGAATTAGTAGCTCATACTTCCACTGTTCATGATTTGTGGGAGTATTTAGTTGTATTGTATGGGGGAAAGGATAACATGAACCGGATGTATGACTTGTCATGTGCTATGTTTCGCCAGGATCAACAAGGTCGTGGTGTTACCCAATATTTTGCGGACTACAAGAAATTGGCGACTGAATGGAGTTCTTTGCTTCTTTTGAGTACCGATGTTAGTACTATGCAGACACAACGAGAACATCTGATTATTCTTGGATTTTTAGCTGGTTTGAGATCCGAGTTCAGTACTGCTCATTCTCAAATCTTATCGGGCACAAGTGTTGGCTCTCTTCAGGATGTGTTCTCTCGTGTGCTTCGGGCCTCTCTAGAGTCCTCTTCAGTTGGCCCCACTAGCAGTATTGGTGATTCCTCTGCACTTGTGAGTCAGACATCTCACCCTAATCGGGGTCCGGAGACTAGTGGTCGTGGTGGTCGATCTTCTGGTAGAGGAGGTCGTGATGGTGGTCGTGGTGGCCGTGGTGGAGGTAGGGAGAGTAGAGAGGTTCGTATTTGTTATCACTATGGGGATACAAATCATGTGGTTCGTAATTGTTGGAAGTTGCATGGTAAACCGTCTGGTGATCGATATGCGCATGTTGCCTCTCACACTGAGTCTGCCCCCCACCCCAACCGTCTCAACCTAGTGAGGGTAAGGTAATACGGATGACTGATGATGAGTTTGCAAGATATACCCAGTATCAGGCTTCTTCGTCTGCTTCTTCCACTACTACTTTTGTCCAGACAGGTATACCTACTGCGTGTGTTTCTTCCTCTACTTGTAAATGGGTTATTGATTCCGGTTCTTCTGACCATCTGAGTGGCAACAGAGGTATTTTTTCTTCATTCCTTCCATCTTTGACATTACCGAGTGTTACAGTAGTCAATGGGTCTACTGCTTCTGTTACGGGGCAGGGTGATATTTGTCTCACATCCTCTCTTTCATTATCCTCTATTTTATACATTCCTGGTTTTCCGTTCAATTTACTGTCTATTAGTAAGTTTACCCGTGATCATAACTGTGATGTCTCATTTTTTCCCACTCATTGCATCTTTCAGGATCGTGTGACGAAAATGATTATTGGTAGAGGGCATGAGTCTGGAGGACTTTATTTCTTTGAGGTTTCATCTACCCCAGTTTGTGTTCGAGTGCCTTTTTGTCTCCGTTTCAAATCCATTGTCGTTTGGGTCATCCGTCTATGTCGAGTCTCAAGAAATTATGTCTAGATTTTTCATCTTTACCAGTTTTTGGATGTGATGCTTGTTAGTTTGCGAAGCATCATCGCATTTCTTATATTTCTAGGGTTAATAAACGGGCGCATGCCCCATTTGATGTAGTTCATTCGTATATTTGGGACCTAGTCCTATTGTCTCGAAGTTAGGTTATAGGTATTTTGTTACTTTTGTGGATGATCATTCTCGTGTTACTTGGATTTATTTAATGAGACATCGTTATGAGTTATTTGATATTTTTTCTGCATTCTGTGCTGAAATTAAAACTCAATTTGGTGTGCCTGTCAAACATCTTCGCAGTGATAATGCTCAAGAATATTTCTCCACTGTTTACTCCAAATCTATGTTAGCTTATAGCATGCTCCACCAATCCTCTTGTACTGATACTCCTTAGCAAAATGATGTTGCTGAGAGAAAAAATCGTCTCTTCCTCGAGGTTGCTCGTGCGCTTTCGTTTCAGATGCATGTTCCTAAACCTTTTTGGGCAGATGCTGTGTTAACTGCTTGTCATCTTATCAACCGTATGCCATCTTCTGTTCTTTCTGGAGCGATCCCTCATCAAGTCTTGTTTCCTTCGGAGTCTCTATTCCCGGTGTCTCTTAGGATATTCGGGTGCGTCGCCTTTGTTCGTGATCATCGTCCTAATGTCACCAAGTTGGATCCTAAGGCACTCAAATGTATCTTTTTGGGTTATTCTCGTACTCAGAAAGGATATCGATGCTTCTCTCTTGACTTGAATCGATATTTGGTTTCTGCTGATGTTTCTTTTCATGAGTCGGTGTCCTTTTACCCTACATCAGTTATTCCACATGTTGAGTTTGTTCCCGATGTTGATTTTCTACTCGATCGGGTTGTGGAGTCCATTTCTCTCCCTACCCATGATCTACCTCGTCCTCCTATTCAACAGGTTTACACCCGACGCACATGCTCTTAAGGGAATATGCCTCCTGCTCCTGCTCCTGCTGAGTCCGTCCTACCATCGTCGCCCGATCCAGCTTCCGTAGAGGTACCTTCTGATCTTGATATTCCTGTTGCCCTTAGAAAAGGTAAACGCAGTTGTACGTTACATCCTATTTCTAAATTTGTTAGTTATGATGGTTTGTCTCCTGATCTTTGTGCATTTGTTAGTGTCCTTGAGTCTCATTCTCTTCCTAAGTCTGTGTCTGAAGCGGTGGGTCATCCTGGCTGGAAGGCAGCTATGGATAAGGAAATGATTGCCCTTACGTACAATCAAACTTGGGATTTGGTTTCATTGCCATTAGGTAAACATACTATTGGGTGCAAATGGGTCTATACTGTTAAGGTCAACCCGTATGGTTCTTTGGCTCGCCTTGTTGCAAAGGGGTATGCTCAAACATATGTGGTTGATTATACGAACACTTTTTCTCCAGTTGCTAAGCTTGCCTTTGTTCGTTTACTTATCTCTCTTGCTGCCTCTTCTCATTGGCCTCTTTATCAATTGGATGTCAAAAATGCATTCCTTCATGGTGATTTAGACGAAGAGGTTTACATGGAGCAACCTCCGGGGTTTGTTGCTCAGGGGGAGTCTGTGTTGGTTTGCAGACTGAAGCGGTCATTATACAGGCTAAAACAATCTCCATGTGCGTGGTTTGGGAGATTTAATGAGGTAGTGCTCGAGTTCGGGCTTATGAGATGTCAGAGTGATCACTCAGTATTCTATCAGCGCAGGGGGTGAAGGAATCATTTTACTGGTTGTTTATGTGGATGATATTGTCATCACGGGAAGTGATAGTGCAGGTATTAGTGCACTAAAACAGTTCCTTCAGGAAAACTTTCAAACGAAGGATCTCAGTAATTTGAGATTCTTTCTAGGGATTGAGGTTGCTCGGTGCAAGCAAGGCATCTTCTTGTCTTAGAGAAAGTATGTTTGTGACTTGTTGAGTGAGGCAGGCATGTTGGGAGCGAAGCCTTCTGAGACTCCTATGGATCCGAATACGAAATTTACAGCTAAAGGGGGTGAAAGCTTTGCTGATCCAGAGAAATATCGACAGCTTGTTGGGAAATTGAACTATCTTGCTGTGACGAGACCAGATATTGCATTTGCAGTTAGTGTAGTAAGTAGGTTTATGTCCTCTCCGCGGAGTACACATCAGGAGGCTGCTGTTAAGATTCTTCGGTATCTTAAGAGAGCTCCAGGGCTATGCATACTATATCAAGATCATGGACATATGAGAGTAAAAGGGTTTGCTGATGCGGATTGGGCAGGATCCCCAGATAAGAGATCTACTTCTGGATATTGCGTGTTCGTTGGGGGTAACTTGGTTTCTTGGAAGAGTAAGAAACAATCAATTGTGTCAAGATCAAGTGCTGAATCAGAATACATGGCTATGGCTCATGCTACATGCGAGTTAGTGTGGGTTCGTCAGTTACTTGGGGAGATCGGTATCGGGAATCCAATGCCTATGCAGTTGTGGTGTGACAACCAAGCAGCTATTCATATTGCATCTAATCATGTGTTTCATGAACGAACAAAGCATATTGAGCTTGATTGTCATTTTGTTCGTGAGAAACTTCAAGAGAAAATAATTTCCACGAGTTTTGTTCCGACTGGCGATCAACTAGCAGATATTTTCACGAAGTCTTTAAATGGCAGAAGAATAAGATATATTTGTAACAAGCTGGGCATGCATAACTTTTATGCTTCAGCTTGAGGGGGGGTGTTAGAAGTATTGAGGATTTATTTGGTATAAGGTATATGTTTGGGGGTCTTTGTGTAACATGTTTTTTCACAAACATATATATACTTCTCTGCCTAACCGTAATTAGGTTACGGCTTCTTCAATTCTCCTCTACTGTTTTCTTCTTCTTCTTCTATACAATCAACATATACCAATACTATGCGTTTGGTCACTGTACTTTTTTTGTAATGTGTTTGGTCCTTAAAGTAGGTTTTTAGTAAGAGATTACCCCCTGACGGGGTTACCGTCAGTTTTGCTGTTATGTTTTTTTTTAAAACTCAAATTTACCCTTACGTTTAGACTTTAGCGGGACGTATACTAAGAGAGACATTGTCGTTTAATTAAGGGCCAACTCCATTTCACCCAGTTCATCATCTCACCACACTGCGCCAAACCCTAAATTTAGAGATCATGATCTAGTCGTCTTTTGAAGAATTATAGGCATTGAAGACAACAGGTACAAAATTAATTAGTGTTTATGCTTATCTATAACATTATTTTAACCTGTTAATGGCTTTATGGTACGAAATTAAGGTTTATGTTTTCCTTCGATTTCAACATGGGTTTTTTTCGATTTTTTTTTGTCAAACTTAGTTATTTCTCAGTTTGATTGTGCTTTATGGTACTCGTAGTCGATTTTTAACTTACATTTTTCTTGTTTCAATGTCTAATTATGTTTTAGAAGTCAATTGGTACGAATTGGGCCACCTAGAATGCATATTTTTTGGGGGCTTTTATGCTATATGTTATCTTATAGAACTTTAGGTCATATTTTATTGGTTTTGTTGGATGTTCCTGATGTCACTATCTTATTGTTGTTGTCTAAATATGTGGTCTCTCTGTTAATGTTAATGTGATATGGCCATCTTGTTATTGAAAGTGGTCTCTCTGCTAATGTGATATGTCTGTAAAGTCATACTTGGGGGACAAAAAATAGATCCCTTATTATTATTTAATGGTTATCTATTTATATTCTATTGGACCACCTGATGTGCATGTGTAGCAGTGTAGCATGGAGATGGGATAAGTTTATAAAAAGTAATGTGTGGGGGGCATAGTGGGGGACAAAAATTGTACCCCAACATTATTTACAATTGATGATGTCTACCACCTAGGCTATTTCTCTGACGTATATACCATTTGTTTGCAGAATGTGTATCTTAAATTTAATTATGTACCATGGGGGTAGATTTGTGAAAGATGGTGTGCTGAAATACATTGGGGATAGTGTTGAGATTATTAATGAAGTTGACACAGATTATATCTCTTTTGTTTGCTTAAAGAGTGCGGTTGAAGAATTATGTAATTATAAGAATGTTAAGTGTATTTGGTATGTTATTCCATGAAAGGATTTAGATATTGGACTTAGAAGGATGTATAGTGATGCAGAAGTGAACATGATGTGTGAAGTAGCTGATAAATCTAGTATGTGTGATTTAGATACTGGTTTCATAAATATAAATATGTATGTTGAACATGATATAGATAAGCCTGAGGTAGTTGATTGCGTAATTGGTACACTAGAAAGTAGGGCTGATGATGAGGGAGATGAGAGATGTGAGGCTAATGATGCTGAGGGAGAGGAAAATTGTGAAGCTATCAGCTAAGAGAGAGGGAAATTGTGAAGCTAATGATGATGAGGGAGATGAAAGCTGTGAAGCTAATGATGATGAGGGAGAGAAGAGACATGGTTATAGTGATCATAGTAGTGATGATGAGACGTATATTATTGAAAGTGAAGAAGAAGTAGATTGTGAATATAGTGATTATGATGATGAGGAGGATAGTGATCATGATCAAAGTAATTCAAGAAAGAATGCAGAATCTCAGAAAACAGATGATGATAACCCAGATATGACCCAACAGGAAATGGATGCAATTGAGAAACAATTTATGGATGATACTGATTCAGAACTAAGTACAGAGAGGGAAGAAGAGGAAAAGGGTAAAAGGAGTATGAAAAAGAAGAAGAACAAATATGGATCATTTAATCTAAAGATTGATCCAAAGGATATAACATCCAGAGTAGGGCTGGAATTCAGAAATGCAAAAGAGTTTAAAGAGGCAGTTAGTGCATATGCAATTGAAAAAGGTTTTGATTTCAAGTTTCCGAAGAATGAAAAAAAAAAAGGGTTTGTGTAATTTGTGTGAATTCCAATGTATGCCCTTGGAGGATTTGGGCAAGTGAAGGCAAGGGAATGAAGACTTTTAGGATTAGTACATTTCACCCAAAACATATGTGTAGTAAAGGTGTGAGAAGCGCATAACCGACAAAGAAATGGATTGCCACCCAATACTACCAAAGAATAAAAAATGATCCTTGTTGGAAGATCAAAGATATGAAGGCTGAGATAAGTGCAAAATATAATCTAGATGTGTCTTTGACAACTTGTTTAAGGCTAGGAGAAAAGCATTAGGTGCTGCAGCTAGTTCAATGACAGAGCACTTTGGCAAGATTTGGGAATACATAGATGAGTTGAGGAGGAATAATGAAGGGAGCACTGTAGAAGTGTATTATGCTATGAACAACGCAACATATGATCCATATTTTCAGATGTTTTATGTATGTTTTGATGCCTTGAAAAAAGGATTATTAGTTGGTGGTAGGAAGGTACTAGGTTTGGATAGGTGTTTTCTCAAAGGGTGTATGAAAGGAGAGTTACTCATTGCTGTGGGAAGGGATGCTAACAATCAAATGTTTCCAGTTGCCTGGGGAATTGTACAAGTTGAAAACAAAAGATCATGGGCCTGGTTTCTTTTTCATCTTATCAAGGACTTAGAAATTGAGGATGGAAGGGGTTGAACCATTATTTCAGATCAACAAAAGGTATATATATATATCATGTCTTTTATATTATATAACATGTGTTAAAATTTGTTTAAATTTTTTAAAAATTTGTGATTTGAACACAAGGACTTGTCATATCTATGTCTGAGATGCCGCCTTGGTGTGAACACAGGGCATGTGCTAGGCATGTGCATGCTAATTGGGAAAACAATTCGAGGGCGATACAAGGGTTTTTTTGGGCAATTGCCAGGTCTACTAACATGGACATGTATAACAATAATTGTCAGAGATTAAAGGAGTTAGATGAAGAAGCATATAATGATCTGATGAAAAGAAATCCAAATAAGTGGTGTAAGGCTTTCTTTGAAACATTTAGTTATTGTGATAGTTGTAAAAATAATATGTCTGAGGGGTTTAATGGGACCTTACTGGCTGGATGCTAGGTGTAAGCCACTGATTTACTTGTTGGAACATTTGAGAATGACCACAATGACTAGGTTGCACAAAAGAAGAGAATGGATTTCCAATCATTGGGATGTCATATGTCCTAGGATTAGAAAGAGAATAGAAGCAAACACTGCTGAATGTAGATTGTGGACTGCAACCTATAATGGAGATGACAAGTTTCAGGTTGACTACATGAAATGGGGATACATAGTTGACATAGCCAAAAGAACATGCAGTTTTAGGGAATGGAATTTGAGTGGAATTTCATGTTGCCATGCCATTGCTGGGCTGGTTAGTATTTGGAAGAATGTAGATGTGTATGTTCCTAACTGTTATAAGAAGGAGGAATTTTTGAAGACATATGCTTGGAGTATTCAGCCTATCTCAGGTGAAAACAATTAGACAAAGTCTACAAATGACCCTTTGAAGCCTCCTATGTCCAAGGCAATGCCAAAGAGACCTAAGAAAAAAAGAGTGAAGGGACCAGATGAAGAACAACCTAAGCAAGCCAGAGGTACACAGAAACGCAATAGGCAAGGACAAGATATTGCATGTAGTGTTTGCAATCAACTTGATCATAATAAGAAAGGAGGCAAGGTACTACTTTACTTTAAAGTTAGTATTTTTTTAACATTTAAAGGTAGTACTTTACTGTTGCATAACATCTTTCTATCCAATTGGTTTAAAGTTGGTGCAACTTCAGTGCAAGCTGATACAACTGATAAAGAAGTACCAGATGCAGTTACAACTGAGGTAGTATTTATGTGTATTATTTTACAACTGATAAACAAATACTAATTATTTTTCTTTTAGGTTGGTGCTACATCAAGGAAAAAAAGGACACCCAAGAAAAAAAAGGAAAGAGTCCGGTTGTTGAGAGAGTTTATACTAAGCAAATAAATGATGGTAGGAAGAAAACTCAAGTACCTGAAGGTGAGAAGAGAAAGAGAGGAAGGCCTAGCAAGGTGCATACTGTTGCTGAACCAACCCATGCATTTTGTGGAATTTATGTCACACCAGCTGGAGATAGATTTTATAAGGTATATTGGTTACTTTGGTTGTCTAAATTGGTCCCCATGCTTAAATAATGTACCTGCCACTTATTTTTGTTTCTTGTGTTTATTTGTAGGCCCCTGGAGCATCCAAAGCTGTGAATTTGGACACTTATGTTCCACCAGGACCAAGACAAGAGCCTCCAGTTCAAGGACCAAGACAACCAAGTAGTCCACCAACTCAATTCACTACCTCATATGGATATGAAACAGGCCCAACTACATCAACTAGCCAATTTACCAGCAATATCTATACTGTAGGGTCACCAAGGAGTAGTGATACACCTTTTGTTTGGAAGGGAAGAGTGTACTGACAAAATCTGACACTTGACAAAAGTGATAGGTTGTTAAGTGATATGTAATTTTGGACAAAGATAGAACATGTATGCTTTGGACATGTAAACTTGTGCTTTTGAGCATGTAAACTTGTGCTTTTGGACATGTTGGGTAAATTGTGTTCTGAATTGTGTTATGATTTAGGAATGTAAATGTTGGGACATATTCAATTGTGTTCTAAATTGTGTTATGATTTTGGACATGTTGGGCAAATTGAACATGTAAACTTGTGCTTTTGGGCATGTAACTCAATTGTGTTATGATTTGTATTACGATTTTGGACATGTTGGGTAAATTGAACATGTAAACTTGTGCTTTTGGGCATGTAACTCAATTGTGTTATGATTTGGGAATGTAAATGTGTGTACTTCTAGGTGCATTACACACTTTGAGTGATATGTTATTTTGGACAAAGATAGAATATGCTTATTTACAACATATCAATTTGCAACAAAACATGTTTCTTTGCAACAACCAACCAATCAACCTTTTTATAGGCAACATGTAACAGAACATTTACAGTAACAAACCAATTGCTCAAATTCATCAACAACCAACCAATTGCTCAGATTCAACAACCATGTAACAAAGCATTTACAGAACATGTAACAAAACATTTACAGAACATCTCAACAGCCAACCAATTGCTCAAATTCATCAACCAAAATGTAACAGAACATTTACAACTGATATCATACCACCATATACATACCACTATGGTTTGATCAAAGTTTACCTCTTTATAAGCAACATGTAACATAACATTTACAGTAACAAACCAATTGCTCAAATTCAACAACCATGTCACAAAACATTTACAGAACATGTAACAAAACATTTACAGAACACCTCAATAGCCAACCAATTGCTCAAATTCATCAACCAAAATGTAACAGAACATTTACAACTGATACCATACCACCATACACATACCACTATGGTTTGATCAAAGTTTACCACTTTGTAGGCAACATAAACATACCACTATGGTTTGAGCCAAAGATGTGATATACAATCAAAAAAAAAAAATTTACAATAACCTACTTCCTCACATTCCAACTGCTTATAACTTGAGACTTCAACATGCCAATTTCCATGTATTTATTTATTAGTTGTACTTCAAGCCTCTTCACTTCCTTTTTAAGTGTCATTTTCCTCTCTTTTAGCTTAAGCAATAATTGCATTTCAGCTTTTGTCCACTCCTTTTTCATTTCAATGCAATTTTCACACATCATATTTGCATCATTTGCCCATTCAAAAAAGCCACAACATTTGCATGTTTTCTACAAAAAAAACAAAAACAAAAACAAAAACAAAAACAAAAACAAAAACAAAAACAAAACAAAAACAAAATAACCGTAACTGTACAGAAACTATTTATTGATTCATTTTTGTATAAAAATTGGTAACACATTGAGAACATACGCTGTAATTTGCACAATCGTAGAAGAGCTTTCTGGGATTACTATCAGTTCGTGAAATTTTCAATGGGGCTGGAATATTGTAATCACACAACGGAACAAAAATGCTAGCTCTAGCCCGTGATTGGTCTGTAGATGTGGAAGCCAAAGCCATGACCCCCTTTTCGAATTACAGAGATCGATTGAAATAATTTTGTAGATGAAGAGGAAGAAAGTTTAGGTTATCGAAACTAAACAAAGAATTAAAATCGAAAGAACTCAACCTACGCGAAATTTCTCTGATTTTAGGGTTTAGGTTGTATAGTGAGGATAGAGGGAAGTGTTGTGAGATGATAGAATGGGTGAAATGAAGAAAATGAAAGACAGTGTATGGTTAGTATACGCCCAGCTCGCTAAAACGTAAGGGTAAATTTGGGTTTTCAAAAAAATCATAACGGCAAAATTAACGATAACCCCATCTGGGGGTAATCTCTTACTAAAAACCTACTTTAAGGACCAAACACATTACAAAAATAGTACAGTGACCAAACACATAGCATTGGTATAGTTCAGGAACCAAATAATTATTTAATCTTTTTTTTAACAAATAATTATAACAACTCATAAGTAGTTTTTCAACAGTTGTAACAAACAATCTATTAGGCAATCACCACAAATCTTCAGCTACCAGCTTAAGTTATCAGTCATAAGCTATAAGCCATCAGCCACAACAAACGAGCCCTAAATATCCCGTGCCAGGTTTCTCCGAGATACCACTGAGAAGTGAGGAAAATGAGAAAATATGTAGAACATAACTGCATAAACAATGATTGTTTCCTATTACATCAGCTTGAACTGCACAGCAAAGGAACATAATTGAAGTAACCAACACCGGGAAATGAACCAAAAGCTATCTCTAAGTTGCACCTTCTACAAACCTCATTTGGTAACTGACGAAAATGGATTCTTCCATAATCAAAAGTTGCGCAGATTGTAGCTAGTTGTTTCTGAAAACAATGACAATAGCTGTGCAGTTATCTTTGCACCGCCGCTCACGGACAGCTTCCCTTACAAGACGGCGACTCACGGTTGCAACAGGCAATCCCTCCTGTCAAACAAATGCCAATTAAAAAAGGGTGCATCTAAAATGCAAGTTGTCCAAGTATTGCCCATTGGGCTGCCTATACCACTCTTAGGGCATCCACAGTAATAAACCTTTTAAAAGGTTTATTCCTCCTGCCATGTTATCAGCTTATAAATCTTCTTTATAAACATATTCTCCACTATACATAAACCCATAAAAGCTTTATAGCATGGACCCATAACTAAATATTTTATTTTTCAACATTAGAAAAGTTCAATAAATTTGTAAACAAAATGTTATCCATAACAAAAGAAGTGAGAAGAATTTGTGTTATTTAATGAGAATGAGATTAATATATTTTTTTGGCAAACCTATTAATAGGAGAATTTATAGAATAAATTTGAAAAAAAAACAAAAAACAGTTAAAATGCAACGGCTCTTTTGAAAATCAAGCAAAAACATTAAAGTAGATTATAGTACCACATAGGCTGTTGTCAACCGGTTGTAAATTTACAACTGGTACAATGGTAACCAAAATTCTTCAACCGATTTATACCAATTATAAACCTTTTGCATGCTCCCATGGAGCTGCTCTTAGTGCCACTATTTCTTGTCACTAAACAAATCTCGCAACGGGATTTTGCACAAAAATTAAAGCGTTGATATTTAACCAATAAAATGCATACTCATTTTAGGACAAAATGAAAAATTAAAAGTGATATTCATTTACGGATGGAGCTAGTAAATAATAATCATGTAATGTTTGTTACTATTTATTATAGTAACAATTTGTTACTAAAAAGAAATATATGTAATATTTGTTAATATAATCTCTCACAATTATACAGTGAGAGGGCCAGTCATGTTTTTTTTCAAAATACCTAAATTGCCCTTGATTCCAAATAATAACAACTCAACTTCTATTAAGGCCTCGTCCGCAGCGTTTTGAAAATGCAGCTTTTTCTAAATGCATGTTTTTAAAACGCATCATTTTCAAAACGTAATTTTTTTCTTGTAAACATGTTTGAAAAACTATTTCAAAACGCTATTTTTATAAACAAAATAGTTGCAAACGCAACACATTTTTAAAACGTTGCATTGAAACACTTTTAAAGAGAAAACGTTGCGTTTTGGTCAAAACGCTCCACCAAACAAGCACTAAGTTGTTGACAACTCTTGAAGAAAAAAAAGCTATCCACCATTTCTACTACTTAAACACCTAACTATTTTAAAATACCAACTTATTGATATCAGAATTTTAAGAAATATAAAGAATTTTAAAACAAAAAGATATTAAAGGCAAAAAGAAGAAGTGAAGAACATGCAAGTGCATTCACATGTGCTATATTTACTAATTTGCTTCAATGCAGCAACCTACAAAATTGTTAGTTCAACTTATATTAGTGTTAGTGAAGAAAGAATTCATAGTTCAAAGTTCAAACTGTACGACCTACTATTTTAACAGAACAGAAAGCCCACTCACAGACTCACTGCTTTACTCCAAATGACCAATTACAAATAGAAAATGGATACTACATGACAGTGTACTAACCTTTAACAACTTGTTAATAAATTCAACAGCATCGCTTGGTCCAAAGACCTAGAAAGCACAGAAAAACTTGATTTCATGATAATGATAGTTGAGGTTTGAAAAGGATTAGCTAACACTAATCCCGTATGAACATAAGCAACGGAAAGAAATATATATACCCCCCACAAGCCATCACAGCCAAGAATGATGAAGTGATCTCTCTCTGTAAGGTCAAAAGAATGGATATCTGGAGTTGCAACAACACCCACCTGCAATTCATGTGCTTCGAAATTTTAAAACCAAAACTGATGATTTAGACAAGAAAACTAAAGACTCGAGAGTAGATATTTCTTAAATGCAACTAAACACCTGACTCTGCTGAGCCTTAACCAATAGAAAACAAATATTCTATCAACTGGTTGAAAACAGGACTGAGAAAAATAGGGCACCACACGAGTACATGCAAGCTACAAATATTTTTTAAGAAACATCTATCTACCCCATTTCATACGGAAGACCTGGAAGCAAAGCAAAACAGATGTCTCTTGAATCCACAATGTATATAACTAATAAGGCAGTGAGCCTCATAATATGGAGCTCACTTCCACAGGTCTCAAATACTTTTTCCATGCCAAAAACAAGCACAAGGTAATAATCCTTTAAATGCTATCTGCTCAGTCTCTTAGAGCAACTCTTTAGTTAAGTCATGTAGGCCCATGTTAAAATATGAAGCATCAAAAGCAGATTGAGGTATTCCAGCCACCTCACAGTTAACTACACGCTCATTTCCAACTTCACGGACAAATCACCTAATTATTCCTTTCCTTAAGTATCACCAGTTACCAAGAAAAATCTCTCACTATTGTCTCACTCTTCATTCACCAAATGGTTTCTGCAGGTCATGCAGTAGTAACGTGAGACAAATTTTGCATCAATAAACTTTGTGAAATGCATGGATGATCACTGTGAATATGTATTTTACCAGTACATACAAGAAGAAATGAAGTAAAGCAGGAAAAGCCAACAAATTCCTGAGAGGAACATAAGCTAGTCAGACTTGTTAACAAGACCTACTAAGAGATTTGTCAAAAAAGACAAGAAAGAGCTGACAATCACTTTTTGCCACTACAAGTCATGCATGATCCTTTATGCTAAAAAGAAAAGGAAAAGGCAGACATGACATGAGGGTGTTCCTTGCAGCAGAAAAAATGAAATAACCTTCTTGAAATGGCGATCTCCAAATGCCCTTGAAACTTCTAGTCGCCCCTGTATTCGTCCATTGGAACTCACTAAACCACCAGCCTGAAAAGGTAAGGAATGATCCTTTAACAGGAATGTAAATATAGGGGTATGCAAATAGGTCTGATAAGAAAAATAAAATAATCAAATCAACAGGTCACAGGTGAATAATATATCATACCAATGTCCATGTCTGACCATGAATTATTTAGTCAACCAGACTTCACAACCATTGTACCGAGAATAGGATCCTCCTCAACTAACAAAGCTACTCTACACACACACACACACACAACATACAGATGCATGTATTATATGTGTATACATATATATATAAAGGGAATCACTATGTATGTGTTCTAAAAATCGGCCTAGGTGCCACCAAGACCCCTAGAAATCAAGCAAATCAACCAATAAATCGCTCGGACGCTCTAGGAGCCGCCTAGGGGCTCCAGGCTCACTAAGCACCGCTTAGGCGCCCAATTGCTGATTTTATTTAGTTTTAAATGCCTTGGTCCAAAATAACGTCATTTTTGGTCTTTTAAAAAAAATTAAAATTAAAATTTAATTTAGAATTATCGAATTATGTGTTGTAAATTTGTAATTTGTTAATGGACCTATGGAACATTGAGTTATTGACTAATTTAGTAATTTTGTGTTGTTTTGAACTTTGGAATAGTATTGAATTGTTGGTTTTACTTTTAATTATTTTTATCTTTTATTGTAATCATTATTTTTACATTGATTGGTGATATTTACTATTAATATATTTGAGGGTTTAATGCTAGTTAATTAGGCTATATTAGAAAAATATTGAAACTATGGTAATTATACCTTAGTTCTAGGCCCCACCTAAGCGCCCCAGGCACTCGTCTCGTCTGCCACCTAGCACCCACCTAGCATTTTTTAGAACACTGCTATAAATCCACTTTCTGCTAACATAAAAAGCTCCCCTTTTGTTCCATCCAACAGTTAAATAATGGAGCCATATTGTAATTTCCAGAGGGGGCATGACCCAACATGTTTCCCTATCTTCTTAATCTCCTTGTTCCAATACAAACCCTAAGTTCTTTCTCATTATCCATCTTCTTCCCAGCCCCAAACCCCTCCCTCCTCTGTTTTCACATATTCATATTACTATTACTCCTGAACAATTTTTTTTTGTTTTATCCAGAAAACCTTTTTAACTCATCAAACAAGGAAAACAAATTTTGGCCAAAACAAAACTAAAACTCCACTTTAGATTGAATGAACTGGGGAAATAAATCCAAAACTCCAAATTAAAAGAAATGAAGGCTTTGTTTTCCCCTTCAGATTGACAAATAAAGAGAATGAAATGAATTTAAATGCTAGGAAGTTAGAATTACCAAAAGCAAATGCTCAAAAATGCTGTTAAAATTGTTTAAATTCCTTGCTCCAATAACTCCAGCATAAAGAGCAGTATAGTGTTGCACATTTTATCCTAAGCACCGGGTGAACTTATCCTTCACTCCCACTCCAAAAATGAAATCCTGCTTAAATTCATCTCTCTGCTTCTTAAATATCCTCAGGCTGTGAGATAAAATTAACCAATAAGGAAGGTGACATATGCCATACAGTACTTTCAATAAATATCGGTGTACCCCCTTTAAAAGAAATTGCCCCTTCCAGACCACAAGGATTCCCTAAAAAATACAGTTTACCCACATACGGCTTTGGAGGGATATGGAGCACCCAAGTGCAAACTGTGCTACACGATGATACAATGATATTCACCTTCTTTCTAGTACCACACTAACTTCAATATAGATTAACTTTTTCTTTTAAGCAATCTCACAAGCACTCACAGTTACATGAGACATACCCTAACTTTCAAGACCCTTCAAGCAAACCTATTGTAATTTCAGTCAATAGAAGGGTTAAAAAAAAGGTGGATTCAAGAGCACAGCAAACCTGTTGGGATGCAGTCAACAGACATTCCGATTATCTGAGATGTGTGAGGCTCAAGAACCCTAGGTATGAGGCCTGCGTTTTTATAACTAGTATATCTTTCTTCTCCTATTTCTTTTTTGATAAGTATTATATACCAACGACGTCAAAACAGGTGACGTGTCCTTTGTACACTTGAGGTAAACACAGAAGAGGAATCCAGTCAATAGAGAGACTATTGACAAACTATAAAAGAAAAGCAAGAACGAGGGAGAATTTCTACTGACTCGGAACACCAAAAGAATAAAGTGCAAAGAAGGGTGTCTTTCAATTGAATCACAAATCTTTCCTCATTATCAAAAGCCCTTCTATTTTTCTCCCCCCAATCCCCATAAAATCCAACAGACAGCCAAAGGAGTAGTTAGGAGTAGTTTCCCAAATAGTACTTCTTCTCCTTCTTCATCTTCATTTCCCTTAAGTCCAGAAATTCAGATTTCATTTACTTTTTTTTTTGATAAATAATGAATAATATAAATATGGGCCTCAAATCAGGTGACACTTAAACCCTAAAACCAGAATCTGCAAACCATCCTAATTTTAGAATATATAAATTAAAATCAATCCATTTTCCAGTCCCCCACGTCAATTCACATTCCAGATGCCCAGGCGGTGTTGTCCGACATCATATTTTTAACTTGCATGTACATGGATAACAATAATTGAAATTAAAGCATCAGCTCAGCATTTGTGCCAATATAGCTAGTTAAAAGGATCCATCTGTTTGTTTCTAATAATGATGAAGGAACATATACAATTATGAACTCATCTCAAGCTCTGCCTGTTCCACCAAAATCTGACTATCTGCATTAATCATCAGTCAAAAAGAATTGCCATTCAAGACAGATACTCAATTATATTGTAGGTCCTGATTACAGGATAATACAATCTCATTGATTATATACACCAATAGAGACCAGAATAGCAGGAATTATATAGACAAAATACATAATAATAATTTAGCAACATGAATGAAAAAACTTAAAACATTTTTCCTGCATGTGTACTCCTACCTTTTGAATACGTGCCCGTTCCTGCGGATAGATAGCTTTGTGTTCCCTTGTCAAGACAATTGCCTTCAACAGACTTATTCCACCTGAACTATTCTGTGGTCCCTCTGAGGTTGACGACCTGGCGACAACCGCTTTTGCATCTCCAATGTTTGCAACAAACACCTAGATAGCAATCCACGGAAGTAGTGTTAAAAAAGTTCCCCCACCAGATTCAAGAAGAAATACAACAGGAAATATAGAAATCCAGAACTTGCAATCATTTATATGTCTGTGCACTATCTTTGTTTTCATATATGCTCAAGCATAAATTTACCCTCTATTGGAACTTTGCAAACATGTACCGTTTGCATATTGTAACACCCCACTCAAGTGTCCATTGTTTAGCATCATACAAGTAGTGAGATAATGTGCTCAAAGTGGCGGGGCCAGCCCATATGAGAATCTGATCCCAAATTGCAAATGCTGAAAAGAAATAACTGCACAAGACGTTTGGAATGCCTTTTGGATTCAAGCTTTTATGAGATGTGGGTATGAAAAATCATATAAAAGCTACATTTCATGATTTGAACATTAAAGGGAGTTGATCTACATTTCACGTCTGAGGAATATTGGAATGACCGTGGGGTCCATGAGAATGGATCTCTTGTATTGCAGAACTCTGGATTTCTTGTATTACAAAACTCACTGCAAAACTCGTGGATTTCCTCTAGTTCTGTAGAACTTGATCATTCGGAGCATTTAACTTTCTAAGAGGGACAGCTAACAATCGTAAATTACATTGCACGGAAACCTACATGTACTCTAAAATCCCTAAACCTGCCCTACGTATTCAAAAGAAATCCATAAACTCGACCTTAAATACCTGCACGGGTCATCTGTTGAACCTGCGGCAACCAAGTCATTTAGCGAACCCGTCCTATACTTGAACCAGTCTGCATCTAAACTCTCCACCTAAACCGGACAAACTTGAACCGGCCGGCTGAACATGACCCAGTGCAGAGGGAAAAAGAAACATAACTTCTGAAATCCATTTCCTGGCCTATTCTTCTTCATTTTATTTATTTTTACCTACCATAACATTGATGAATGTCAGAGAGGTAAAATCAAGATCAGAAATTTCTATAGAAAAACAAGACTCTCCCAAACAAACAGTTGTCTGATGACAGCTCTTTATGAAACAATTTCCAGCTGTGAAAGTGTCAATAGATGAACCTAATGCGAACTTGCAGAAGCTTCTCTTGGCAGAGAAAGGCAACGCTCCAATTATCGGATGCTGGCTCTACTACTGTAGGTGTTCCCTCAACATTTGCAAAAAACTTTAAAGAACTCGATGTTTCTACTGATTATGACAACCCAGTCAACTTAGTATATTTTGCTTCATGGAGCCTTTAAGAGCTACCCATTCTTTACACACAGATTTTCATATCCTTGAGAGTCACAAGTAAATTTCGGTACCAATTCGCAATTTTCAGACGCATCCACAAGACTTTTTTTTTTTTGATAAGTAATATATAAAAAGCATCAAAAGAGGTGATGCGTCCTTTGTACACTAGAAGTATACCTAAACAAAATGATTAACCAATGTCTATGCTATTTACAACATCTACAATAGCATTGTTGGAACTAGAAGAAGAGTGATCAACCTCGGAACACCAAAAATGAAGGGTGCGAATCAACAAATTCTTCAATTCGGGACTGACATTTCCACGTTATCGAATGCCCTATGATTTCTTTCCTTCCATAGAATCCAACACACTCCCAAAAGAGCTGTCCCCCATGTACGACTTCTCCTATTCTTATCCCCCAAAGTCCAGCCTCTGACGTGGTCAATTATCGATCTCGGCATGACCCAAGACATCTTGAACATTCCCAGCACAAAATTCCAAAGCTCTAAAGCCACATGGCAGTGCAGAAGCAAATGATTTACACTCTCCTCACTATCCTTACACAAATAACACCTATTGACAAGAACCATGTTACGTTTCCGCAGATTATCCCCGGTTAGGATAGCTTCATGAGTCGCTTCCCACATGAAAAAAGCCACTCTCTTAGGAGCTTTGGAGTTCCAAACTGCTCTCCAAGGGAATGAAGTTCTACCACAGTTGAGAAGCTTGAGATGATACGAGTTTATAGAAAAAAGAGGGCCCCCTATACCTTTCCAAACCACCTTATCCATCAACTAGTCTATTTTCTGCTCTTGAAGCCTCCCTAAAAGCTGCATAACTGACTCAATCTCCCAATCATGAAAATTCCTTCTGAACGCGGGATTCCATATAGGCTTACCCTCCACCGAAGATAAAATTTTGAACTAACCCTACAATCCTAATCCGTGGAAATCTCGAATAATAAGTTCTGGAACACCGCCCTCAAACAAGTATCCCCACACCATCTATCTTCCCAAAACCTCACCGAGGCCCCATTGCCAACCTCAAATGCAATGAATCTTTCAAAAGAGTTCCACCCTTTCCTTATACCTCGCCAGACTCCCACCCCATAAGAAGAATTGACCACATTAGGGAACCAACAATGATCCCCTTCTCTATACTTGCAAACCACCACTTGTCTCCATAAAGCCTCCTTATCTGTGAGATACCTCCACAACCATTTTCCCAGCAAAGCCTCATTAAATAATTTGAGTTTCCTGATGTTCAAACCTCCCTCTTGAACCCTAGAGCACACCTTTTCCCAGTTCACTAAATGAAACTTGTGCACATCTGTTTGCCCTTCCCACAAAAAATCTCTTTCCAGCTTTTCTAATCTTTGCCTAATTGTGGCAGGAATCACAAAGAGCGATAAGAAATAGGTCGGTAAATTAGCAAGGGTGTTCTTGATTAGGACTAATCTCCCCGCCTTGGAAAGAAGTTGACGCTTCCACCCTGCCAATCTCTGCTCGAAACGCACAACCACTGGATTCCACAATGCCCTGCTCTTTGACTGTGCACCTATGGGAAGCCCAAGGTAGTAGGCGGGAAGAAAGGCAGCCTTACAACCAAAGAATGCAGCTAGAGCCCCAACATTTTCCACCTCCCCTACAGGAATAATTTCACTTTTAGAAATGTTAATGTGTAGGCCTGAAACTGCTTGAAAGAATAATAAAACCAATCAAAGATACCCCAACTGAGCCTTATCTGCACCACAAAAAACTAAGGTATCATCTGCAAAAAGAAGATGGGAAATCGACACTTCCCTCTCCCCTCTCCTCCCCACCTTAAAACCACTTATAAGACCTTCCAGCACTGCCCTCTCTAACATCCTGCTAAGAGCCTCCATTACAACGATAAACAGAAACGGGACAAAGGGTCACCTTGACGCAAGCCCCTCGAGCTAGAGAAAAATCCCGATGGTTCCCCATTCACCAAAACAGAGAAGCGAACCGTAGAAATACAGAATCTGATCCATTGAATCCACTTGATACCAAAACCCATCCCCTTTCCAACATATATAACAAAAAGTCCCAGTTCACATTATCATAAGCTTTCTCTATATCCAATTTACACAACCACCCTGGGACCCCGCTTTTCAACCTGTCATCCACGGCTTCATTGGCAATAAAAGACGCATCCAAAATCTACCTATCCTTCACAAAAGCATGCTGCGACACCGATATGATTCTACCCATTATCCTCTTTCATTCTTTGGGCTAGCCCTTTGGATATCAGCTTGTAAATGCCACCAACTAAGCTTATCGGTCGAAAGTCTTTCAAATCAGTAGCACCACTCTTTTTCGGAATCAAGGCTATGAAAGCAACATTAAGGCTTTTCTCAAATCTCATACTAGAATGAAAGAACTGAAACACCTCCATGATATCCCCTTTAATCACCTCCCAGCAATGCTGAAAAAATGTCATAGAAAACCCATCGGGGCCTGGGGCTTTATCTCCCTCCATCTTACGTAGCACTGCTACCACTTCCTCAATCGAAAAGGGACGCTCCAAGGCTGCCAAATCATCAACACTGATACTGTCAAAGACCACACCATCCAAATTTGGTCTCCAGCCCCCACTTTCTTCAAACTGACGCCTAAAAAAATTCATGATGCCAACCCTAATCTCTGCTTTATCCTCTAACTGCACACCTTCAATCTGGACAGACCTGATTTTTTGCTGCTCCACGAACCTTTGCCATCCTGTGAAAGAACTTGGTATTATTATCTCGCTCCTTTAACCACTGAACCCGCGACTTTTGTCGCCAACAGATCTCTTCGCGGATAAGAAGACTCTTCAATTCCTGGTTTAACTGCACCCTAAGAGATTCTTCTACCTCATCCAGTAAACCAACCCCTGCTTTCTCATCCAGTCTGCAAATCTCATCCGAAATGGATTTGATTTTAATCTCCACCTTACCAAAATCTCTCTATTCCAAACTTTTAAATCCTCCTTGAGCAACTTCAGTTTTCTAGCTAATCTGAAACTTGGATCACCTGCCACCAAATAAGTGTCCCATTTAGCCTTCACCCAATCCAGAAACCCAGGCTCTTTTAACCACATATTCTCAAACCGAAAAGGAGTTCTCCCTTTAGAACTACCATCACACTCGAGAAGTAAAGGCACATGATCTGATGATAGCCTCGGAAGACAGGACTGAACAGAACTACCAAAGCAGCACTCCCAGTCTCCTGAAATTAAGAATCTATCAATTCTCGAAAGTTGCTGACGCTCCCCATTTCTAAACCACGTGAAATCACCCCCTACCAAAGCAAGATCCACCAACTCCATCTCATTGACAAAATCATTGAACTTCATCATTTCTCTAGAGTAGATTCGAGAACCAGAACGTTCGTAAGGGAATCTGACCGCATTAAAGTCACCCCCTACACACCAAGGCACATTCCATCTAGCTTTTGAATTCTGAAGTTCTGCCCAAAATCTCTCCCTAACAGCATTGCTAGATGGCCCATAAACCCCTGTAAAGAGCCACTCTCTACTATCATCCAGTGTCTTCAAAAGACATGAGACTGAGAATTCTCCCAGCACTGAATCAACTATTGACAGAACACTTTTGTCCCACATAACTAGAACCCCCCCAGCTGCCCCAACAAAATCTAAATGAACCCAATCCACCCCTCTAGCACTCCAAATACTATCAATGATTCTAACATCAACCTTCTCCAATTTCGTTTCTTGCAGACAAACAATAGTCGGTTTCCATCTCCTGATCAATCCTTTTATCAGCGTTCTTTTATTTACATCATTAAGACCCCACACATTCCAAGACACAATTCTAATATGCATATTAAACTATTTTTTTCCTCCTTCTATCCCCCCCTCCCTGGCACAGAAACAACTCAGCGTTAAGACTACTGCACAATTGCTTAAGTTCCCTTTTACCTTTCTCCCTAGTTTTGTTCTGCCTCTTTACACTACCACCCCCTGACGTTCTCCACTTCTTTTCAATGTCCAGAAGTAGCGCCAGAATCTGATCCTCATAACCCGAACCAGCCACCCCCAAAGCCTTCCCGACACCTATAGCCTTTTGTTTAACCCATAACGAAATATCCTCCTCCACCTCTTTATCTGTGAGATATTCCACTTCACAAGTGTCTTCTGGACGAATCATGTTGATCGGAGTACAGGAAATAGGTTCACCATCCTCCACTGGCTGCTCCTCCATCTTATCAATAGATGACAAAGACTCGAACCCAGAATTCCCAATATTCAAGAGTTTCGCTTCATGTTCCCGGCCTACCTCGAAAGTGTGCGAAGCTTTCTCACCTGCCATATAACCTTCAGCAACTGACTACTCCTCGAAGAGACAACGATCCTCGTACTTACCCCAGCTGCCACTGCTATGACGGAGATCTCGACTGAAAACCCATTCCAGAAAATCCCCAGAATCTGCCATTCCCAAATTGGCCGAAGAAGCTGCTTCGTTAAGACCAGTCGAAAATGTATCTACAATGACCTTTTCGCAATGAAACCTTTTCGATGCCGCCCCACTGTACTCTGCTTGATGATGGGACAAATCAACCTCCTTGACAGCATAGCCATTAATCGAATTGTTGACGCTGTCATCCTGCCCTTCAGCTTGAGTCTTCGCACCAACCTGTCCTCCCTTCGAAGTACTGGCCTTTCCAGAAGTGATCCCGTCTACCTGATTCATAAATTGATCGTTTTGGGCTTCTGCCCCATCTAGCAATAAAGGAATACCAAGCCCCCCCTTTGAATTAAAATTATCCAGATTGGCCTTCGGCCCATCCTTATATCCAATCCTTTAACCCGCTGACATCTATTCATCTAGCTCTTGCATTATATCCAATCCTTTAACCCGCTGACATTGATTGGAGAGAGTCCCTCACAAGTTTTCGTCAAATTACCAGGTCAACAAAAAATTTCACATACTCCATATTGACCAACACTGTTCAAGATTGACTTGTTGCTCACAGAACTTGTTGCAACAACTAGAAGATGCATAATTTTCATAAGGTTTAGCTTCCATCAGTTCCCCAGGGCTTATTGGCTTCCTTTTTCTAATATCTCTTTCAATAAGGGCTGCTCATAGTTCAGTTCAGTCGGGTTTTGGACCTTTAGGGCCAAAATTGAGACTGAAACCCACATACATGTTTTTGGACAATAAAAACCAAGAGTAACTGATACCATTGTGAAACCAAGCTTTTTGCTTTCATTAGGTCCAGGGTCATCGTGTTTTATCGGTTTTGGGATGCTGCCAGTAAACTCTTTCTACTAGCCTGCATCATTTAGGCCTTTAAAGCATCTCAAGCATCTTCAATCAAGCCACTTTGAAATCCAAATAAATGTGAGATAGAATCCCCATCACTATTCAATATAACCTCTAAAGTCTAAGGATCTCCACTTTTATAAAAAAACAAAACAAAAAACTCCACAGTGCACACACTAAGTTTCCAAAATCAGAGAAATTTAAATATAAGTACATATGAGTCTCCTTCCCTACAGCTTTCCCTCGCAATTAATAAAAAAAGGTTCATTACAAGGAACCAACAACCTTCATAAATCCGTATTGATTTAGCTGAAATGAAAGATGTCAGGGACATCGGAATCATTTTTCTTCAATTCCATGATTGGATGATCTGAACTTCTAGGCAGTGAAAGGCGTTGAGATGAGATCCGAACTTCAACAGCAATTAGGAAGGGAAAAAAAAAACACATTTAGGTGGATTTGCGGTGGTTGGTAGCAATGGTAAAGGGGAAAGGTGCTCTGTGGAAAATAGAAAAGATCCGTAGACTTGAGAGTTCTATTGTTGTTTCCTTCCTAGCCTCTGTCACTTGCCTATATCTGGTATTGATTATGGAATACACAATTACCTTCCACCCTTATTACTCTTTCTGTTCTCTTTATTGTTATTCTTTTAAGTGATTGTATTATTCATCAATATCTATATGTATCAGCTGAAAACATGAATGGCATATACATGTTGGTTACTGGTTAGGTTCGGGATTATTGGTCTTGAGAAAACTTACAATCAAGATAAAAGTGATCTTTTTTTTTTGATAATTAAGAGTATTGTATATTAGAAAGCGTCAAAAAAGGTGACGCGTCCTTGAACACTAGGAGTATACACAGAAAACTAATCTAAGGAGAGACTATAAACAAAATCTACAAAGGAAAAAGGGTGGTCTGGAGGGTTCGCAACACAATTTCTTTCAACTGCGACAAGGACCTTTCCTTGTTATCAAAAACCCTTCTATTCCTTTCAAGCCAAATGGTCCAACACACACACACACAATAGAGCAGTGTACCAAGTTAAATTCCTTCTCCTCCGTTTATAAAAAGCCCAGCTTAGAAACAACTCCTTGGTTGATCTAGGCATAACCCACGAAATATTGAAGAGCCCGAAGATAAGGTTTCAAAGATCCTTAGCTACCGAACAATGAATGAGTATGTGGTTAACATTTTCCTCATCTCCTTTACACATATAACACCAATTCACGTAAGTATTATGCCTTCTTCTCAAATTATCACCGGTAAGAATGGCTTCATTGCAAGCCTCCCAAGCAAAAAACGCTACCCAACTGGGAGCTCTAGATTTCCAAACTGATATCCAAGGAAATAAAGAATCCTCTTTGTGAGACAAAGACTCATAATAAGACTTGACAGAAATTCTTTTGTCTTTAGGACCCTTCCACCACACCTTATCCTCCAATTGCCAGACAACAGTCTCGGAATATAGAACATCAAAGAAGAGCACACATGACTCCATTTACAAGTCATGGAAATTCCTACGAAATAAAGGGCTCCAAACCACCTTCCTCCACAAACCATCTTTATCCACCAAAAATCTCCAAAGCCACTTGCTCGGCAACGCCTTATTAAAAGCGTTCAAGTTTTTAACACCTAGGCCTCCTTCCTTCAAACCATAGCAAACCTTTTCCCATTTGACCAAATGATATTTATGACTCTCACTGTGTCCTTCCCAAAGGAAATCCCTTTCCAGTCAATCTCTCAAAAATATTTCGGACAGATTGGGGGAGCACAAATAAGGACATAAAGTAGGTGGGCATACTGGATAGAGTGCTCTTTACTAAAGTAAGACGCCCTCCTTTCGACAGGAGTTATTTTTTCCACCCGGCCAATCTACGTTCGAATCTCTCTATGATGGGATTCCACATCGCCTTGTTTTTAAACTGAGCTCCAATGGGTAACCCAAGGTAAGAGAAAGGAAGCTTGCCTACCTTACACCCAATGAGCCAAACCCTCAACATTACCAACCCCTCCCACCGAAAGAATCTCACTTTTTGCAATACTGAAAGACCCGAGACCATCTGAAAGCACGACAGAACTAGGCGTAGGTAACCTAGTTGAGAAGAATCTACATCGCAAAAGATCAACGTATCATCCGCAAAAAGAAGATGAGACACTGAGACCTCCAAATCTCTATGTTGGCTTATATTAAACCCACTAATGAAACCTCCCGCCACAGACTTGTCTAAGAATCTACTGAGCGTCTCCATGACAATAAGGAATAGGAAAGGGGAAAGTGGATCTCCCCGCCTCAAACCTCTAGAACTGTCGAAAAACCCTCCACCAGAGAAACGAACTGTAGATTTGCAAAAAAGAATCCATTTCCTCCATTTTAGACCTGTTAGAATATAGTTTTATGTATATTTAGGATTATATTGTATATTATTATATTTGTAGGGACCTTGATGTAACTTGTGTTTATATATATATTGGTGGGCTAAACTGATTTACAGTTAACGGCTTCATCAACATTGTCTGTGACTTTTCTTCGATAACATGGTATTAGAGCTCTGGTTTGGCAAGGTCGTGGGTTCAAATCATCCCGCTTGCATTTGTTACCGGAATATTGTGAGTGCATATTGTCACTCAGTTTGCTTTGTGATGCCCCTGGTGAGGCATGCTTGTGTATCTCTCCACGTGTGGATGGGTCACACGTGAGGGGGAGTGTTAAGCTTGATATACATTGTTGAGCCCCTATCTAAGCTTAACACTCCCCCTCACGTGTGACCCGTCCACACGTGGAGAGATACACAAGCATGCCTCACCAGGGGTATCACAAAGCAAACTGAGTGACACGTGCGTGGTTTGGCAGATTCAGTGATGTGGTGATGGAGTTTGGTCTTACGAGATGTCACAGTGATCATTCTGTATTTTATCGACAGAGTAGTGCAGTTATTGTTTTATTGGTTGTGTACGTAGATGATATTGTTATTACTGGTAGTGACAACGCAGGCATTAGTACACTTAAGGAGTTTCTTCAAATGAAATTTCAAACTAAGGATTTAGGTAGTTTGAAATATTTCTTGGGTATTGAGGTTGCTCGTTGCAAGCAAGGTATCTTCTTGTCTCAAAGAAAATATGTGCTTGATTTGTTGGGTGAGACAGGAATGTTAGAAGCAAAACCTTTGTTAGTCCTATGGAGCCAAGTCTAAAACTTAGGACCGAAGATGGTGAAGAATTTGCATAGCCAGATAGATATCGTCGACTTGTTGGTAAATTGAATTACCTAGCTGTAACTAGGCCAGATATTGCTTTTGCAGTTAGTGTTGTAAGTCAGTTTATGTCCTCACCACGAACTACTCATCGATCGCCGTAAGGATTCTAAGATATCTTAAACAGGCTCCGGGCAAGGTGTACTATATCGTGATCATGGACATATGAAGATTGAAGGGTTTCTTGCGCGATGGGCGGAGTTCTCCGATAAGAGATCTACTTCAGGATACTGTGTATTTGTTGGAGGTAATTTGGTATCTTGGAAGAGTAAAAAACAACCGGTGGTTTCAAGATCTAGTGCGGAGTCTGAGTATAGAGCTATGGCTAATGCCACGTGTGAACTTGTGTGGATTCGTCAGCTCCTTTGTGAGATTGGTATTGGTAACTCATTACCTATGCAGTTATGGTGTGATAACCAGGCAGCCATTCATATTGCCTCAAATCCAGTGTTCCATGAACGAACAAAACACATAGAGATTGATTGTCATTTTGTTCGAGAGAAACTTCAAGAAAAAGTGATTGTCACGAGTTATGTTAAAACCGGGGATCAACTCGTGGATGTATTTACTAAGTCATTGAATAGGAATAGAATTGGTTATATTTGTAACAAGTTGGGCATGCATGATATTTATGCTCCAGCTTGAGGGGGAGTGTTAGAATATAGTTTTATGTATATTTAGGATTATATTGTATATTATTATATTTGTAGGGACCTTGATGTAACTTGTGTTTATATATATATTGGTGGCCTAAACTGATTTACAGTTAACGGCTTCATCAACATTGTCTGTGACTTTTCTTCGATAACAAGACCAAATCCCAATCTGTCTAACAAATACATCAAAAAATCCCATACAACATGGTCGTAGGCCGTTTCTATGTCCTGCTTGCATAACAAACTTGGAACCCCACTCCTTAATCTGCAATCCACCACTTCATTAGCTATGAGAGAAGCATCAATAATCTGCCTATCACCCACAAAAGCATGTTGAGAATCTGAGACAACTCGACTCATCACTCGTTTCAACCTTCTGGATAACACTTTCGATATAAGCTTATAAATAACTCCAACCAAACTTATAGGTCTGTACTCTCTCAAATCACTAGCTCCTTTCTTCTTTGGAATTAAAGCTATGAAAGTGGTATTAAAACTCTTCTCAAAACTCATATTATCATGAAAGAACCGGAAGACATTCATCACATCACTTTTAATCACCTCCCAGCATATTGAAAAAAGGCCATTGAGAATCCATCCGATCCCGGGGATTTTTCACCACTCATACTTTGCAGCAAATACTTCTTCTGAAAAGACTTGTGGTTTGGAGCTGCAAATACTTCTTCTTCTGATCAGCAAGATAAAACTGATCATTCGGTTTGCAGATATTGTAAAATGCAAAACCAGCCAATACACATTCGGTTCTGCTGGGCAATTTGATTGATTCTGTTGGTCCCACGAGACCTTCAATAGTGAACATCACATCATTGAACACCTTTCACATTCATTGCCAAAATAATTCCAACAGTAAGCCAGCCAGAGAAATTTCATGAGACCATGCCGTCCATCAAAATCCGGAATATCAAGCGGCATCTTTATTAAAACCTAAAGCTTTGTGAAATGTAAGATCAGTCACTCAGATATCAAATTAGATGGAGCCATGGAGGGCAAGCAGGTGGTATTCACCTGCAAAGGATTGAGGCCAAACTGATGCAGTGAACTAGTTTATTCCCCCCCCCCTCTCCTCTCCAAATATAAGGAAGTTTGTCGCCGAAGGGCAAACAACAGTATTAGAATTTGAGTTACTAGCCTCGGCAAGGATTTATGTTTTATAGTTGTTTAGGGTTGCAAGTGGGAATGATCAACGCGCTTCAAGGAAGATTCAAGGGCTGATCACTAAAACTGGCAGTGGTGAATTAGGCCATGAATTGGATTTATGTCATGAAAGATAGCTTGATTACTAGCCAGTTGGTGATGGGCAATTTCATTTTGCCAACCGAAATAACCATCTTCTTCACTAGTAAAAGATTTTCCATTAATGCTATTATGTTCCCAGATGACCTCTGGAATGAGATTTTTACTTCTTTTAGGATCAAACTGGGTTTGGATAGACTGAGCATTGATCTTAAAATTGAGTGGGTGCTTTGTACCAAATGCATTTCCTGACAGATATCTTACAGGGTCAGGTTTGTCTTTGATTACTTCTGTTAGCATGTTTGGTTGAAAAGTGAAACTAGTCAGAGTGGTTTTGTTGGGCTACCATAGATGATGGCATTTTCGCACACCTACATGAAAAAATGGGTAAAAATGGTATTAGATGATTCACATGATGACTTCATCACGTCAACGTAGTGTCAGTAGTCGTATCTACTTGAATTGGGGAATCTGAAATGAACATGCAGAGGACAGCGAAAAATTAGAACCAAGTGGGTAGGTCGCTATTATTATTACATACCTTGGGGAGGTCATTGAAATTTACGCTAGAATTCATAATTAGCTAATAAATTGCTCATTTCAGGAAATTCAATCAAGAAAAGAGTGGTAAACCTACTGTCTTGCCTAATAACCA
This sequence comes from Codonopsis lanceolata, assembly GCA_013146195.2. Classification (NCBI taxonomy): domain Eukaryota; kingdom Viridiplantae; phylum Streptophyta; class Magnoliopsida; order Asterales; family Campanulaceae; genus Codonopsis; species Codonopsis lanceolata. The sequence continues at coordinate 75,500,049 of CM028377.1, forward strand.
CACACATACAGCTGTAGCCCCATCCTGCCAGCCCCCTGACAAGGAAAAAGAAAAGGAAAGTGAAGTGTTAGACAACCTGGAGCACTCTTAACAAGAACTTTATAAGCAGGGTACAAAAAAATATAATAATGTCGTGTTTTTCTAGAAAATCGATAAGGAAACCATATTTGGCTCAAAATATAATAATGTTGTGTCTTTGTTTAGTCTCTTATGTATCCCCTCGCAAGTCACAAGTCAATTTGGCTCTTGTTCTTCTGCCTTCAACAAGCACCTCCTGAAACTCATGCCTCAATTGAGCTCTTCAAACAATTGAGCTGCAAAATAAAGGAGGACTCAAACCAATCAAAGTCTCAATCTCATACAGAGGCTGCTCTTCATCGCCTTAATATTCCTGGAGAACTTCCTTAATCCCCACATTTAGCTTCTCTTTCCAAATTTCAACTTCCTCTTGGTGACAAAGGTCGTCCTACCTGTTAACCTAGTATCATCCCACTGGCAAGCTAATGCCTGAAGGCGCCGAGGTGGGACCCACCTATTCTCAAAGTGGAAAGGTATGGGACCCACTTAATAGGGTTCGCCTCAAGAAAATAGGAAATAATTAGAAACTTACATGACTGGAGAGATGTTTGGAGCCCTATGTTTCGTGGGAACTTACCTGACTGGGAGATTGGAGACATTTCTAGGTTATTCGAGAAGCTATATAATGTAAAGAGGAAAGGATAGAGTGGTGTGGGATGGTTCTAGAAGGAAGATCTTCTCGGTGAAGTCCTTATACTCTTGGTGGAACGTATGGAAAGAGAGGAATACAGGAATTTCTTAGAACGAAGAGTCGAATGTAGACCGGCTGAAGAGGGAGGTGTATCAGTCTGTACATTTTTGGAATGATGTCACGGGCTCGGATGCAGGGAATCTTTTGGTTAACATTACGGATAGTTTATAGCTTTTATTTTTGGTCTTGTATACTCTTGGTGTACATGGATGCGCCTCCTTTTTAGGCATTGTGATTAATATAATTTTTACTTATCAAAAAAAATAATTAGAAATCACCATGAACAAAACCAGTGAACTTTTCCTCTTTTTCATCAGTAAACAAAAGCATACAGAATACGAGTAACCATAGACATCTGGCATGAGACCTACTAGAAAGAGCAGTTCCCCAAATATTAAAAAAAAAAAAATTTGAATAGGCAAGTGTGACCACCTTCTTGGTACGAGGATTTGAACCAAGGACCTCAAGGTTTACCTGAGTGCCTTGCCATCTCTCTCACCCCTTGAGGTCCCTCTAAGATCATACTCAATTAACCTATTGCAAGTCCTTCATACTCCAACTTATCAAAAAGAAAAAAGAAAAAAGGTCCTTCATACTCCATAATCTCGACCCATTTAGCTTCCTTGGGATTCTAGTCATGCTAAAAATCCTTCACCAACAACATCCACGTAAACCCTACAGATAACTGAGCTCCCTCCAAAATGAAGGACGATCACCTCTTGTTTGTCTCATAAACCACCATTAACCACTACCCTCCCACCTTTCTAATCTCAACCCATATGCTAATGACAATAATCGATGAACCAGCTTAATGAAAAGCCAGTATCTAATAGTACAATAGGCTGGTAATGCCCCTAAAAACTCATTAAGAAAGTAAAAAAGACCTGATCCTTCTATCAAAAAATAAAAATATAAATAAGACTTGATCCTCATGAGCATTCTGTCAACCACGTCCCTCTTGATTCTTGAATGACGGGTACAGGGTTTCCTTCACAACACGTTGCGAACCTTTCAGCCCTTGTCCTCATCCTTAAATCACGTGAATAAGACTAAGAACCTCTTCAGAAATATCTTCTTTTTTTTCTCTACCATGACTCCTACTTCAACCCCTCCTATTACTCCCTTCAAAATTGATAAAGGTCTACAACCATCAATTCCTTGATCAACAGAGATCTCCCCCTTCTTGACTCCTGAGAGTCAACCACAACCCTTACATTGTCACCCGTATGGCCTACTAACCATATTCCTGACACCTCTGAGTCCCAAGTGATTTACGATTTACAAGCCATAAAACTCCCTAAAACAACTATCACAGTGACAACAGGGTGATACAGAAGCAAAATGATTTTTACATGATAACCAATACCAAGAACGTTCTCCTAATCTTTCTATGAGTTTGATAACAACTACTATAAAACTGGTGAATGATAAAGGAAAGAGTGTGTACCGGAAAAATAAGAGAGGACAACAGAAGAGCCAATATACTGTCATGATTAAGGCAAAGCCCGAAACATATATGCAGATTAAAGGCTTTAGAAGCATGCGTTTTATCGCCAATCTAGAGTACACCCAAGACTTTATACACTTGTTGCCAGACTAAAAGAACTGAAATCAGAGATCCTTTTTTTATAGGTAAGAAATCGGAGATCTTAATAGGTCTCTCTTTCTTAAGGACAAGCAGGATTAATGCTCCTTGCTCAGAGAAAATTCTCAAAACATCCTCTTTAAGAGTAACCCAAGAGTTACAGGATAATGCATGGTGAAACCATTAGGGCTGGGAGCTTTGGTCCCATCCATAGAAAATATAGATAGCCTTCCTGAGTTCCTGATCTCCTCGTTGTAAGGACTCTCCAACCAAGTTTTCTTCCCGTTTGATAGGACAATCATAGGCCTATATCTAGCACTCTAAGGGGTCGTTTGGTAGCAGGATAAATAGGCGGATAACATTGTTTTATCCCAATTTAGTGTTTGGTAGGACTTTTACATATGGAGACCCGGATAACTCTCTTATCCAGGACTAAATAATACCTCCACCCCCATGTTATTATTTAGTCCGAGATAACATAAAACCGAGACTATTCTCTCGTCCCGATCTGCCCTTGCGCATAAACACGAATATATATTTCTCCCAGTCAAACTCCCTCTCTCACTTCCCATCATTACCCATCACCCATCATTTCTTTCTCTCTTTTATTTTTTTGTGTTAGACAACTCCCCGCACACACAAACACAACCTAAACACATACATACCTGCTCCCTTTTCCTTTTTCTTCCTTCCTATCTAAACCACTCCCTCTCTTCTTGTATTTTTTTTCCTTTTCCTTCTCCTTCCTCCCAGCTCCCTCATTCTCTCTCTCTCTTTTTTTCTCTTTTTCTCTACACCACGTGTCGACCTCATCACTTCCCGCATAAGCCTATTGCTATCAACATAAAACCCTACCCTTTTCTGTTGACTACGCGCGATCTCCAGCTTCCCCTCCTTTCTAGTCGAGCTCCTGATTTAGGTAAGTTTTTTTCTTTCTTTCATCCATTATGACAAGATCGTTTTCCCTCTCGCTTTGTTCATTTAAAGGTTTTGAAAACATGGGCGGTAATCATAATTCTCTCTCCTGGATTTCCTGGACTCAAATCCCAATTCAATTCACAGGAAATACAAACTTGGAACATGGATGAAGAGTCAACCCAACCAAAGTACAGGAGAGCCCAAAAAAGAACACCTTGTCCCCCAATCTATGAATTGATTAGTTTATGAACTTTATTCATAATAGAGGAGTTCTTCTACAACCTTTGGATTCTCACCAAGTCATGAAGATGAGCACTGTCCGTATGAAGCGTTTAAAAACAATCTCATATTGTGGGGTTTTGTGTTTGAATCTATGAGAAGATGGAAAATATTTTGTGATATAGTTCAACAGAAAAGAAAATAATTTTCTTAGATCGAATTGCAGATGATGATATCAGGTGGTGACATAGTATATTTTTTTATAGATGAATGCTATATTGATATTGCAAGAAAAAAATGTATAAGGTCCTTGGTTCCAATCTTCGTACTAATAAGAGGTCACACTTACCAATGAAAAAATAATAATAATAAGTATTGGATCCTAAGTTTTCACTTTTAAATTTTAAAATGATTATAATTTGGGAAAAACCAAATATGCAAGATAGATCGAAGTCATGTTTTATCATAACTCAATTTAAGGGTATTTTTGGAAAAATAATGTTATACTGAAATTAGTTATGGCTACTGTTGATTATAGAAGAAGAAGAAGAAGAAGAGAACGTAGAAAGAGTTGGAGAAGCCGTAACCTAATTACGGTTAGGCAGAGAAATATATATATATATTTGTGATAAAACATGTTACAACAAGGCCCCCAAACATATACCTTATACCCACTAAACCCTCAATACTTCTAACACTCCCCCTCAAGCTGGAGCATAAATGTTATGCATGCCCAGCTTGCTACAAATATATCTTATTCTTGTGCCATTTAAAGACTTCGTGAAAATAATCTGCTAGTTGATCGTCAGTCGGAACAAAACTCGTGGAAATTATTTTCTCTTGAAGTTTCTCACGAACAAAGTGACAATCAAGCTCAATATGCTTTGTTCGTTCATGAAACACAGGATTAGATGCAATATAAATAGCTGCTTGGTTGTCACACCACAACTGCATAGGCATTGGATTCCCAATACCAATCTCCCCAAGTAACTGACGAATCCACACTAACTTGCATGTAGCATGAGCCATAGCCCTGTATTCTGATTCAGCACTTGATCTTGACACAACCGATTGTTTCTTACTCTTCCAAGAAACCAAGTTACCCCCAACGAACACGCAATACCCAGAAGTAGATCTCTTATCTGGGGATCCTGCCCAATCCGCATCAGTAAACCCTTCTACTCTCATATGTCCATGATCTCGATATAGAATGCCTAGCCCTGGAGCTCTCTTAAGATACCGAAGAATCTTAACAGCAGCCTCCCAATGTGTACTCCGCGGAGAGGACATAAACCGACTTACTACACTAACTGCAAATGCAATATCTGGTCTCGTCACAGCAAGATAGTTCAATTTCCCAACAAGCCGTCGATATTTCTCTGGATCAGCAAAGCTTTCACCCCCTTCAGCTGTAAGTTTCGTATTCGGATCCATAGGAGTCTTAGAAGGCTTCGCTCCCAACATGCCTGCCTCACTCAACAAGTCACACACATACTTTCTCTGGGACAAGAAGATGCCTTTCTTGCACCAAGTAACCTCAATCCCTAGAAAGTATCTCAAATTACCGAGATCCATCGTTTGAAACTTTTCCTGAAGGAACTGTTTTAGTGCACTAATACATGCACTATCACTTCCCGTGATGACAATATCATCCACATAAACAACCAGTAAAATGATTCCTTCACCCCTGCGCTGATAGAATACTGAGTGATCACTCTGACATCTCATAAGCCCGAACTCAAGTACTACCTCACTAAATCTCCCAAACCACGCACGTGGAGATTGTTTTAACCCGTATAATGACCGCTTCAGTCTACAAACCAACCCAGACTCCCTCTGAGCAACAAACCCCGGAGGTTGCTCCATGTAAACCTCCTCGTGTAAATCACCATGAAGGAATGCATTTTTGACATCCAGTTGATAAAGAGGCCAATGAGAAGAGGCAGCAAGAGAGATAAGTAAACGAACAGAGGCAAGCTTAGCAACTGGCGAAAAAGTATCCGTATAATCAACCCCATACGTCTGAGCATACCCCTTTGCAACAAGGCGAGCCTTAAGGCGAGCCAAAGAACCATCTGGGTTGACCTTAACAGCATAGACCCATTTGCACCCAATAGTATGTTTACTTGATGGCAATGGAACCAAATCCCAAGTTTGATTGTGCGTAAGGGCGCCATTTCTCGTCCATAGCCGCCTTCCAGCCAGATGACCCACCCTGCATACGCACTTAGGAAGAGAATGAGACTCAAGGACACTAACAAAGGCACAAAGATCGTGAGACAAACCATCATAACTAACAAAGTTAGAAATAGGATGTAACGCATAACCACGTTTACCTTTTCTAAGGGCAACAGAATATCAAGATCGAAGGTACCTCTACGGAAGCTGGATCGGGCGACGATGGTAGGACGGACTCAGCAGGAGCAGGAGCAGGAGGCATATTCCCTTGAGAGCACGTGCGTCGGGTGTAAACCTGTTGAATAGGAGGACGAGGTAGATCACGGGTAGGGAAAGAAGTGTACTCCACAACCCGATAGAGTAGAAAATCATCATCGGAACAAACTCAACAGTGGAATATCCGATGTAGGGTGAAGGACACCGACTCATGAAAAGAAAACAGTAAAACCAAATATCGATTCAAGTCAGGGGATAAGCATCGATATCCTTTCTGAGTACGAGAATAACCCAAAAAGATACACTTAAGTGCCTTAAGATCTAACTTGGTGACATTAGGCGATGATCACGAACAAAGGCGACGCACCGAATATCCTAGAGACACCTGAATAGAGACTGAAGGAAACAAGATTTGATGAAGGATCGCCTCCGTAAAGAACGTAAGATGGCATACGGTTGATAAGATGACAAGCTAACACAAAGATTCCGCCCAAAAGGTTTAGCAACATGCATCCGAAAGCGAAAGCGCACGAGCAACCTCAAGGAGGTGACGATTTTTCTCTCAAGAACACCATTTTGCCGAGGAGTATCAAGACAAGAGGATTGGTGGAGCATGCCACGAGCTAACATGAATTTGGAGTAAACAAAGGAGAAATATTCTTGAGCATTATCACTGCGAAGATGTTTGACAGGCACACCAAATTGAGTCTTAATTTCAGCACAGAATGCAGAAAAAATATCAAATAACTCAGAACGATTTCTCATTAAATAAATCCAAGTAACACGAGAATGATCATCCACAAAAGTAACAAAATACCTATAACCTAACTTCGAGACAATAGGACTAGGTCCCCAAATATCCGAATGAACTACATCAAACGGGCACGCGCCCGCTTATTAACCCTAGAAATATAAGAAATGCGATGATGCTTCACAAACTGACAAGCATCACATCCAAAAACTAGTAAAGATGAAAAATCTGGACACAATTTCTTGAGACTCGACATAGACGGATGACCCAAACGACAATGGATTTGAAACGGAGACAAAGAGGCACTCGAACACGCAACTGGAGTAGATGAAGCCTCAAAGAAATAAAGTCCTCCAAATTCCTGCCCTCTACCAATAATCCTTTTCGTCACACGATCCTGAAAGATGCAATGAGTGGGAAAAAATGAGACATCACGCTTATGATCACTGTAAACTTACTAATAGACAAGAAATTGAACGGAAAACCGTGAATGTATAAAACAGAGGATAATGAAAGAGAGGATGTGAGACAAATATCACCCCGCCTGCAATGTAAGCAAGAGACCCATTAGCTACAAGAATACTCGGTAATGTCGAAGATGGAAGGAAGGAAGAAAAAATACCTCTGCTGCCACTCGATGGTCGAAGAACCTAATCAATAACCCATTTACAAGGAGAGGAAGAAACACACGCAGTGGGCATACCTGTCTGGACAAAAGTAGCAGTGGAAGAAGCAGACGAAGAAGCATGATACTGGGTATATCTCGCAAACTCATCATCAGTCATCCGTATTACCTTACCCTCACTAGGTTGGGGGGGCAGACTCAGTGTGAGAGGCAACATGCGCATATCGATCACCAGACGGTTTACCATGCAACTTCCAACAATTACGAACCACATGATTCATATCCCCACAGTGATAACAAGTACGAACCTCTCTACTCTCCCTACCTCCACCACGGCCATCACGACCTCCTCTACCAGAAGATCGACCACCACGACCACTAGGCTCCGAACCCCGATGAGGGTGAGATCTCTGACTCACAAGTGCAGAGGAATCACCAATACTGCTAGTGGGGCCAACTGAAGAGGTCTCGAGAGAGGCCCGAAGCACACGAGAGAACACATCCTGAAGAGATCCAACACTTGTGCCCGATAAGATTTGAGAGCGAGCAGTACTGAACTCAGATCTCAAACCAGCTAAAAATCCAAGAATAATCGATGTTGCCAGGTTCCAGATAGTACTAACATCGATACTCAAAGGAAGCAAAGAACTCCATTCAGTCGCCAATTTCTTGTAGTCCGCAAAATACTGGGTAACACTACGACCTTGTTGATCCTGACGAAACATAGCACACGACAAATCATACATCCGGTTCATGTTATCCTTGCCCCTATACAACACAGCTAAATACTCCCACAAATCACCAACATTGGTAGTATGAGCTACCAATTCAGCCGTCTCATCATCCATGGAATTCATGAGCTTCCAATACAAATCAAGATCGACGACCCAAGCAAAGATCGTAGAGTTAACTGTAGTGAGATGATCTTCCCTTATTTTGCCCTTTTAATTCATTTCAACAACCCGCCGCCACATTAAATAATTCTTGCCTGTTAATTTCTTGTCCGTAATTTTTGTACTAGCGGAGAAAACCTCAGAAACCATGGTTTTAGTCTCCGTAGTCCCCGTATTCCCTGATGTCGACATCGAAAAACCAACAAGCAACCAAACAGAACCACAGGAACAAGACTAGCTAACTGATCTAGTCTAAAAACCCTGAAAAACTTGTTGAATCAAAAAACCAACCTTGAATCAGAGAACTACAGCTCAAAGCGACCCGGTTCGAACAAATTCCGGCGAACCTCTCCGGCGCGTGGGGCGCGTGAGCAGGTTTCCGGCGACCTCCGGTGACGGCGAATGGACAGACAGGTGCGCCTAGGCTGGGCGACACAAACCTAGTATGCGCGATCCTTCAAATCACATCGCATCTCTTCCGGCGACTCAGACACATGCGCAAGTCTGGCTGCGCATACCCAAGGCGTATAAAAAAAATCTAAAGAAAAGAAAAGAAAAAAAAAAGAAAAGGGAGGGATTTATGAAGAACACTCAGCACAGGAGAAGAAGAAGAGAACGTAGAAAGAGTTGGAGAAGTCGTAACCTAATTACGATTAGGCAGAGAAATATATATATGTTTGTGATAAAACATGTTACAACAAGGCCCCCAAACATATACCTTATACCCACTAAACCCTCAATACTTCTAACAACTACCAAACATAGAAAAGTTTAATTAGCGAGATAAATTAATCTAATATGTGGTCTACCAAACATCAGATAACTCCACGGCCAAGATAAAATAATGATGGATAAAAGAATCTATATTTTTCACTATTAATTAGTGCTATCTAGCTTTCCTACCAAACGACCCCTAAAGTAAAAGATCACCAAAGAAATTAGAAAATTCCACCCCCAATGCCACAAACAAGCAAGTAAAAGAAGACTCAACAAATTAACGACAATACAACCCAAAGCAAAGCATCAGATAAAAAGTTTTTCAATCAACAGATAAATTTGAAATAGCTGCTCATTGGAAAGGAGCCCATAGTCAAATACCATAAAGGAGCCAATCGACCCATCATATATGACAGAGCAAATACTGATCCCTTAAAATCCTAAGATTCTGTTACCTCCAAACACTCCATAAGACTGCGAAATATCACACATCTAAAGAAGATTCTTCTATTTGTCACGAGCAAGACCATAGAAAATAAGAAGCATATCTGCAACCGAGCGCTGTGAAACCTAAGATTCATGGAGAACCCAAATAACTAACACCATATTGACAAGCAAAAGGACAATGCAAACATAGATTACTACGTGGTTAACCATGTTGCCTGCAAAGGGCACAAATATCTGATGCAGAGCCTTATAGGCCTCCTGCCATAAGTCGTTACTTCTAACTTGTTACGCACTACAGCCAACACAAAAACATTAAATCCATACGCAACTTGAAATTCCAAGTGAAACAAGCCACAGGGAAAACTGATACTCTTTACAACATTATTTACCGCTTCTTAAATGGCTCCTATTACTATTCGGACACTCACCATCCCAACTTACAAATGTTTGATACAAATGAAAATACTGTAAATTGATGGATCATAAGAAAAATATTAAAAATAATAAAACCTAAAATGTTAATGTCATTGTAATGATGTGATAATGATACCTGCAGCACTTTCTTGCAGAAGAGACTCGTCCGTTTTACGAAAACCTGTGGTCAAAGAAATTATACAGAAACCTCTTACTAAGGAAGCCTATCAGAAAATGAGTATTAAGAAACATCTTTCTACAAAAAGAGAAAGAGTTGCAAGTCAGGGAGTATAAAACAGTAAAAATACATACCATCAAGTATGGCCTTTTTAGCAGTTTTCACGTTCAACTGTGATTGTAATAAACCATATCAAATGAGACATGAAGAAAAGGCAGAACAAAATTCAAACAAGATCCTTATAAGCCAGAAAATAATAATATAATACTACCCGTCTCAAAATAAATGATGTTTTAGTTATCAGATTAAGGAATGTTATCAAAAGACTAAGGAATGTTATAAAAAGAGAAAAGACTAAGGAATGTTACAAAAAAGACTGAACTACCCTCATTTAAGATCATTTATTGTAGTTAAGTTGCACTACTATTTTTCTCTTCCCCCCCCAACAACCCTATTTTAACAGCATTTAATTGAGCGTAGTAAATAAGGGTAGTTTGGCAAAATATGGATAAATGTTTCTTACATCATTTAAGTTTTATAAGTAAACGTAATATTAACATAGCGTCAAATCAGGTGACACGTCCTTGTACACAGGGAGCATACAAGACCAAAAGAATTAAATCCACAAACAATCCAAGATATTAACATTAGAGTCCCCTGAACATGATGCCATATCAGAATGCCAAAAATCTAGTAACTGATGCACTTCCCTCTTTAGCCGATCGACGTCTACCTCCTCATTGTCAAACACCCTAAGATTCCTCTCCTTCTAAACGCTCCACCAAATCACCAAAGGAATAGACTTCCATCTTGTTAGAAAATAAGGTTAGTTTGGTCATTGTGTTATTAGGGTATATGTTGTATATATTTATATGCTCATTGTTTAATAAAAAGAGGCGTGACGCAGGATTTGGTGACTGCGAAGTACCCGTCGTTGCCTGCTCTTCTCTTGCCTGCTCTTCTCTTCTTCTCCTTCTTTATTTCTAATAACATGGTATCAGAGCTCTGGTTTGGCAAGGTCGTGGGTTCGAATCATCCCGCTTGCATTTGTTATCCGGAATATTGTGAGTGCATGTTGTCACTCTGTTTGCTTTGTGATGCCCCTGGTGAGGCATGTTTGTGTATCTCTCCACGTGTGGACGGGTCACACGTGAGGGGGAGTGTTAAGCTTGATATACATTGTTGAGCCCCTATCTAACAGCTTAAGCTTTTAGATGAGTTGGTTACTTAACATGGTATCAGAGCAGTAGTAGGGAGATTCCGAGACCAGGGTTAGGCTCGGAATAGGCAATCGAATCTGTCTGTGTAAATCGCCTGCTGGAGTGGACTCGAATTTGGTGCCCTAGGTTTCGGATTTCGAACCCTAACTCTCGAATTTGGTAAGTCGAATCTGGCTGTGTGAATCGCCTGCCGGAGTGGACTCGAATTTGGTGCCCTAGGTTTCGGATTTGTGTCTGATTTCGGATTTGTGCCCTAAGTTTCAGTGTGGGTAAGTCGAATTTGTGTCTGATTAACGATATTGGGACATGGACTGGTTGTTTGTGGCACAACAGAGTTCTTCCTGGTTGCTTGAGCGGTTGATTTGATACTTGTAGGTTGCTGGTCTAATTTATTTTGTCATTTTGTGTGCATTTCAATGGCTGAGGATGCTTCTTCGTCGGGACCAATTATGACAATTGTTTCTAACCAAAATAGATTGATTGACATTATCTTGGAGGCAGACGGGTCTAATTTTGCGGAATGGCGATATTTAGTTCAGGAGAATATGGGTGGTTTACGGAAAGAATGACATCTTGTTGAAGATTGTCCTACTGATGCAAAGATGGCTAAGGTGTGGTTGGATGATGACAAGTTGTTGTTTCCGAAGATTGTGAATTGTATTAGTAGAAAAATTATACTGTCTATGCAACACTGCAAAACAGTTAAGGAGTTGTGGACACTCTTGCATAAATGGTTCTCTGGAGCAAGTAATTTGAATAGGTTGTACAATCTGTCACAAGAAGTTCATCGTCCTAGTCAGAAAGGGCGGAGTATTATGGATTATTATTATGATTTCATGCGTATGAGCGAGGATTTCACTGCCGCTATGCCTATTTCTGATGATATTGAGGAGATGAAAGCTCAACGTAAGAAGTTGTTGATGTTTAGCTGGCTATCAGGATTGGAGAAAGAGTATGATATGGTTCGATCTCAGTTATTATCAAATAAAGATTTAGGTACCTTGTCTGATGCCTTTGATAGACTTTTGACTGCGATGAGGAATGGTGAGTCATCACACGTGGAGGTATCTGATAAATCAGCATTAGTTTCACAAGGGAATGGTTATCGTGGAAGTAGAGATGGAGGTCGTTGTGGTTTTCGAGGTGGAACTCGTGGTGGTAGAGTGTCCGGAGGTCGTGGAGGACCTAGAGTGTGTTACAACTTTGGAGAACAGGGTTATTTTAAAAGCCAGTGTCCTAAGCCTCTCACTCAAAGAATTGGAGTATCAAAAAAAATCTAGATTCGCCATCAGTTTAAATCCGAGCAAGTTTGTCAACCGGAGACCCATAATGTTGTTATGAATGATGAGGAGTTTGCCAAGTTTACACAGTACCAGATGTCTCAGCAGCCTTCTTCCTCCTTTTCCAAAGCAACTCTAGCCAAGTCAGGTAAACCCATAACATGTCTTTTGTCTTCCGCTGGGCACTGGGTAATTGACTCGTGGGCTACCGATCATATATCGAAATTCGAGTTAGTTATCTACTTATGAGTCGTCGAATAAGTTTACTACGGTTACTCTTGCTGATGGATCCTCTTCCAAAGTCTTGGGTAGTGGTAGTACTATTGCCGCTTCTTTATCATTGACATATGTGTTATACTTGCCCAAGTTTCCTTATAATCTGATATCCGTTAGTCAACTCACAAAGAGCTTAAATTGTTGTGTTTCTTTCTTTCCTGGTTATTGTCTTTTTCAGGATCTGAGGACTTGGGAGATTATTGGTAAAGGAAGTGAATCTGATGGATTGTACCTGCTCGATGAAGTTGTTGCTGCACACTCTTCTACCGTTGCTTTTGCATGTCAAAGTACTTTGTCCCCTCTCCAGCTACATTGTCGTTATGGTCATCCGTCGTTACCTGTCCTAAAAAAATTGTGTCCTGAAGTAGGGTCTATTTCTAGTTTACCTTGTGAGTCGTGTGAGTTTGCTAAACACCATCGTGTGTCGTATCCTCCTAGAGTTAATAAACGGGTTGCGTCCCTATTTGAGTTAGTTCATACTGATGTTTGGGGTCCTTGTAACGTACCTTCCAAATCAGGGTTTCGATATTTTGTTACTTTTGTGGATGATTATTCCAGAAGTACTTGGCTTTATTTAATGAAATCTAGAGATGAGTAGTTTCAGTTATTTTGCTCTTTTTGTGCTGAGATAAAAACTCATTTCAATTGTTTGGTTTAGAATCTTCGTAGTGATAATGCTAAGGAATACTTTTCTGATATTTTCTCCTCTTATATGTCTCAAAATGGAATCATTCATCAGTCTTCATGTATTGTCACCTCACCTCACAACAATGGTGTTCTGAACGCAAGAATCGCCATCTCTTGGAAGTTGCTAGGGCATTGATGTTTGAGATGAATGTTCTAAGTCCTTTTGAGCCGCTTTGCCTTTCTTATCAATCGTCTTCCATCATCTGTTCTTAAAGGAGAAATACCATATTATGTTCTTCGTCCATCGCAGTCATTGTTTCCCGTTTCTCCTAAAGTGTTTGGTTGCACTTGTTTTGTTCAGGATGTTCGGCAATAGGTTGGTAAGTTAGATCGAAAAGCTCTCAAGTGTGTCTTTCTTGGATACTCTCGAACTCAAAAAGGATATCGTTATTATTCTCCGGATTTGGGTCGGTACTTAGTGTCTGCTGATGTCACTTTCTTTGAGTCTAGCCCGTATTTTGGTCGGTCATCTTCTTCTGAGTCTGAGTTTGTCTCTCCCGATGATTTTCTCACTTATACATTGGTTCGTTCCCATAATCCTGAGGCTGGTGTTGATACTGAGGCTACTTCTCGCCCTCCTATAACTCAAGTGTATACTCGACGCACACCTGTTTCAATCCAAGAACCAGTCGTTGCAGATTCTCCAACAGATTCACTCCCGATACCGGTTCCCACGTCATCGACCGTCTCTTAATCTCCCGTAGCTCGAAAAGGTACACGTACTTGTGTTCATCCTATCACCTCTTATGTCTCGTATGCTCACTTGTCAGATTCTTCTCGTTCATTTATTGTCTCTCTTGATTCCGCTGTCACCCCTAAAAATGTGTCTAAAGCTTTGTCTCATAGTGGTTGGAAGTCCGCTATGGAAGAGGAAATGCAGGCTCTTAAGGCTAATGAGACCTGGGACTTGGTAACACTTCCTGACGGTAAGAAGGCTATTGGATGTAAATGGGTGTACGTAGTTAAAATGAATCGATGGTATGCTTGTTGCTCGGTTAAAAGCTCGATTGGTTGCAAAGGGGTATGCACAAGTGTATGGTGTTGATTATACTGATACTTTTTCTCCTGTTAGTTGCTTCTAATAACTGGGTCTTGTATCAGTTGGATGTCAAGAATGCATTCCTTCATGGTGATTTGCAGGAAGAGGTTTACATGGAGCAACCTCCGGGGTTTGTTGCTCAAGGGGAGTATGTGAATAAAGTATGTCGGTTACGAAAGTCGTTGTATGGGTTGAAACAGTCTCCGCGGGCTTGGTTTGGCCGATTCGTCTTTGTCGTGCTAGAGTTTGGAGTTCTGAGAGAATGCGTGTGACAACACGTGTTCTTCGGCGGACTAGCAGTGGTTGTATTGTTTTGGTTGTTTATGTAGATGATATTGTGATCACAGGTAGTGATGCACATGGTATTGAAGCACTCAAATCGTGTCTTCAAACAAAATTTCAAACAAAGGACTTGGGTACTCTAAAGTACTTTCTTGGGATCGAAGTGATACGGTCCAAGAAAGGGATCTTTTTGTGTCAAAGAAAATATGTCCTTGATTTACTTGAGGAAGTTGGAATGCTTGGGTGAAACCATGTGACACTCCAATGGATCCTAATGTCAAACTTGTAGCCGGAGAAGGGGAGATGTTTGAGGATCCCAAACGATACCGGACATTGGTTGGTAAGTTGAATTATCTTGTAGTAACTCGTCCAGCTATTGCTTTTCCGGTGAGTGTAATGAGTCGGTCGGTTCATGGCAGCCCTACTACTACACACCTTTGGAATGCATTGATTCGAATTGTGGAATATTTGAAAGGAGCACCAAGTAGAGGTATATTGTATGCGAATCATGGGCATAGAGGCATTCTCTGATGCTGATTGGGTAGGATCACGAGATGATAGTAAGTCAACAACCGGATATTGTGTGTTTGTGGGCGAAAATCTAGTATCTTGGAAAAGTAAGAAACAAAGTGTGGTGGCGAGATCAAGTGTAGAGTCTGAATATCGTGCTATGGCTCAGACAACCTGTGAACTTATGTGGATACAACAATTGATGGAAGAGATTGGATTTAAGGTTCCTCTGCCTATGAGATTGTGGTGTGATAATCAGGCAGCCATACATATTTCTACAAATCCAGTTTTCCACGAAAGGACTAAGCATATAGAGATTGATTGTCATTTTATTCGAGAAAAGATCCAACAGAATCTTGTCTCCACCTCATATGTGCGTACGGGAGAACAACCAGTTGATATGCTAACTAAAGGCTTGACAAAGTTAAGGGTGGATTATATTTGTAACAAGCTGGGCATGATAAATATCTATGCTCCAGCTTGAAGGGGAGTGTTAGAAAATAAGGGTAGTTTGGTCATTGTGTTATTAGGGTATATGTTGTATATATTTATATGCTCATTGTTTAATAAAGAGGCGTGGCGAGATTTGGTATTTGTGAAGTACCCGTCGTTGCCTGCTCTTCTCTTGCCTGCTCTTCTCTTCTTTTCCTTCTTTATTTCTAATAACACATCTACTGTTTTTACTTATACTTCTAGAAGAGCCCCAACCATGAAGAAATCCCATAAGGCCCTGTTGTAACAGGACAGAAGTAAATGATTTACTGTTTCCTCCTCCTTTTTACACATGAAACACATATTAACATAAACCTTCCCTCGAGCTCTCAGATTGTCCCCAGTCAAAATAGCTTCTCTCAAAACTTCCCAAGCAAAGAACATCACTCTACTAGGATCCCTCAACTTCCAAATTACTTTCCACGGATAGTGATTCTCGTCCTCATTTTTTAAGAGTAGAAGCACTTCACCGAGAAAGTATTCCTTTTTAAACCGTCCCAAACAACTCTATCCTCCCCCGTACGGGCCGTACCCCTCCGTACATCATAAAGCATTCCAAACTAGAAATATTGTTGATCTCCCATTCATGCAAATTTCTTCGGAACGAAGGACTCCAAGAATTTATCCCATTAGAGCATTCCACCACCCCACTAACCATCTCCTCCTTATTTACAGCTATCTCAAATAAACTAGGAAAACCCCTTTGAAGAGAAACCACACCGCACCACTTATCCTTCCAAAAACTCACCTTCTCCCCATTTCCAATGTTGAAGGAAATCTGATTTTCGAAGAAGTCCCAACCTTTCCTAATGCCCTTCCAAACATTTAGAGACTTCCTTTGGAAACCACAAATGGTTCCCTTCACCAAATTTCCCACCACTACCCTTCTCCACAGCGCTTCCCTTTCCCCCAAGAACCTTCATAACCATTTACCGAGCAAAGCCTTATTGAACACCTTAATGCTATTAACTGCCAAACCTCTATTCCTAATGCTTCTACAAACCGTTTTCTAGTTTACTAGATGATACTTCCTGTCTTCCCACCCCCTTCCCACAGAAAGTCTCTTTCCAATTTATCGATTCTCTTCACCAACGGAATCTGCAAAAGAGAAAGCATATAGGTTGGCAAATTCAACATCGTGCTCTTAATCAAAGTCAATCTACCTCCTTTGGACAAATAACGCCTCATCCAACTCGCCAACCTTCTTTTGAATCTTTCAAGCACCGAATCTCACACCCCTGCAGTCTTAAAAGCTGCCCCCAAAGGAAGACCCAGATACTTCGTAGGAAGACCCAGATACTTCGTAGGAAGATAACCTGTTGTGCACCCAAAAAATTCTGTCAAGCTCCCCAAATTAAAGACTTCACCCACCGGATTTCACACTTTGAGATGTTGATTTTCAGCCCCAACGCTACTTGAAAAAATAGGAGAAGCAGTCTTAAGTATCCCAATTGAGCTTTATCCGCCTCACATAAAACAAGAGTATCATCGGCGAACATCAAATGCGAAACAGAAAAGTCAGCATTACCCTCTCCGCCAACCTTGAAGCCCTGAATAAAACCCCCGCCTTATCAAGAAGCCTGCTCAAAGCCTCCATCACGACTATGAAAAGGAATGAAGAAAGAGGATCCCGTTGGTGCAGGCCTCTCGAACTAGAGAAACCGACTCTCTATTGACCAAAACCAAGAATCTTACCGTAGAGATGCAGAAGTAAATCCATTTTCTCCATTTCTCCTCAAAACCCATCCACAACAAAAGATACAACAAAAAATCTCAATTAACGTGATCAAAGGCTTTCTCTATATCCAACTTACAAAGCACCCCCGGAACCCCACTTCTGATCTGGCATCCACCACCTCGTTCGCTATAAGAGCAGCTTCTAAAATATGTCTACTACCAACAAAGGCATGCTGGGACTCTGACTCTGATACCACCTTACCAACAAAGGTATCCTAAAACATCATTTGTTTTGATACAAAAAAACTTTGCTAAAACATCCTTTATTTTGGGACGGGGTAGTATGTGTCATGAAAAATATTAAAATTGAGAGAAACAATATGCTCATGGAAGAAGAAAACATTGACAAATTAAAGCTAAGGAAATATAAGTAAGATAAATAAAAACAATTAATGCTTCCTTAATCTTCAACAACAATGATTCACTATTAGAAAATCAATTAAATTTTTCATTGGCATATTTTATTGTACCCGACTATCTTTTAGAGTAGTTAAGGATTTGACTGACATGTGCCCTTACGAAACATTTTAAGCATTGACTGTCACGCTAGTTGCATTGGAAATTGTAGAAGTGGATGAAATGAATGGATTAGTTTCCATATTAAGTATACTTAATACACAGGCACAGGTTAGCTTTTCACAATTATTATATAGTGCATACCCCGCGGCCAATAGTCCGAGAATTCGACATGATGTACCAATCCTAGTGTAGTCACTAAGTGAAGACCAAACTGCGATGAACAGAAAAATATCACCAGTGGAATACCATATTAATAGACATGAAGTTAGCCTGAAATATCTTCATATATGCATGTATATTCGTATTTGTATGTGCAGCAATATCCTGATGGTAAAACTCATGTGTCGAAGAGCGTCCCTGACATGTCTGTCATGTGTCCAACAAATCAAATTTAATTTAGGTAGGTAAAAGGAAACTAAGACAGGTATTACAGAAATAAGCATCAGCATGCAATAGATGTCCACCACGGATAAACTTCAGTTTAGAGAGTGCTTCCATATCCATTTCACCACTCCTCGCAACGTGTGTGCGCTGCCACCAACGGGATTCAATAATGCACCTCCTCTGGGAATGAAGGGGATACCGGCTGAGCTAAAAGCTATGGATAAAGTAGCTTATTCAAATGAAATTTTGGAATGTTGTTCCAAGTAAGCATCCAGCTTTAACGTGAAACTTTTCCTTCAATTATTAGTCGAGATTGTACTTATCAACAAATAACAAGAAAAAGTATCTCATCGTTGTGAGTGCTTGGATATCTTGACAAGGCAATTGACCAATTATACTCCCCATTTTAGTATATCTTGACAAGGCAGTTACCTTAAAAACTCTAACGTAATAGTGAATTACATATCATCGTTTAAGTATTTCACCAATTGGACTAAAGCAAGAGGCCTCTCACCAATTGATGTTGGACTAAGATTCTTTGAGCTACTGACACTTTCTAGGGATTTTCTAGCTAGATACACCTATGAATAAGTGTTCCCTATTAAATTGATCCTGTTTCAAGATTCCAAAAGTTTCATTGAGAGGTTTGAATTAAATTCCACTCAGATGCTGATTTACTATCTTTCAACTAGTGACACTGTCCAGGGATTTTCTAGTTAGTGACCCTTAAAATTTAACGAGCTCCTTGAAGATATGCTTGTCATATAGATCCTGTTTTAAGATTCTAAAAGTTTCATTAAGAGGTCTGAATCAAATCCCAGTCATAGCACCTTTTAAGATATCAAGCTTATGCTTAAAAGAGCTCTTACTTCATCCAAATTGTCCTTGAGTTACAAATGCATAAAAAGCACTTTAATGCTAACATAAAAGCTAAGAAAGTAAGCATATACTAGCTAGGGGGATCAGAAGGCATCCAAAGAATTCTTCAATTTGTTTTAAGAGGATAGCCAAGAAATTGAGGAATCCCTAAAAAGCATTCACAAATCCGTTTGATTCTATCCCCATCGTTCCATTTGAAGAAAGGAAGGATCGCAATAAATCGATCTTGCTTTTAGCTGTTCAATCTATCTTTAATTGCTCAATGGGAAGGTAGTTGGAGGAGGAAACTCCAGAGAGTCATCGTTATGCAGAAACTATTAGAGAGTTTTGGAGAGGTCCAATAAGTTAAGGCTTATGTCATAAAATAATTATTTGTCCTAACGCGGGGCATTGATCCACTGATCACTTAAACAACCTCTTTCTGCTGGTCTTATAAGAAATATGGAAAGGGGCACCTAACACTCGTGCTTAACCAAGAAAGCTCGAAAATCCCTTGCCGGTGCAAATCGTGCGCCTTTGTCAAAGTGAAGCTCCATGTGCACCTAGTCTCACCTCAAGCCTAGGGGCGTGCCTAGACAAACTTTTATGCTTTATCTCAAAGTTCATTCTTGATCACCTCCCACCAATCTTTGAAAAAGGTAATGGGAAAGCCTTCAAACGCAAGGGCTTTATGGCCAACCAACTTAACCAAATACCCCTCTTGTTTGAGAGGAACCCACTTTAGCTTCCTTCATCATGAAAAACAAAACATACAATGCAAAATCAACTTTTTTCCTTTACAATTTTTTTTGGATAAGAGATATCACCTTCACATAAACGAGTAACAACTAGTATGTCACTTGTTGAACTTAACCAAAAGTACTGTTGTTTTGCCTTGTATCACTTTGTCTAGGTTATATTGACCCCCCTCCTATCTGAATACTAAACTTGGCCTTTTCCAAACAAATTGGGGTAAGCATCCTTTTTGGTCATCCCTATCCTTCCCGATGCAAGATTACCAGATTAGGGTTTACACCACACCCAGTATATCCTTATTATCACCGCCCATGCTAGTTTTGGTCTTTCTATACCTCTAGCATTTAACTAGTTGTATAGTAACTCTTTCTATTGCAAAAACATTTAGGGAACCAAATTCTGAATCTTTCTCACCTATAAGGAATAAATAAACTTGTTCAATTTCTTAGACAAATTTTCTCCGTCAAGAGGTCAGAGCAGCAGCAGAGTAATCATAAATTGCAGGATATGAATGACGTAAGTGAGGTAGCAAAAGTAAATGATTTTCAAAGTTATAGATGACAGTGATCAATGACCAGTAAAAATTTAACATGCATCAAACAAGACCAAGCAAACACACCAACTCACGTGGTAAGCCTGCTGAAAGAACATTTGCATGTAAATGCTTCTGAGCATAGCTCGCTGCTAATCGACCTCCATGCCCATCATAAATTGCAAAATGGGCACATCTGTCAAGAAGAAGCGTAGGAAGCACCGTATATAGTGCCCCAAGTTTAGCAAATCATTTTCTCATGAACTGAAAAGTAAGAATGCATAATGTGTTGATCCATGTGACTTCGCAATTAGAATTTTCATCATGTTTTGCCTTGTGTACCAAGCGAAATGAAACCAAAAAGGCCCACAAATTCTAAAAAGAAGCAACTTTGAAGTATAAGAGTGAATATTAACAAAAACTAGACGTGTGAACAGACTTAAAGAGCCTAACTAGGAAAAAAACAAACGGGTTTAGGCATTAGGGCCGGCCACAGGCAAGGTTAAGAAGGGCGACCGCCAAGGGCCCCTAAATTTGGGGGCCCACAATACATACATACATACATACATACATACATACATATATATATATATATATATATATATATATATATTTGAAAATATATGTATATATTACTCCTTCCGTTCATAAATAATTGTTTAACTTTCCTTTTTGTGCATTCCAAAAAAATTGTGCTTTCTATACTTTTGAAAATTAAATTTAGGTTGATGCAAATGGAGCTTACATTGGAGTTCGACTATGAACATTTTATTTTTATATAAATAAGTATCTTAATTCCATGAGAGAAATTGATGGACAAACTATTTCTTAGCTTTCTTAGTTATATAATACATACATACATACATACATACATACATACATACATATATATATATATATATATGAAACACACGCACAAATGTTTAAATCTTAGTTTTTCTTGTTTGCCCTGTCCCCTAAAATGTCAGGATTGGACCTATTAGGCATACACAAAATTGCAAGACTCTTTTGTGTTCAAGAATGCCATGCTAATAACTGCCCACAGATAAAGCAGTAATTATACAAACATTTTCTGTTATTGGTGCATATAATAATCTGCATATTGCAGTGAAATATTTATATAATGGGCTGTGCTAACAACTTCTCGTGGCACATGTATTAAGAACTTATTTTCTAAAGGTTTTTGAGTTCAAAACACAGAGGAATTCCCCTTTCAATCCCCGACGCAGCACTATTAGTGGTTCAAAATGTAAATAATTTTGAAAATACTCCCTTCGTCCCAAATTTAAATGTTTTCTATTGAGTTTATACGGGTGACTTAATGTATTTTCTCTTTAATGCCTTCAAATCATCACAAAAACTAACATGTGCCTAAGGATACATTTAAACACCCCTTTATAGGAATATGTTATGTCTCAAAATTGATCCGTAGTAGCATTAAAACTTGTAAATAGGCTAGGTTTTTACAATATGACCTGATGACACATTATCGAAATCAATTACTCCGACTTATTTAGTGGTGTCAAACCAACGTAGACACATATTTTCTATCTTACAAGTTACAACTACTCCATATTCCACACATTTAAATAGTTCTCTAAAAAGGGAAATGTACACCTAATTTTGGGAAGCAAGTAAGTATTTTGGCAAGTGACTCGGGACATCTGTTAAAAAGACAAAAAATCAAAGTAGAAAAGCAATGAGAATAGTTGTGCATTGGGAACCTCAACATTCCAGGAGAATTCAAACTGGCTTCAGGGAGAACGACCCAAGCATCCTCCATTGTGTGCCTCGAGCCCTTATCTTCGGCTGCCTCCGCTCCGATTATCGAACCCACCGCCACCTGACTCGTAGTTTGCAGCTCAGAAGAATCACCATTTTGACAGTGAACCTGACTCCTCGGTCCGATTCCTTGGTTTGCAACTTGAGGTTTAAGCTCTTCTTGGCCGGCTTCCGTTCTCAACTTTTTCGTAGAAGATTCGGATTCATCCAAGTTGGCGTCGCGCTTGTGACCTGATTCTGCAATTAATTTATCGTTTGAAGCTGTTGAGCTTGGTTCGCCCATGGTTGTTTGTTTGCAGTGGGGGAAAGAGCAACTGCAATTTTGAAAGTCAAAAAAAGCCTGGCTCTTTCACAGGGGGATTAACGGACGTTGCTTTGGTCGCTAAAAAGAAAAGGTTATGAAAAAAAAGGACAAGATCCCCCCCCCAAGAAAAATAAATAAATTAGCAAGGTGTTGTTTGGCTTTATAATTAACTAGTGACTAGATTTTCATGTCCGTGCTTATGGCACGGTGGCAGTATATCTGATTTTGTTAATTGAAATAACAGTGTCTAAATAAAAAGTGCGATTTAAAAAAAATGTTATAGTTGAGGGGCACATTACTTCAAGTTATAGTTGATGGATTGATGTTTTATAAGGAAAGCTATTTAGAAGATTAATCGCAAGGTGTAACTTTGTAACGTGAAGATAAAACATAGGAGAAGAAAAAATGGTGGGCTCATAATATTAATTGTAGAGGTGACTTGTAATAGGGAGAGAAAAAATAGGGAGTTAAAAATTGATAATTACTCATACATGTGAATGTGATGGTAAATCTCAACCGTTAAATGTTTTAAGAGAATTTAATCTCAACCTCTTAATAGCCCTAGTCAATTATCTAGCTGTTTTATAATATAGATGTTCCCGGTTTATACACAAATCTAAAAATATATACTTAATTAAAGTTAAATAATATCTAATTAAAAACTTTAATATGAACAGAATAAATAAAAATTAATAAACAATATGATGTACTCGGTCCAAACCCGGTCAAGAGCAAAGTACAAGAGTTCATCATGTGTCAATCACGAGCTTGCTAACAAGGGACCCACAGACCTAGCGGCCAAAGCTAGTAAGGTACCCGACTAGAGAATCGCTCATATCCTGTTTAAGTGCAGTCGAACAACGGCCTTTCTTGCTGCCCAGGAGCCGAGGGGGCCATGCAGGAATCACACATCATCATCAGACTTGCATCATATAGCCAAGCACAACCATGCTCGCCCGAGCAAGTATCGAGCAAGGGAATCTCAGAAACTTGTTCTCCAAAGCGGTCAAAGGTTTCCTTATCCGAACGAACACTTACTTTATCTGCTCGGACATTCTTGTGGCTCGCTTTATGATTTAAGAGTTTCTCCCTAAATCTACTATGTAGCTATGGAAATGAATCCTAAGCGGATTCTATGACAACTGGGGGCCTGTAAATACCCATCCATAAAACCCTAAACTAGGTACGCACACTTTCTTGAGCCTCAAACCTCTGTCAAATTGTCTTTTGACTCACACAATACTTATTCTCACGCCGAAGTGGTTTCGCGAGGCCAAGCCTTGCACTTCCATTAAGGTGTTTTTGTATTTTTAGACAGGTTCAAGAAAGCAGATTAAGCCATACAATCAAGCCCAAATATGCTACTCATCAATCGGACGGCCCAAGCTAGATTTTTGTCACATCAGTTTGGTTCCATTGCTAGGAAACGAAGCTCAACGCTTTTCTATTCAGTTTTTTTGGTTGTTTTCACCAACAAATATCAAGATAATGGTAAGGGTAGCAAACATCATGCCACCGCTAGCAATCACGGTACAAAGCTAGTCGGTTGGGAACAACCACAACACGGTGATCTACCAGAAGGCACCCCAACATGGAGTGCAAGCGAGGCATCGAAGGTAGCTTCTTGGCGTGCGGCTCGTGGTGATGATATTTTGTATGTGGAGGAGCAATCTTCCCATCACGCTAGTTAGAACCGGTGAGCGGCGGGGCGCTGCAAAAATAATCAACGGCGGCGGGATCATACCCACGAACTCAAGAATCAACTTAATGGACAACAAAGAATGGTCAAGGTAGCTAGGCGGCTTTTCCTGGGCTAAACATGGAACAACAAGTTGTTGCCCTCCAAGTTCAAGCACACTATTATAATAAAATGTATACGATCAATCAACAGATGCTCGTTTTGGGCCATGACCCGGTGCCAGTTCTCAAGCTTGTGTTACTCACTCCCAGTAATTCGATAGCGGTAAGTAGTGGCCAGGCCTCACAACCACTACCTGTTCTGAGTAAACGACTCCCATCAATCGTTCAAATACCATCGGCGGGAAGATCGCGACCAGAAGGAAGATGATCGGTGGAAAGCAAGAATAGCGCCATAATCCGCCCCATCATCATCATCATCATCATAGATAGGAGCGCCATGCCCGGTGAGAGGCATAGTCATCACGAGCTCGTATCTCTGAGGGAGAGGGCAACCAAGGCTCATAGCTCGAGAGTCGAGCGGGGAGGTTGAAGCCTCCTATGACCTGACATATTATACGCCCACTATCGAGTATTCCAAAGGAGGACGCAGCCAGCGGTCAGAATATACCCGCTCGAAAGGTTCATCCTGCTCTTTCAGGCTTATTATGGATGCCGAGAAATGTCTGGCCGATAGGATGGAGGCCATGAAGAAAGACATGGCCAAGAAAATGATCGAGTTAGTCGTGGCCAAGCCCATTACTGGAGCAAAGCCGTAGAGGAAGCCCATTCACGAAGTGAGAATGCGCCACCCACCCAGGAGTGACCTTCGTAATTCAAACATACTTCGGAAGAGGCAGCAAATGATTGGCTCGAGATCATTCGAGTCAAGATGGTCACTTGATGCGTGTTTTATCTGCTTGCTTATTAGGTATTATTCGGCTTAAATTATGATATTTATTGTGGTTTTTGTTGTCTAATATATGTTTTAGTGTTGTTTTATAGTTTCAGAGACTTTTGGAACAATTGTGCAAAAATATAGGTACTTTATGTTGAATTGAAGAATTTCAGGGACCTAAGTGAAAAGGCTGGAAACTTGAAATGCAAAAGCTGAAAATCAGCAATTGCTCATTAAAAATCAGTCGCCCACTTTAGAGAAATTTGGGTGCCTTGGGAAACGTGCAAGTCCTATTTGTATTTTTTTAGTGTTGTAATTATATTGTATCTCTTTTTCCTTCTTGTTATAGGATTAATTAGATATAAATAGATCCTTTTAGGTTAGGAAAATGAGGGAGAGAAGTTCTGTATTATTTTTCTTTGTCTATGAAGAAAGATTTTTCAAGAATGGTTCGAGGTTTTATACTTTCAATTATGGGGAACTAGCTCCATAATCTAGGGAAGAAAAGTTCTGTATTATTTTTCTTTGTCTATGAAGAAAGATTCTTCAAGAATGGTTCAAGGTTTTGTATTTTCAATTATGGAGAACTAACTTCATAATCTAGGAATTTTGAGGTAACTTGTATCGAATCTTTTGCTCTATTATATATTTTTATTCAGTCAAATATTGTTGATCATGATGTTTATCAATCTTTTTACTGTCTAGCTTTGACCAAATGAATGGAATCGTAAGTAGTAAAGACCAAGAGGTGCAGATAGTTGCACGACCAAATGCATATGTCGTATACTAGCTCATCATTGTGATAAATTGACCTTATCGATGCACGAGAGTGATAAGTTATGATCAGGTTCATATATATGTTCCTAAGTGACAAATAAGAAATTCATATGTTCTTGTTCTTAAGGGTATACATCCAGATGAATTATTTACGCAAAACCCTCCATTTGGCCACCCAACTTTTCAAAAAATTGCAAGGTGGCCACCGAAAGTTTAAAACTTGTAATGAGGCCACTGAACTAAATTTATGTTGCAAGCATGCCCATATTTTGGATGTCTGTTAGCTCCATCGTTAAATATGAGTGAAATCCTTATTATACCCCCTTTAAATAACAATTATTCTCTTTATGTGATATTAGAAACCCAAAGGGGTCTAACTGAATTTTTTTTATAAATATGTCATCTTTTTCTTACTACTCCCACCATCAACCGCCTGATCCACCACCTTCCACCTCCCTCTGTACCATCTCCCACCATCATCAAATGAAAACAAGCAACATCGGTGGGGGTAAATCTTCCCTTGTCTTTTGAAAATCTCAAAAAGTAGAATCTGTGTTATTGGATCTTAAAACCCCCGTAAATTTCCTCCATTAAACAAACCCACCAAACCCGGATCCGAAAGCGAAGATGACGAGAGATAAAACCGGATATGGGTTACTTGACGAGAGAGGATCCTTCTTTAGCCGTCCCACGGATTGGGGATCTATGCCACATCAACGATTGGGGATGAGCGGAGATGGAAGCGACTAGAAATGCTTGGAAAGGGTTATCGGTAGTTGGACCTTGGTGGAGCTTTGTGATCTGAAGGAGATGGCGGCAAAGATGAAGGATTCAAGCTAGGTGTGGAGCTCGGCCGGACATGGCGGGTGGCGAATCTGGAGATGAAGCCGGGAGGAGATGGAGATTAAATGGAGGGGGTCAACGTCGGTGATGGATGAAAAGGGAGGTAAACGCCGGGTGATGGTGGAGATCGGGGTTACAAAAGGGCGGTGATTGATTAGGCGGGGGAGACGGCGGTGGGCTTGGTGTGAGCAATTAGAGAGGAGGAGATGGCGTCGCCGGCGGTTCAGGAGAAGGAGGAAGCTATTTGGGTTTATATAGGGCGGACCAAACTGTCATTGGGAAGGATGGATGGCGGGATGGATAGAGATGTGGATTCGACGGTGGGTGTTGACGGAGGGAGAGAGCGGCGAGGAGATGACAATTTCTTTGGAGATCGGGCGAGAAGAGAGAGAGAGAGAAAGATGGGAGATGAAGAGGGTTTATATGTGATATATATTTTTCATTAGACCCCTTTGGGTTTCTAATATCACGTAAAGGGAATAATTGTTATTTAAAGGGGGCAAAATAGGGATTTCACTCATATTTAACGGTGGAGCTAACGGACATCAAAATATGGGCACGCTTGCAACATAAATTTAGTTCGGTGGCCTCATTGCAAGTTTTAAACTTTCGGTGGCCGCCTTGCAATTTTTGAAAAGTTGGGTGGCCAAATGATGGGTTTTGCCAATTATTTAGGATGAAGGCTGAATTATAATTCGGCGACCTATACCAATCTTTCGTGAATGAACCCAAAATTAATTGGTTGATACATTAGACAAAAGAGCAATAGATTAGATACAAGTAAATCCTAATTCTAGGCGTTTACAAATCTTGATTTATCTCATATTTATCATGCTTTGTTAATTAGTTTATTTTATTGCTTTCTAGTTAATTTAATTTAGTAAAACCAAAACCCATTTAGTTATTAATTGCTTTATTTTAATAGATTAGTTAAATTTACTTTAATCAAATCCAAATCTACGTGGTTCGACCATTACTTTATGTGCGCTATACTTTAATTGATTCATACACTTGCAAGGTTAAAAAATAGACACATGATCACGGATGTCGAAGCTTTAAAAATGCAAGCTTTCAGGCTCTCAAAGGTAAGGTGTAGTCATGGTGGGAACAAGGTGCAGGGATCTATTGGCGGTTGGGAGGTGCTTCAGGAAGAAATTCCTATAAGAGTTTAGTACAACATGGTCGCCCAAGAACATGTTTGATCTCGGCAGATCAAACGAGGATGACCACGAGTCATACAATATCTACCTCGGTTCGAGAAATGCTCGACCGGTGACAACCTGGCGACTTCGAAATCACGTTATGTTATCTGAATAATATGAGGTCGGGTCCATTTAAAACCATACCGACAATGAACTAATCAATAAAGGCATAATTGATGTCCAATTCCCACCTATACGCTCAGCGGGAACACCAAGGTGATAGGCTCTAATGAAAGGACAAGACTCGGGGCGACTCGGACCAAGCCATGAGTGAAACAATCGCGCGAGATAGAAACTGAACCTCCACTCAGGGCAAAGATTCGAGAGAGTCACGGTTCACCAGATAAACACTTCACGGAAGAAATCATGTTCAATTCGGACACTCTACCTATTCCTATCCGCTCAATCTTGAATTCACTCAGCTGGGACAACTCCAAATATTATGACTATCACCACGATCACGGTCACACTACATAGGATTGTAACGAGTTGAAGCAAGAAATTTAGAGCCGATTAGCAGGGCAAGTTAGATCACTTCAAGAAAAATCGAGGAGCAGTGTGACGCTGGGAATGATCGCAGCAAGACCCCTCGAGGAAGATGTGGTCATGCCTCAAATTCAAAGAGGTTATGAATGTCATCGAAGAGCTTTCATCCACAATCGACCGGTAAGCACATCTATTCTCGTCGAGGCGATCAACGCCTCGGCGTTCAGGCGACCAGCCGAGCAAGTATTTTTCTTCAAAGCACCGTGGGCGGGCGAGCACAGCGCAGAGCATCTTTGCTTCATAAAAAGCTGGCAAGTATACTGAGGTGTTCTTTGGACAGGCGTCTTGAGGGACATTATGTACTACTTAGCTAAAAGCTTGCTGTAGGTACAGCTAAAAAAGCCAAACTAGGGAAGCTTGAAGGTTTCACCAACCATCAAATGAGTGTCAAGGGGACCATCGAGGTTGGAAGTTTTTATGGGTGATGGCACCCAAACCACGGTGTAAATGATCACGTTCACGGGAGAGCCTTGATCACTTCACGAATGAAAGGATAAGAAGGGAAGGAGGAAGCTTTGAGAGGAGGAGAGCGATGTCCTTTAGAGAGAGAGAGAGAGAGAGAGAGAGAGCTTGAAGATCTTTATTTATAGAGAGAAATCGATCCGGCAATCGGTAGAAGCGAGGCAAAGAAGATTGGTACACTACGCTAAAAGGGATGAGCTAGGCGGGGGAGAATGAAGAAACAGGGAGAAGGCAAAATATGGCGGCGCACATGCAAGATTGGGCATCACGCCTCGACTTGCATTTCATTCACATTTTTCTTTCAATTTTCAATTTGTTCCCCTGAGTTATCTTTTCATTCGATCATTCTCCCAGAAGGCTAACATAAAGTAACATCTGTTAGTCCTTTCATATAATAAATATATATTTTTGGACATTTTAGGAAATGAGAGATAAGAAATTGGGGTGTCTAGACAAGTTCAAACAAGCAAAACTAATTTATGCACATAAATACATTTCAAGTTCAAACAAGCAAATGAGATATTTAAAAACAAATAGAAAGACTTGTAAATAACAATCCATTTAATTTAGATATAATATATGAGATGATGATCGCCACCATGGATGAACAAGTGATGAGCGAAGAGCTCTTGTTGGGGCATTAACTGAAGCAAGCGAAGGTTTCAATTTGGAGCAAGCGATAGTTTTGTTTAGGTTGATGAGAGTTTCTATAAGCAACAAAAATTAAAATTATCAAACTATAACTTACCTATTTATACTTCTAGTCTGTGTTTTTTCAAACCGAAAAGGACATTTTTGAGGTAAAAAACTATGATGCCCTTAATTAGCATGGGCGCACTACATAAATGAATCGCGATGCATTGACTATTGAACTGATTTATCAATTTTATTGCATTAATTTTTGCACATCGGTTCAACAGTTTAATTGTCTAATCTAATTGCATCATGATTCATCAATTTTATTGCATTAATTTTTGAACCGTGATTCAATAGTTTATTGTCTAGTCTATTGTACGCAATTCATCAATTTTATTGCATTAATTTTGCACCGCGAGTTCAATAGTTTAATTGTCTAATCTAATTGCAAGTGATATCAACTTTTTATGTCTTTGCAATGAATTAAATTTTGAACCGCGATACAAAATCATAAAGACCGGACCATGTCAATCCTCGTTTAGTTTGCTTACAATGGTGATTTTCAAATCCAAAGTGTGTTCTTGGAACGTTCGTAGAGGCGATAACATTTTCGGAACAATATTTCAAAGAGGTATTT
>CM028377.1:75530394-75620663 GCA_013146195.2 Codonopsis lanceolata
GGATGCACTTTCTTTAGCCGATCGACGTCTACCTCATTGTCAAACACCCTAAGATTCCTCTCCTTCTAAACGCTCCACCAAATCACCAAAGGAATAGACTTCCATCTTGTTAGAAAATAAGGTTAGTTTGGTCATTGTGTTATTAGGGTATATGTTGTATATATTTATATGCTCATTGTTTAATAAAAAGAGGCGTGACGCAGATTTGGTGATCGCGAAGTACCCGTCGTTGCTGCTCTTCTTCTCTGCTCTTCTCTTCTTCTCCTTCTTTATTTCTAATAACATGGTATCGAGCTACGGTTTGGCAAGGTCGTGGGTTCGAATCATCCAGCTTGCATTTGTTATCAGGAATATTGTGAGTGCATGTTGTCCTCTGTTTGCTGTGATGCCCTGGTGAGGCATGTTTGTGTATCTCTCCGTGTGGGCGGGTCACACGTGAGGGGAGTGTTAAGCTTGATATACATTGTTGAGCCCCTCCCTAACGGCTTAAGCTTTTTAGATGAGTTGGTTATAACATGGTATCGGGAAGCGATAGTAGGGAGATTCGAGACCGGGGTTAGGCTCGGTATAGCAATCGAATGCATGCATTAATAAATCGCTTCTTTGAGTGGACTCGAATTTGGTGCCCTAGGTTTGGTTCGAACCTAACTCGAATTTGGTAAGTCGAATGCATGTGTGAATCGCTGGGAGTGGACTCGAATTTGGTGCCCAGGTTTGGTTTGTGTCGATTGGGATTTGTGCCCTAAGTTTCAATGTGGGTAAAGTCAATTTGTGTGTCGATTAACGATATTGGGACACGGATTTGGTTGTTTGATTCTGAGCGGTTGATTTGATACTTGTAGGTTCTTTGGTCTAATTTATTTTGTCATTTTGTGTGCATTTCAATGGCTGAGGATGCTTCTTCGTCGGGACCAATTATGACAATTGTTTCTAACCAAAATAGATTGATTGACATTATCTTGGAGGCAGCGGGTTTGGCTAATTTTCATGAATGGCGATATTTAGTTCAGAGAATATGGGTGGTTTAAAAGAATGACATCTTGTCAAGATTGTCCTACTCGATGCAAAGGTGGCTAAGGTGTGGTTGGATGATGACAAGTTGTTGTTTCCGAAGATTGTGAATTGTATTAGTAGAAAATTATATCTGTTTATGCAACACCTTTGCAAAGCAGTTAAGGAGTTGTGGACACTCTTTGCATAAATGGTTCTCTGAGCAAGTAATTTGAATAGGTTGTACAACTGTCACAAGAAGTTCATCGCCCTAGTCGAAAGGGCGGAGTATTATGGATTATTATTATGATTTCATGCGTATGAGCGAGGATTTCACTTTTTGCTATGCCTATTTCGATGATATTGAGGAGATGAAAGCTCAACGTAAGAAGTTGTTGATGTTTACCGCTATCGATCGAGAAAGAGTATGATATGGTTCGATCTCGCTATTATCAAATAAAGATTTAGGTACCTTGTCTGATGCCTTTGATAGACTTTTGATCGCGATGCAGGAATGGTGAGTCATCACACGTGGAGGTATATGATAAATCAGCATTAGTTTCACAAGGGAATGGTTATCGTGGAGGTAGAGATGGAGGTCGTTGTGGTTTTCGAGGTGGAACTCGTGGTGGTAGAGTGTCCTGAGGTCGTGAGGACCTAGAGTGTGTTACAACTTTGGAGAACAGGTTATTTTAAAAGCCGCTGTCCCTAAGCCTCTCACTCAAAAAGAATTGAGTATCGCTGAAAACAAGTAGTCTAGATTCGCCATACGCAGAAATCCAAGCAAGTTTGTCAACCTGAGACCCATAATGTTGTCATGAATGATGAGGAGTTTGCCAAGTTTACACAAGACAGATGTCTCGGCCACTCTTCTTCCTCCTCTTCAAAGCAACTCTAGCCAAGTCGTAAACCCATAACATGTCTTTTGTCTTCCGGTGGGCACCGGTAATTGACTCAGGCTACCGATCATATGATCGAAATTCGAAGTTTGTTATCTACTTATGAGTCGTCGAATAAGTTTACTACGGTTACTCTTGCTGATGGATCCTCTTCCAAAGTCTTGGGTAATGGTAGTACTATTGCCGCTTCTTTATCATTGACATATGTGTTATACTAACCCAAGTTTCCTTATAATCTGATATCCGTTAGTCAACTCACAAAGAGCTTAAATTGTTGTGTTTCTTTCTTTCATGGTTATTGTTTTTTTCAGGATCTGAGGACTTGGGAGATTATTGGTAAAGGAAGTGAATTTGATGGATTGTACCTGCTCGATGAAGTTGTTGCTGCACACTCTTCTACCGTTGCTTCAGTTGCATGTCAAAGTACTTTGTCCCCTCTCCAGCTACATTGTCGTTATGGTCATCCGTCGTTACCTGTCCTAAAAAAATTGTGTCCTGAAGTAGGGTCTATTTCTAGTTTACCTTGTGAGTCGTGTGAGTTTGCTAAACATCATCGTGTGTCGTATCCTCCTAGAGTTAATAAACGGGTTGCGTCCTATTTCGAGTTAGTTCATACCGATGCAGCAGTCCTTGTAACGCACCTTCCAAATCGAGGTTTCGATATTTTGTTACTTTTGTGGATGATTATTCTAGAAGTACTTGGCTTTATTTAATGAAATCTAGAGATGAGTAGTTTCAGTTATTTTGCTCTTTTTGTGCTGAGATAAAAACTCATTTCAATTGTTTGGTTTAGAATCTTCGTAGTGATAATGCTAAGGAATACTTTTCTGATATTTTCTCCTCTTATATGTCTCAAAATGGAATCATTCATCAGTATTCATGTATTGTCACCTCACAACAGAATGGTGTTGCTGAACGCAAGAATCGCCATCTCTTGGAAGTTGCTAGGGCATTGATGTTTGAGATGAATGTTCCTAAGTCCTTTTGGGCTGATGCTGTCCACACTGCTGCCTTTCTTATCAATCGTCTTCCATCATCTGTTCTTAAAGGAGAAATACCATATTATGTTCTTCGTCCATCGCAGTCATTGTTTCCCGTTTCTCCTAAAGTGTTTGGTTGCACTTGTTTTGTTCAGGATGTTCGGCAATAGGTTGGTAAGTTAGATCGAAAAGCTCTCAAGTGTGTCTTTCTTGGATACTTTTTTTTTGATAAGTAAATAATATATTAAATAACAAGCATCAAAAGAGGTGATGCGTCCTTTGTACACTAGCCGTATACCAACCCAAAGATTAACCTAAATCTGTACTATATACAAGATCTACAAAAGCTATAATCTAGGAAGAGAGTGATCATCCACGGAGCTCCAAAACTGAATAGTACGAATCAGCAAATTCTTCAGCTCCGGGACCGACATTTCCACGTTGTCGAAAGCCTTATGGTTCCTTTCCTTCCATAGAATCCAACACACCCCCAAAAGAGTTGTCCCCCATATACTATTCCTCTTCTTCAAATAACCCCTATTCCAACCTCTGACATGGTCGATGATCGAACTTGGTATGACCCAAGACATATTAAACATACTCAGCACATAACTCCAAAGTTCTAAAGCCACTTGGCAATGAAGAAGTAAATGATTTACACTCTCCGCGCCAGCCTTACACATATAGCATCTATTAACAAAAACCATGTTACGTTTTCGCAAATTGTCCCCGGTTAGAATAGCTTCATGAGTCGCTTCCCACATGAAAAAAGCCACTCTCTTAGGGGCTTTGGTCCTCCATACTGCTCTCCACGGAAAAGAAGTACTGCCACCATTGAGAAGCTTTAAATAATACGAGCTAACTGAGAAAAGAGAGCCCCCTGAGTCTTTCCAAACCACCTTGTCCGTCGGCCTGTCTGTTTTCTGCTCTTGAAGCATCCTTAAAAGCTGCACAACTGACTCTAACTCCCAGTCATGAAAATTCCTTCTGAACAAAGGATTCCAGATAGGCTTACCCTCCACCCAAGATAATACAGAGCTAACTTTACAATCCTTATCCGTGGATAGCTCAAATAGGTTCTGAAACGCCTCCCTCAAGCGAATATCCCCACACCATCTATCCTCCCAAAACCTCACCGAGGCCCCATTACCAACCTCAAAAGCAATGAATCTTTCAAAAGAATTCCACCCCTTCCTTATACCTCGCCAGACTCCCACCCCATAAGACGAATTGACCTCGTTAGGAAACCAACAGTGACCCCCCTCCCCATACTTGCAAACCACCACTTCCCTCCACAAAGCCTCCTTGTTTGTGAGATATCGCCACAACCATTTCCCCAGCAAAGCCTCGTTAAATAATTTGATTTTTCTGATATTCAGACCCCCCTCCTGAACCCTCGAACACACCTTATCCCAATTCACTAAGTGAAACTTATGCACATCTGATTGACCCTCCCACAAAAAATCTCTTTCCAACTTTTCTAATCTTTGCCTAATTGTGGCAGGAATCACAAAGAGAGATAAGAAATAAGTTGGTAAATTAGCAAGAGTGTTCTTGATCAAGACTAATCTCCCCTCGACGAAGTTGACGCTTCCACCCCGCCAATCTCTTCTCAAACTGCACTACCACCGGATTCCATAACGCTCGCTTTCGCTCGTGCACCAATAGGAAGCCCAAGATAGGAAGTAGGAAGAACAGCACTTACAACCAAAGAATGCAGCTAGCTCCCCAACATTCTCCACCCTCCTACAGAATAATTTCACTCTTAGAAATGTTGATGCGTAGGCCGGAACCGCTTGAAAAATAATAGAACTAATCGAGATTTCCCAACCGAGCCTTATCTCGCCCCACAAAAACTAATGTATCATCGCAAAGAGAAGATGGGAAATCGACACCTCCCTCTCCCTCTCCTCCCCACCTTAAAGCCACTTAAAAGTCCCGCCTGACCGCCCTCTCTAACATCCTACTAAGAGCCTCCATGACCACAATAAACAAAAATGGGGACAAAGGATCTCCTTGACGCAAGCCTCTCGAACTAGGGAAAATCCCGATGGTTCTCCATTCACCAAAACTGAGAAGCGAACCGTAGAAATACAAAATCGGACCCATTGAATCCACTTGAGACCAAAACCCATTCTTTCCAACATATATAACAAGAAATCCCAGTTCACATTATCATAAGCTTTCTCTATATCCAACTTACACAACAACCCCGAACCCCGCTTCTCAACCTATCATCCACAGCTTCATTGGCTATAAAGGACGCTGGCCCATAATCTGTCTATCCTTCACAAAAGCATGTTGCGACACCGAAATGATACTACCCATAACCCTCTTCATTCTATGGGCTAGCACTTTGGATAGCAACTTGTATATGCCACCCACCAAACTTATCTGACGAAAATCTCTCAAATGCGTGGCACCACTCTTTTCGAATCAAGGCTATGAACGCAAAGATTAAGGCTTTTCTCAAATCTCAAACTAGAATGGAAAGACCGAAAACCTTCATAATGTCCCCTTTGATCACCTCCCAACAATGCCGAAAAAGCCATAGAAAACCCATCGACTGGGCTTTATCCCTCCATCTTGCTGGCACTGCTACCACTTCCTCAATCGAAAAGGGACGCTCCAAGGCTGCCGCATCATCAAGACCGACATCGTCAAAGCCCACACCATCCAAGTTTGGTCTCCAACCCCACTTTCTTCAAACCGACGCCTAAAAAATCCGAGATGCCCACCTTAATATCTCGCCTCATCCTCTAACCGCACAATCCGCAACTGACAGATCTGATTTTATTCGCAGCTCCACGCATTTTTGCCATCCCGTGGAAGAATTTAGTGTTGTTATCTCCCTCCTTTAACCACCGAATCCGCGACTTTGGCGCCAACAGATTTCTTCGAATAAGAAGGCCCTTCAATTCTTGATTTAAGGGCACCCTACGGAGTTCTTCTTCCTCGACAAAGTACCAACCCCCACTTTCTCATCCGCCGCAAATCTCATCCGCAATTGATTTGATTTTAATCTCCACCTTACCGAAGATTTCTCTATTCCAAACTTTTAAATCCTCCTTGAGTAACTTCAATTTTCTAGCTAATCAAGCTTGGATCGCCTGTCACCGAATAAGAATCCCACCTATCCTTAACCCAATCCAAAACCCGTGCTCCTTTAACCACATATTCTCAAATCGAAAAGGAGTTCTCCCTTTAGAACCACCATCGCACTCAAAAGCAACGGCACATGATCGGTTAATCTCGAAGGCGGGACTGCATGTAACTACCAAAACAAAGCCTTCCCAATCTCCGTAAATTAAGAATCTATCAATCCTCGAGAATTGATGACGCTCCCCATTTCTAAACCACGTAAAGTCCCCCCTACCAAAGCAAGATCCACTAACTCCATCTCATTGACAAAATCATGAACTTCATCATTTCTCTAGAATAGATGCGAGCTCTGAGCGCTCATGAGGAAATCTAACTACATTGAAGTCACCCCCCACACACCAAGGCACATTCCATCTTGCCTTAGTATTACCGAAGTTCCGTCCAAAATCTCTCCCTAATAGCATTATTGCAAGGCCCATAAACCCCGGTAAAGAGCCACTCTTTACTATCATCCGATTTTTCGTAAGGCAAGAGACCGAGAATTCTTCCAGCCGAATCGCCTTTCGACACAACACTTCTGTCCCACATCACTAAAATCCCCTTTGCACCAACCGAGTCTAAATGCACCTACCCACCTTTCTAGCACACCAAATACTATCAATAATCCTCACATCAACCTTTTCCAATTTAGTTTCCTCAAACAAACAATAGACGGATTCCATCTTCCTCGATTAAACCTTTTATCAAGATTCTTTTATTTACATCATTAAGACCCCACACGCTCCAAGACACAATTTTTATATGCATATTAAACTATTTTTTTCCTCCTTCTATCTCCCTCCCTAAGCAAACAAATCCGCATTGAGACTACTGCATAATTGTTTAAGTTCCCTCTTTCCTTTCTTGGATACTCTCGAACTCAAAAAGGATATCGTTATTATTCTCCGGATTTGGGTCGGTACTTAGTGTCTGCTGATGTCACTTTCTTTGAGTCTAGCCCAGTATTTTGGTCGGGTCATCTTCTTCGAGTCCGAGTTTGTCTCTCCCGATGATTTTCTCACTTATACATTGGTTCGCTCCCATAATCCCGAGGCTGGTGTTGATACCGAGGCTACTTCTCGCCTCCTATAACTCAAGTGTATACTGACGCACACTGCTTCAATCCAAGAACCGCGTTGCATTCTCCAACAGATTCACTCCCGATACGGTTCCCACGCCATCGACCTGCCTCTTAATCTCCCTCAGTAGCGCTCCGAAAAGGTACACGCTTGTGTTCATCCTATCACCTCTTATGTCTCGTATGCTCACTTGTCAGATTCTTCTCGTTCATTTATTGTCTCTCTTGATTCCGCTGTCACCCCTAAAAATGTGTCTAAAGCTTTGTCTCATAGTGCTTGGAAGTCCGCTATGGAAGAGGAAATGCAGGCTCTTAAGGCTAATGAGACCTGGGACTTGGTAACACTTCCTGACGGTAAGAAGGCTATTGGATGTAAATGGGTGTACGTAGTTAAAATGAATCCTGATGGTACTGTTGCTCGGTTAAAAGCTCGATTGGTTGCAAAGGGGTATGCACAAGTGTATGGTGTTGATTATACTGATACTTTTTCTCCCCGTTAGTTGCTTCTAATAAGCGGGCCTCAGACGCTTGGATGTCAAGAATGCATTCCTTCATGGTGATTTGCAGAAGAGGTTTACATGGAGCAACCTCCGGTTTGTTGCTCGGGGGAGTATGTGAATAAAGTATGTCGGTTACGAAAGTCGTTGTATGGGTTGAAACAGCCTCCGCGGGCTTGGTTTGGCAGATTCAAGGCCGTGCTAGAGTTTGGGTTACGAGGAGTACGTGTGACAACACCGTGTTCTTTCGCGCACTAGCTGGTTGTATTGTTTTGGTTGTTTATGTAGATGATATTGTGATCACAGGTAGTGATGCACATGGTATTGAAGCACTCAAATCGTGTCTTCAAACAAAATTTCAAACAAAGGACTTGGGTACTCTAAAGTACTTTCTTGGGATCGAAGTGATACGGTCCAAGAAAGGGATCTTTTTGTGTCAAAGAAAATATGTCCTTGATTTACTTGAGGAAGTTGGAATGCTTGGAGTGAAACCATGTGACACTCCAATGGATCCTAATGTCAAACTTGTAGCCGGAGAAGGGGAGATGTTTGAGGATCCCAAACGATACCGGACATTGGTTGGTAAGTTGAATTATCTTGTAGTAACTCATCCAGATATTGCTTTTCCGGTGAGTGTAATGAGTCGGTCGGTTCATGGCAGCCCCTACTACTACACACTGGAATGCATTGATTCGAATTGTGGAATATTTGAAAGGAGCACCAAGTAGAGGTATATTGTATGCGAATCATGGGCATACACGGGTAGAGGCATTCTCTGATGCTGATTGGGTAGGATCACGAGATGATAGTAAGTCAACAAC
The DNA here is from genome assembly GCA_013146195.2 of Codonopsis lanceolata. Lineage (NCBI taxonomy): Eukaryota > Viridiplantae > Streptophyta > Magnoliopsida > Asterales > Campanulaceae > Codonopsis > Codonopsis lanceolata. Next base: position 75,538,801 of record CM028377.1, read on the forward strand.
CGGATATTGTGTGTTTGTGGGCGAAAATCTTGTATCTTGGAAAAGTAAGAAACAAAGTGTGGTGGCGAGATCAAGTGTAGAGTCTGAATATCGTGCTATGGCTCAGACAACCTGTGAACTTATGTGGATACAACAATTGATGGAAGAGATTGGATTTAAGGTTCCTCTGCCTATGAGATTGTGGTGTGATAATCAGGCAGCCATACATATTTCTACAAATCCAGTTTTCCACGAAAGGACTAAGCATATAGAGATTGATTGTCATTTTATTCGAGAAAAGATCCAACAGAATCTTGTCTCCACCTCATATGTGCGTACGGGAGAACAACCAGTTGATATGCTAACTAAAGGCTTGACAAAGTTAAGGGTGGATTATATTTGTAACAAGCTGGGCATGATAAATATCTATGCTCCAGCTTGAAGGGGAGTGTTAGAAAATAAGGGTAGTTTGGTCATTGTGTTATTAGGGTATATGTTGTATATATTTATATGCTCATTGTTTAATAAAAAGAGGCGTGACGCAGGATTTGGTGACTGTGAAGTACCCGTCGTTGCCTGCTCTTCTCTTCTTTTCCTTCTTTATTGCTAATAACACATCTACTGTTTTTACTTATACTTCTAGAAGAGCCCCAACCATGAAGAAATCCCATAAGGCCCTGTTGTAACAGGACAGAAGTAAATGATTTACTGTTTCCTCCTCCTTTTTACACATGAAACACATATTAACATAAACCTTCCTCGAGCTCGGATTGTCCCCCAAAATAGCTTCTCTCAAAACTTCCCAAGCAAAGAACATCACTCTACTAGGATCCCTCAACTTCCAAATTACTTTCCACGGATAGTGATTCTCGTCCTCATTTTTTAAGAGTAGAAGCACTTCACCGAGAAAGTATTCCTTTTTAAACCGTCCCAAACAACTCTATCCTCCCCCGTACGGGCCGTACCCCTCCGTACATCATAAAGCATTCCAAACTAGAAATATTGTTGATCTCCCAATCATGCAAATTTCTTCGGAACGAAGGACTCCAAGAATTTATCCCATTAGAGCATTCCACCACCCCACTAACCATCTCCTCCTTATTTACAGCTATCTCAAATAAACTAGGAAAACCCCTTTGAAGAGAAACCACACCGCACCACTTATCCTTCCAAAAACTCACCTTCTCCCCATTTCCAATGTTGAAGGAAATCTGATTTTCGAAGAAGTCCCAACCTTTCCTAATGCCCTTCCAAACATTTAGAGACTTCCTTTGGAAACCACAAATGGTTCCCTTCACCAAATTTCCCACCACTACCCTTCTCCACAGCGCTTCCCTTTCCCCCAAGAACCTTCATAACCATTTACCGAGCAAAGCCTTATTGAACACCTTAATGCTATTAACTGCTAAACCTCTATTCCTAATGCTTCTACAAACCGTTTTCTAGTTTACTAGATGATACTTCCTGTCTTCCCACCCCCTTCCCACAGAAAGTCTCTTTCCAATTTATCGATTCTCTTCACCAACGGAATCTGCAAAAGAGAAAGCATATAGGTTGGCAAATTCAACATCGTGCTCTTAATCAAAGTCAATCTACCTCCTTTGGACAAATAACGCCTCTTCCAACTCACCAACCTTCTTTTGAATCTTTCAAGCACCGAATCTCACACCCCTGCAGTCTTAAAAGCTGCCCCCAAAGGAAGACCCAGATACTTCGTAGGAAGATAACCTGTTGTGCACCCAAAAAATTCTGTCAAGCTCCCCAAATTAAAGACTTCACCCACCGGATTTCACACTTTGAGATGTTGATTTTCAGCCCCAACGCTACTTGAAAAAATAGGAGAAGCAGTCTTAAGTATCCCAATTGAGCTTTATCCGCCTCACATAAAACAAGAGTATCATCGGCGAACATCAAATGCGAAACAGAAAAGTCAGCATTACCCTCTCCGCCAACCTTGAAGCCCTGAATAAAACCCCCGCCTTATCAAGAAGCCTGCTCAAAGCCTCCATCACGACTATGAAAAGGAATGAAGAAAGAGGATCCCGTTGGTGCAGGCCTCTCGAACTAGAGAAACCGACTCTCTATTGACCAAAACCAAGAATCTTACCGTAGAGATGCAGAAGTAAATCCATTTTCTCCATTTCTCCTCAAAACCCATCCACAACAAAAGATACAACAAAAAATCTCAATTAACGTGATCAAAGGCTTTCTCTATATCCAACTTACAAAGCACCCCCGGAACCCCACTTCTGATCTGGCATCCACCACCTCGTTCGCTATAAGAGCAGCTTCTAAAATATGTCTACTACCAACAAAGGCATGCTGGGACTCTGACTCTGATACCACCTTACCAACAAAGGTATCCTAAAACATCATTTGTTTTGATACAAAAAAACTTTGCTAAAACATCCTTTATTTTGGGACGGGGTAGTATGTGTCATGAAAAATATTAAAATTGAGAGAAACAATATGCTCATGGAAGAAGAAAACATTGACAAATTAAAGCTAAGGAAATATAAGTAAGATAAATAAAAACAATTAATGCTTCCTTAATCTTCAACAACAATGATTCACTATTAGAAAATCAATTAAATTTTTCATTGGCATATTTTATTGTACCCGACTATCTTTTAGAGTAGTTAAGGATTTGACTGACATGTGCCCTTACGAAACATTTTAAGCATTGACTGTCACGCTAGTTGCATTGGAAATTGTAGAAGTGGATGAAATGAATGGATTAGTTCCCATATTAAGTATACTTAATACACAGGCACAGGTTAGCTTTTCACAATTATTATATAGTGCATACCCCGCGGCCAATAGTCTGAGAATTCGACATGATGTACCAATCCTAGTGTAGTCACTAAGTGAAGACCAAACTGCGTATCACAAATAGTGTTGTGATGAACAGAAAAATATCACCAGTGGAATACCATATTAATAGACATGAAGTTAGCCTGAAATATCTTCATATATGCATGTATATTCGTATTTGTATGTGCAGCAATATCCTGATGGTAAAACTCATGTGTCGAAGAGCGTCCCTGACATGTCTGTCATGTGTCCAACAAATCAAATTTAATTTAGGTAGGTAAAAGGAAACTAAGACAGGTATTACAGAAATAAGCATCAGCATGCAATAGATGTCCACCACGGATAAACTTCAGTTTAGAGAGTGCTTCCATATCCATTTCACCACTCCTCGCAACGTGTGTGCGCTGCCACCAACGGGATTCAATAATGCACCTCCTCTGGGAATGAAGGGGATACCGGCTGAGCTAAAAGCTATGGATAAAGTAGCTTATTCAAATGAAATTTTGGAATGTTGTTCCAAGTAAGCATCCAGCTTTAACGTGAAACTTTTCCTTCAATTATTAGTCGAGATTGTACTTATCAACAAATAACAAGAAAAAGTATCTCATCGTTGTGAGTGCTTGGATATCTTGACAAGGCAATTGACCAATTATACTCCCCATTTTAGTATATCTTGACAAGGCAGTTACCTTAAAAACTCTAACGTAATAGTGAATTACATATCATCGTTTAAGTATTTCACCAATTGGACTAAAGCAAGAGGCCTCTCACCAATTGATGTTGAAAAAACTTAATTTCTTTGAGCTACTGACACTTTCTAGGGATTTTCTAGCTAGATACACCTATGAATAAGTGTTCCCTATTAAATTGATCCTGTTTCAAGATTCCAAAAGTTTCATTGAGAGGTTTGAATTAAATTCCACTCAGATGCTGATTTACTATCTTTCAACTAGTGACACTGTCCAGGGATTTTCTAGTTAGTGACCCTTAAAATTTAACGAGCTCCTTGAAGATATGCTTGTCATATAGATCCTGTTTTAAGATTCTAAAAGTTTCATTAAGAGGTCTGAATCAAATCCCAGTCATAGCACCTTTTAAGATATCAAGCTTATGCTTAAAAGAGCTCTTACTTCATCCAAATTGTCCTTGAGTTACAAATGCATAAAAAGCACTTTAATGCTAACATAAAAGCTAAGAAAGTAAGCATATACTAGCTAGGGGGATCAGAAGGCATCCAAAGAATTCTTCAATTTGTTTTAAGAGGATAGCCAAGAAATTGAGGAATCCCTAAAAAGCATTCACAAATCCGTTTGATTCTATCCCCATCGTTCCATTTGAAGAAAGGAAGGATCGCAATAAATCGATCTTGCTTTTAGCTGTTCAATCTATCTTTAATTGCTCAATGGGAAGGTAGTTGGAGGAGGAAACTCCAGAGAGTCATCGTTATGCAGAAACTATTAGAGAGTTTTGGAGAGGTCCAATAAGTTAAGGCTTATGTCATAAAATAATTATTTGTCCTAACGCGGGGCATTGATCCACTGATCACTTAAACAACCTCTTTCTGCTGGTCTTATAAGAAATATGGAAAGGGGCACCTAACACTCGTGCTTAACCAAGAAAGCTCGAAAATCCCTTGCCCGGTGCAAATCGTGCGCCTTTGTCAAAGTGAAGCTCCATGTGCACCTAGTCTCACCTCAAGCCTAGGGGCGTGCCTAGACAAACTTTTATGCTTTATCTCAAAGTTCATTCTTGATCACCTCCCACCAATCTTTGAAAAAGGTAATGGGAAAGCCTTCAAACGCAAGGGCTTTATGGCCAACCAACTTAACCAAATACCCCTCTTGTTTGAGAGGAACCCACTTTAGCTTCCTTCATCATGAAAAACAAAACATACAATGCAAAATCAACTTTTTTCCTTTACAATTTTTTTTGGATAAGAGATATCACCTTCACATAAACTGAGTAACAACTAGTATGTCACTTGTTGAACTTAACCAAAAGTACTGTTGTTTTGCCTTGTATCACTTTGTCTAGGTTATATTGACCCCCCTCCTATCTGAATACTAAACTTGGCCTTTTCCAAACAAATTGGGGTAAGCATCCTTTTTGGTCATCCCTATCCTTCCCGATGCAAGATTACCAGATTAGGGTTTACACCACACCCAGTATATCCTTATTATCACCGCCCATGCTAGTTTTGGTCTTTCTATACCTCTAGCATTTAACTAGTTGTATAGTAACTCTTTCTATTGCAAAAACATTTAGGGAACCAAATTCTGAATCTTTCTCACCTATAAGGAATAAATAAACTTGTTCAATTTCTTAGACAAATTTTCTCCGTCAAGAGGTCAGAGCAGCAGCAGAGTAATCATAAATTGCAGGATATGAATGACGTAAGTGAGGTAGCAAAAGTAAATGATTTTCAAAGTTATAGATGACAGTGATCAATGACCAGTAAAAATTTAACATGCATCAAACAAGACCAAGCAAACACACCAACTCACGTGGTAAGCCTGCTGAAAGAACATTTGCATGTAAATGCTTCTGAGCATAGCTCGCTGCTAATCGACCTCCATGCCCATCATAAATTGCAAAATGGGCACATCTGTCAAGAAGAAGCGTAGGAAGCACCGTATATAGTGCCCCAAGTTTAGCAAATCATTTTCTCATGAACTGAAAAGTAAGAATGCATAATGTGTTGATCCATGTGACTTCGCAATTAGAATTTTCATCATGTTTTGCCTTGTGTACCAAGCGAAATGAAACCAAAAAGGCCCACAAATTCTAAAAAGAAGCAACTTTGAAGTATAAGAGTGAATATTAACAAAAACTAGACGTGTGAACAGACTTAAAGAGCCTAACTAGGAAAAAAAACAAACGGGTTTAGGCATTAGGGCCGGCCCTGGGCAAGGTTAAGAAGGGCGACCGCCAAGGGCCCCTAAATTTGGGGGCCCACAATACATACATACATACATACATACATACATATATATATATATATATATATATATATATATTTGAAAATATATGTATATATTACTCCTTCCGTTCATAAATAATTGTTTAACTTTCCTTTTTTGTGCATTCCAAAAAAATTGTCTGTTTCTATACTTTTGAAAATTAAATTTAGGTTGATGCAAATGGAGCTTACATTGGAGTTTGACTATGAACATTTTATTTTTATATAAATAAGTATCTTAATTCCATGAGAGAAATTGATGGACAAACTATTTCTTAGCTTTCTTAGTTATATAATACATACATACATACATACATACATACATATATATATATATATACGAAACACACGCACAAATGTTTAAATCTTAGTTTTTCTTGTTTGCCCTGTCCCCTAAAATGTCAGGATTGGACCTATTAGGCATACACAAAATTGCAAGACTCTTTTGTGTTCAAGAATGCCATGCTAATAACTGCCCACAGATAAAGCAGTAATTATACAAACATTTTCTGTTATTGGTGCATATAATAATCTGCATATTGCAGTGAAATATTTATATAATGGGCTGTGCTAACAACTTCTCGTGGCACATGTATTAAGAACTTATTTTCTAAAGGTTTTTGAGTTCAAAACACAGAGGAATTCCCCTTTCAATCCCCGACGCAGCACTATTAGTGGTTCAAAATGTAAATAATTTTGAAAATACTCCCTTCGTCCCAAATTTAAATGTTTTCTATTGAGTTTATACCGGTGACTTAATGTATTTTCTCTTTAATGCCTTCAAATCATCACAAAAACTAACATGTGCCTAAGGATACATTTAAACACCCCTTTATAGGAATATGTTATGTCTCAAAATTGATCCGTAGTAGCATTAAAACTTGTAAATAGGCTAGGTTTTTAAAATATGACCTAATGACACATTATCGAAATCAATTACTCCGACTTATTTAGTGGTGTCAAACCAACGTAGACACATATTTTCTTTCTTACAAGTTACAACTACTCCATATTCCACACATTTAAATAGTTCTCTAAAAAGGGAAATGTACACCTAATTTTGGGAAGCAAGTAAGTATTTTGGCAAGTGACTCGGGACATCTGTTAAAAAGACAAAAAATCAAAGTAGAAAAGCAATGAGAATAGTTGTGCATTGGGAACCTCAACATTCCAGGAGAATTCAAACTGGCTTCAGGGAGAACGACCCAAGCATCCTCCATTGTGTGCCTCGAGCCCTTATCTTCGGCTGCCTCCGCTCCGATTATCGAACCCACCGCCACCTGACTCGTAGTTTGCAGCTCAGAAGAATCACCATTTTGACAGTGAACCTGACTCCTCGGTCCGATTCCTTGGTTTGCAACTTGAGGTTTAAGCTCTTCTTGGCCGGCTTCCGTTCTCAACTTTTTCGTAGAAGATTCGGATTCATCCAAGTTGGCGTCGCGCTTGTGACCTGATTCTGCAATTAATTTATCGTTTGAAGCTGTTGAGCTTGGTTCGCCCATGGTTGTTTGTTTGCAGTGGGGGAAAGAGCAACTGCAATTTTGAAAGTCAAAAAAAGCCTGGCTCTTTCACAGGGGGATTAACGGACGTTGCTTTGGTCGCTAAAAAGGAAAGGTTATGAAAAAAAAAGGACAAGACCCCCCCCCACAAGAAAAATAAATAAATTAGCAAGGTGTTGTTTGGCTTTATAATTAACTAGTGACTAGATTTTCATGTCACAGACGCTAAGATATCTGATTTTGTTAATTAAAATAACAGTGTCTAAATAAAAAGTGCGATTTAAAAAAAATGTTATAGTTGAGGGGCACATTACTTCAAGTTATAGTTGATGGATTGATGTTTTATAAGGAGTAACTATTTAGAAGATTAATCGCAAGGTGTAACTTTGTAACGTGAAGATAAAACATAGGGAGAAGAAAAAATGGTGACTGCTCATAATATTAATTGTAGAGGGTGACTTGTAATAGGGAGAGAAAAAATAGGGAGTTAAAAATTGATAATTACTCATACATGTGAATGTGATGGTGAATCTCAACCGTTAAATGTTTTAAGAGAATTTAATCTCAACCTCTTAATAGCCCTAGTCAATTATCTAGCTGTTTTATAATATAGATGTTCCCGGTTTATACACAAATCTAAAAATATATACTTAATTAAAGTTAAATAATATCTAATTAAAAACTTTAATATGAACAGAATAAATAAAAATTAATAAACAATATGATGTACTCGGTCCAAACCCGGTCAAGAGCAAAGTACAAGAGTTCATCATGTGTCAATCACGAGCTTGCTAACAAGGGACCCACAGGCCTAGCGGCCAAAGCTAGTAAGGTACCCGACTAGAGAATCGCTCATATCCTGTTTAAGTCTGGTCGAACAACGGCCTTTCCTTGCCTACCCGACCAGGGGGCCATGCCCGGGAATCACACATCATCATCAGACTTGCATCATATAGCCAAGCACAACCATGCTCGCCCGAGCAAGTATCGAGCAAGGGAATCTCAGAAACTTGTTCTCCAAAACTGGTCAAAGGTTTCCTTATCCGAACAGAACACTTACTTTATCTGCTCCGACATTCTTGTGGCCTGCCGCCTATGATTTAAGAGTTTCTCCCTAAATCTACTATGTAGCTATGGAAATGAATCCTAAACGGATTCTATGACAACTGGGGGCCTGTAAATACCCATCCATAAAACCCTAAACTAGGTACGCACACTTTCTTGAGCCTCAAACCTCTGTCAAATTGTCTTTTGACTCACACAATACTTATTCTCACGCCGAAGTAGTTTCGCGAGGCCAAGCCTTGCAATTCCATTAAGGTGTTTTTGTATTTTTAGACAGGTTCAAGAAAGCAGATTAAGCCATACAATCAAGCCCAAATATGCTACTCATCAATCGGACGGCCCAAGCTAGATTTTTGTCACATCAGTTTGGTTCCATTGCTAGGAAACGAAGCTCAACGCTTTTCTATTCAGTTTTTTTGGTTGTTTTCACCAACAAATATCAAGATAATGGCTGGTAAGGGTAGCAAACATCATGCCACCGCTAGCAATCACCAGGCTGCAAGCTAGTCGGTTGGGAACAACCCACAACCTGGTGATCTACCACCGAAGGCACCCCAACATGGAGTGCAAACGAGGCATCAGAAGGTAGCTTCTTGGCGCGCAGCTCATGGTGATGATATTTTGTATGTGGAGGAGCAATCTTCCCATCACGCTAGTTAGAACCAGGTGAGCCAGCGGGACGCTCGCAAAATAATCAACGAGCAGCAGGATCATACCCACGAACTCAAGAATCAACTTAATGGACAACAAAAGAATGGTCAAGGTAGCTAGGCGGCTTTTCCTGGGCTAAACATGGAACAACAAGTTGTTGCCCTCCAAGTTCAAGCACACTATTATAATAAAATGTATACGATCAATCAACAGATGCTCGCTTTTGGGCCATGACCCTGCCGCTTCTCAAGCTTGTGTTACTCACTCCCAGTAATTCGATAGCGGTAAGTAGTGGCCAGGCCTCACAACCACTACCTGTTCTGAGTAGACGACTCCCATCAATCGTTCAAATACCATCGGGCCAGGAAGATCGCGACCGAAGGGAAGATGATCAGGTGGAAAGCAAGAATAGCCGCCATAATCCGCCCCATCATCATCATCATCATCATAGATAGGAGCGCCATGCCCAGGCTGAGAGGCATAGTCATCACAGAGCTCGTATACAGAGGCAGAGGGCAACCAAGGCTCATAGCTCGAGTCGAGCAGGAGGTTGAAGCCTCATATGACCTGACATATTATACGCCCACTATCGAGTATTCCAAAGGAGGACGCAGCCAGCGGTCAGAATATACCCGCTCGAAAGGTTCATCCCGCTCTTTCAGGCTTATTATGGATGCCAAGAAATGTCTGGCCGATAGGATGGAGGCCATGAAGAAAGACATGGCCAAGAAAATGATCGAGTTAGTCGTGGCCAAGCCCGGCTACGGAGCAGCAAAGCCGCTAGAGGGAAGCCCATTCACCCCAGAAATTGAGAATGCGCCACCCACCCAAGGAGTGACCTTCCCGTAATTCAAACATACTTCGGGAAGACGCAGGCAAATGATTGGCTCAGATCATTCGAGTCAAGATGGTCACTGATGACTGTGTTTTATACGCAGTTATTAGGTATTATTCCGGCTTAAATTATGATATTTATTGTGGTTTTTGTTGTCTAATATATGTTTTAGTGTTGTTTTATAGTTTCAGAGACTTTTGGAACAATTGTGCAAAAATATAGGTACTTTATGTTGAATTGAAGAATTTCAGGGACCTAAGTGAAAAGGCTGGAAACTTGAAATGCAAAAGCTGAAAATCAGCAATTGCTCATTAAAAATCAGCCGCCCACTTTAGAGAAACTTGGGTGCCTTGGGAAACGTGCAAGTCCTATTTGTATTTTTTTAGTGTTGTAATTATATTGTATCTCTTTTTTCTTCTTGTTGTAGGATTAATTAGATATAAATAGATCCTTTTAGGTTAGGAAAATGAGGGAGAGAAGTTCTGTATTATTGTTCTTTGTCTATGAAGAAAGATTTTTCAAGAATGGTTCGAGGTTTTATACTTTCAATTATGGGGAACTAGCTCCATAATCTAGGGAAGAAAAGTTATGTATTATTTTTCTTTGTCTATGAAGAAAGATTCTTCAAGAATGGTTCAAGGTTTTGTATTTTCAATTATGGGGAACTAACTTCATAATCTAGGAATTTTGAGGTAACTTGTATCGAATCTTTTGCTCTATTATATATTTTTATTCAGTCAAATATTGTTGATCATGATGTTTATCAATCTTTTTACTGTCTAGCTTTGACCAAATGAATGGAATCGTAAGTAGTAAAGACCAAGAGGTGCAGATAGTTGCACGACCAAATGCATATGTCGTATACTAGCTCATCATTGTGATAAATTGACATTATCGATGCACGAGAGTGATAAGTTATGATCAGGTTCATATATATGTTCCTAAGTGACAAATAAGAAATTCATATGTTCTTGTTCTTAAGGGTATACATCCAGATGAATTATTTACGCAAAACCCTCCATTTGGCCACCCAACTTTTCAAAAAATTGCAAGGTGGCCACCGAAAGTTTAAAACTTGTAATGAGGCCACTGAACTAAATTTATGTTGCAAGCATGCCCATATTTTGGATGTCTGTTAGCTCCATCGTTAAATATGAGTGAAATCTTTAATATACCCCCTTTAAATAACAATTATTCTCTTTATGTGATATTAGAAACCCAAAGGGGTCTAACTGAATTTTTTTTATAAATATGTCGTCTTTTTTCTTACTACTCCCACCATCAACCGCCCCAATCCACCACCTTCCACCTCCCTCTGTACCATCTCCCACCATCATCAAATGAAAACAAGCAACATCGGTGGGGGTAAATCTTCCCTTGTCTTTTGAAAATCTCAAAAAGTAGAATCTGTGTTATTGGATCTTAAAACCCCCGTAAATTTCCTCCATTAAACAAACCCACCAAAACCCAGATCCGAAAATGAAGATGACGAGAGAGATAAAACCAGATATGGGTTACTTGACCAGAGAGGGATCCTTCTTTAGCCGTCCCCTGGATTGGGGATCTATGCCACATCACTTGATTGGGGATGAACGGAGATGGAAGCGACTAGAAATTAACTGGAAAGGGTTATCGGTAGTTGGACCTTGGTGGAGCTTTTGTGATACGAAGGAGATGGCGGCAAAGATGAAGGATTCAAGCTAGGTGTGGAGCTCGGCCAGACATGGCGGGTGGCGAATCTGGGAGATGAAGCCGGAGCGAGGGAGATGGAGATTAAATGGAGGGGGATCAACGTCGGTGATGGATGAAAGGGAGGTAGAACGCTGGGTGATGGCTGGAGATCGGGGTTACAAAAAGGGCGGCGGCTGTTGATTGATTAGGCGAGGGAGACAGGTGGGCTTGGTGTGAACGAATTAGAGAGAGAGGGAGATGGCACCGGTTCACCTGAGAAGGAGGAACCGCTGGGTTTATATAGGGCCGGACCAAACCATTGGGAAGGATGGATGGCGGGATGGATAGAGATGTGGATTCGACGGTGGGTGTTGATGGAGGGGAGAGAGCGAGCAGAGGGAGATGACAATTTGCTGGAGATCGGGCAGAAGAGAGAGAAAGAAAGATGGGAGATGAAGAGGGTTTATATGTGATATATATTTTTTCATTAGACCCCCTTTGGGTTTCTAATATCACGTAAAGGGAATAATTGTTATTTAAAGGGGGCAAAATAGGGATTTCACTCATATTTAACGGTGGAGCTAACATACATCCAAAATATGGGCACGCTTGCAACATAAATTTAGTTCAGTGGCCTCATTGCAAGTTTTAAACTTTCGGTGGCCGCCTTGCAATTTTTTGAAAAGTTGGGTGGCCAAATGATGGGTTTTGCCAATTATTTAGGATGAAGACTGAATTATAATTCGGCGACCTATACCAATCTTTCGTGAATGAACCCAAAATTAATTGGTTGATACATTAGACAAAAGAGCAATAGATTAGATACAAGTAAATCCTAATTCCTAGGCGTTTTACAAATCTTGATTTATCTCATATTTATCATGCTTTGTTAATTAGTTTATTTTATTGCTTTCTAGTTAATTTAATTTAGTAAAACCAAAACCCATTTAGTTATTAATTGCTTTATTTTAATAGATTAGTTAAATTTACTTTAATCAAATCCAAATCTCTGTGGTTCGACCATTACTTTATGTACGCTATACTTTAATTGATTCATACACTTGCAAGGTTAAAAAATAAGACACATCAGTCACGGATGTCGAAGCTTTAAAAATGCAAGCTTTCGAGGGTGCTCTCAAAGGTAAGGTGTAGTCATGGTGGGGACAGTTACCCGGGGATCTATTGGCAGTTGGGAGGTGCTCCGGAAGAAATTCCTATAAGAGTTTAGTACAACATGGTCTACGCCCAAGAACATGTTTGATCTCGGCAAGATCAAACAGGATGACCACGAGTCATACAATATCTACCTCAAGCGGTTCGAAGAAATGCTCGACCAGGTGACAACCACAAGCGACTCAGAAATCACGTTATGTTATCTGAATAATATGAGGTCGGGTCCATTTAAAACCATACCGACAATGAACCCCAATGCAATAAAGGCATAATTGATGTCCAATTCCCACCTATTCTGCTCAACGGGAGCACCAAGGGTGATAGGCTCTAATGAAAGGACAAGACTCAGGACAGCTCAGACCAAAGCCATGAGTGAAACAATCGCCCGCGAAGAGATAGAAACTGAACCTCCACTCCCGGGCAAAGATTCAGAGAGTCACGGTTCACCCCGATAAACACTTCACGGAATAAATCATGTTCCAGGTCGGCAACGCTCTACCTATTCCCTATCCGCTCGATCTTGAATTCACTCACACTAGGGACAACTCCAAATATTATGACTATCACCACGATCACGGTCACACTACATAGGATTGTAACGAGTTGAAGCAAGAAATTTAGAAACTGATTAACACAGGCAAGTTAGATCACTTCAAGAAAAATCAGGGAACAGGTAATGACGCTAGGAATGATCGCCGAGCAAGACCCCCTCGAGGAAGATGTGGTCATGCCCCTCAAATTCAAGAGGTTATGAATGTCATCCAGAAAGAGCTTTCATCCAACAATCAGCTCGGTAAGCACATCTATTCTCTGTCGAAGGCGATCAACGCCTCAGCATTCCAGCGACCAGCAGAACAAAGTATTTTCTTCACTCGTGGAGAACTGGCGAGCACACCGCTAGCCTCCGAGCATCTTTTGCTTCATAAAAAACTGGCAAGTATACAGGGTGTTGCTGGACACAAGGGCGTGCAGGGACATTATGTACTACTTCTGCTTCAAAAGCTTGGAACTGTTAGATACCTGGCTAAAGCCAAACTCGGGGAAGCTTGAAGGTTTCACCAACCATCAAATGAGTGTCAAGGGGACCATCGAGTTGGAAGTTTTTATGGGTGATGGCACCCAAACACAGACATAAATGATCACATTCCTGGGAGAGCCTTGATCACTTCACGAATGAAAGGATAAGAAGGAAGGAGGAAGCCTGAGAGGAGGAAGACTGATGTCCTTTAGAGAGAGAGAGAGAGAGAGAGAGCTTGAAGATCTTTATTTATAGAGAGAAATCAGTCCAGGCAATCGGTAGAAGCAGGCAAAGAAGGGTGGTACACTACGCAAAAGGGATGAGCTAGGCAGCAGGGAGAATGAAGAAACAGGAGAAGGCAGAACAAAATATGGCGCGGCACATGCAAGATTGGGCATCACGCCTCGACTTGCATTTCATTCACATTTTCTTTCAATTTTCAATTTGTTCCCCTGTCAAGTTATCTTTTCATTCTGATCATTCTGCCCCCCCCCCCGAAGGGCTAACATAAAGTAACATTTGTTAGTCCTTTCATATAATAAATATATATTTTTGGACATTTTAGGAAATGAGAGATAAGAAATTGGGGTGTCTACACAAGTTCAAACAAGCAAAACTAATTTATGCACATAAATACATTTCAAGTTCAAACAAGCAAATGAGATATTTAAAAAAACAAATAGAAAGACTTGTAAATAACAATCCATTTAATTTAGATATAATATATGAGATGATGATACTGCCATCATGGATAGACAAGTGATGAACCGCGAAGAGCTCTTGTTGGGGCATTAACCTGAAGCAAACGAAGGTTTCAAGGCTGGAGCAAACGATAGTTTTGTTTAGGTTGATGAGAGTTTCTATAAGCAACAAAAATTAAAATTATCAAACTATAACTTACCTATTTATACTTCTAGTCCTGTGTTTTTTTTTTTCAAACTGAAAAAGGACATTTTTGAGGTAAAAAAAACTATGATGCCCTTAATTAGCATGGGGCGCACTACATAAATGAATCGCGATGCATTGACTATTGAACCGCGATTTATCAATTTTATTGCATTAATTTTTGCACCTCGGTTCAACAGTTTAATTGTCTAATCTAATTGCATCATGATTCATCAATTTTATTGCATTAATTTTTGAACCGTGATTCAATAGTTTATTGTCTAGTCCTATTGTACCGCAATTCATCAATTTTATTGCATTAATTTTTGCACCGCGGTTCAATAGTTTAATTGTCTAATCTAATTGCACCGTGATATCAACTTTTATGTACTGCAATGAATTAAATTTTGAACCGCGATACAAAATCATAAAGACCAGACCATGTGAATCCTCGTTTCGTTGCCCAACAATGGTGATTTTCAAATCCAAAGTGTGTTGCTGGGGCTGTTAAATGAGACGATAACATTTTGGGAACAAAATTTCGAAAAGTGGTATTTTACGGTTGAAAAAAAAAAGGGATACTGGAAGGGTTATAAACTTTGGAAAATGGACCGGCCAGAATTTTACCTTACTTTTTATTCTACTTTAAATAAGGGCTACATGCACATTGGCTTTAAATAAAACAACTTATATCTATATTTATTATAGTCAATTATTTTTTTTAATCTATGTGTCCAATCAAGCATGACGATTATATATATACATGACGATTATACTCCCTACGTCCCTAAATTATCGTCCTCCTTTTCTTTTTCGTTCGTCCCAAAATAATTGTCAAGTTTGAAACTTACATTTTTAGAACATCACTTTTACCACTTTATCCTTATTTTTTCACTCTACTTTAATTATGAGTCACATACACATTGGCTTTAAAGGAAACTACACATTAAACCAATATAAATAATCAAGTCAATTGTTTTTTTTAAACTGTGCGCCGGGTCAACCAAGACGATTATTAAGGGACGGATGGAGTAATATTTATTGGTATGGCCTGATTCCAAAATATTTTATATATAATTGGGACCAAACCAATTGACCGGTTCTATTAAAATTCAGGATTGGAACCAAACCAAAGTATTAGTTTGGTCCAATTTTTACCATTTCAGCATGTATCCATTGGTATGTTCCGGTTTGAAGAAAAAAATATGGGCGAAATTCAGGTCAGTTCTTTTTAAAAAGTTTTCAACCACTACAGTCTATCTGTTTTTTAACCGAAAATACTTTTGGGAGCAAAAAGATTATGATACCCTTAATGAATCGAACAGCGTGCGAAAAATACCGGTTCATGCATCGATTGTGAATCGCGATGCATAAATTAAATCCAATTTGCGCATCAAAATCCAATTTTTGCATCAAGAATCCAATTTCCACATATGGATTTTCTACATCGCGATTCAAATTGATGCATCACCGTGAACAAATTGATGTATCGCGATGAGCTGGGTAAGTAATCTTATGTGTGTCTGCAACTCATTAATGGTATAGTCATCTTTTCATCCCCAAAAATACATTTTTTCGTAAAAAATCACAGGGGACTTGAGCGGTTTAAAACTTATGAAAGGGGAATAACCCGCAATGTCACCAAAAGAATCTGCACACCCCTATCAAATTCCAATAGAGGTAATTGATGTGTAGGCTTGTTGGAAATTGGGGTGCTGATACCAAGAAATTGCACAATTAAATCTTGAATACCAGAACACTAGTATTGATAGTGCGAGAGGGGAGTTTTAAAACATGATTATATCGTGTGCGGGTTAATTGTATATGAGTTGATCAAATCCTACAATGTTAAGATATGTAGTTGTTTTTGCTTAATAAGAACAATAGGTCGCATGATTTTGCACAACAAGAACAAAGAGATTACGGGGTTGACCTGTAGTAATCCTCCAATGTTTAAATCAATAAAAATCCTTATGAAAAAAACAAACTAAAAACTTGTAAGCATGTAGATAGAATTTAGATTCTCGTGATTTTTTTTTGTTTGTTCAAAATCCTTCGTGAATAATAGATATTTTTTCTCCATAAAATACTTAGTAGAATACAATTCATCATATACTCACTTTTGAACTCCCAACAAAACTACCCAATGTAAGTACATGGTTTACTCGTATTGCCATTGTCACCTGCTAAAGTTATACCCTTCATGCACGTTCATAACAAATCTTTATTGAAAATACAAACAAATAACACAATTGCAGTATGTACCTTTCAATTTAAATTACTACTCGAGTTATCTAACCAACATTCGATATAAACAAGTGAAAGTGTGCCTTGCACTTGTTTCTTAATTTGTTGGTAACATGTCATGGGTCATGCTAGCAATGTTTAGAGTTGACATGTTGCAGAGGAACAACTTATTTCATCTTAAATGCGGCCACACAATAATTGTCGCATAGTTAGGCATCTTAAGGGATGTACGACTTGTATCTTGTCTAAAGGACTTGATCCATTTAAAGTTTAAGAGCTTGTTTAGTAGTCT
Source organism: Codonopsis lanceolata (assembly GCA_013146195.2). NCBI lineage: Eukaryota > Viridiplantae > Streptophyta > Magnoliopsida > Asterales > Campanulaceae > Codonopsis > Codonopsis lanceolata. Next base: position 75,555,889 of record CM028377.1, read on the forward strand.
GACACAGATAAACAATATTATTAATCTTAGTATTATTATTAGTGCTCATATTATTAATCATCACTTGTATATCGGGGGTAGTTTTGAGATAAAAAATGTTAATCCCATTTTTTTTTAGTAAGGACGCTAATAATATCATCGTCTCCCTTGGTATTAATAGTGAGGGGATATGATTTTATTTGAGTAACTCGTGCTATTAGTTCCAACCACCTATTATGTACCCTTCATGCACGTTCATAACAAATCTTTATTGAAAATACAAACAAATAACACAATTGCAGTATGTACCTTTCAATTTAAATTACTACTCGAGTTATCTAACCAACATTCGATATAAACAAGTGAAAGTGTGTCTTGCACTTGTTTCTTAAATTGTTGGTAACATGTCATGGGTCATGCTAGCAATGTTTAGAGCTGACATGTTGCAGAGGAACAACTTATTTCATCTTAAATGAGGCCACACAATAATTGTCGCATAGTTAGGCATCTTAAGGGATGTACGACTTGTATCTTGTCTAAAGGACTTGATCCATTTAAAGTCTAAGAGCTTGTTTAGTAGTCTGACAGAGATAAACAATATTATTAATCTTAGTATTATTATTAGTGCTTATATTATTAATCATCACTTGTATATCGGGGGTAGTTTTGAGATAAAAAATGTTAATCCCATTTTTTTTAGTAAGGACGCTAATAATATCATCGTCTCCCTTGGTATTAATAGTGAGGGGATATGATTTTATTTGAGTAACTCGTGCTATTAGTCCCAACCACCTATTATGTACCAAACATCAAACAACTTGACTTATTAATTCAAACAACTTGGCTTATTAATCATATCCAGCTTTAATCATAACTACCAAACGACACCTAAGACTTCTACTTATAGGGGTTTACATCGGAACCACGGAACCAAACCAACCAGTCGGTTTGGTTAAATTTTGGTCGAAGACAGATCATTTCATAAGCATAATATAGTCCTTTGATTTAGTCATACTAAATATATATTTTATAAAGAACCTAGGTAATTGACTAGGGCTATTCAGAGGTTAGGATTTAATTTTTTTTACTATCATCATACGGCTGTCATTTATTTGAGTAACCCCCTCTTTTGAGTTTCCTTATACTATTAGAATTACCAAACATAATTACTGGTCAGGATTTAATCTCACAATCTCAATAGTTTTTATCACGTTTTTTCCATCTCTATTTTATCTCCACAATCTTTTTATCTCACTCCTCTATCTCTTTCTATATCCTCTCTGCCTATTCATCAGTTTCTATGAGATTCACTCTTTTACTGCGAAAATTAGATATTATAGTTTTACACTTAATATTTTAAGGTTTTACAGATTTATGGTTGCGAAAATTTGTATTTGTCTCTTTTTAATTGTTATCATAATTAACTTAATCAATTTAATTTTTTTCCTACCCGTAATTTCGTATACAAATAAATTTTTTAAAAAAAAATCATAAGTTTCGTAATTTGAATTTTTTTTTCTTTTTAATTGTTATCGTAATTAACTTAATCAATTTAATTTTTGTTCAGCCCTTTTTTCCGACCCACAAATTCGTATACAAATTATTAATTAATCCCTCCGTTCCGGGCAAAGAGGTTCCGTTTGAAAGTCAATTTTTTAAGAAAATAATATTTTTAGTAGTTCATTAATAATAAAATGACCTTTACGATTTTACAAATATTTAATTGTAGTTTCCTAATTGATTACTATTGTAATCAAAGAAATATCAATTTAATTTATGTCTGGCTTAGATTTCTTTTTTCTATAAAAAAAATTATCGTAAATTTTGTAATTATTTTTTGTAATTTTAAATATTTGTATTTTATTTTATTTATTGTTATTGTAATTAACTGAATCAGTTTAATTTTTGTCCGAAAAAAATTTGTTTCTAAGTTTGGTAATCAACTTTTTTAATTTTGAATATTTGTATTTTAATTTCTTTATTTTCTTAAAAGTTGTGTTTAGTTTCCTTTATTGGTCTGAAATCTTTGTGATTTCGATTTCAAAATAGTATTTTGTTAGTTCACTATGTCTTATTCAATTTATTTTGTGGTTTTTGTTTGTGGAGATTTTCATTTTTAAGTTTATTTCAATTAACAGGTGTTGGGTTGGTGTGAGTGTGTGAGAGAGAGAATGCTTTTTGATGCTTAATTATACTCTTTTAAGATAAGTTATAAATATTTTTTTAAGATGAGTTATAGACTTTTACGACCAATAAAATATGTTATTTCTTTAATTTTTGGGATGTTTGTATGTAATTTACATTAAAGATATATTAATTTATTTTCATCATACTCGGTTCATACATTAATCATGCTCATATTGGCATCGTGCCATCGGCACGGGCACAAGTTTATTTTTATAGAATACTACATATCTTCTCATTGTTGTGGTTTCGTTTGTTGGGGCATATGTATTGGTTTCTAATGATTTAAGTTGCCATTTTTTTTAGCTTTTAGGATTGATTAATTTTGATTAAAATGCATCTCCGTTCGCCTGTTAGATTTTATATGATAATATGTGGGAGGATTCTAGTTTTGCAGATGAAACAAAAAATTTGGTTAAATGAATGTGTTTGAATTTTCTTTGTGTCATGTGTATGTAGAAATAATCGACAAAGTTATTGCATCTCATGTTTCCAAACCAACCATTGTTGTTAAGCAAGAACCCCAGAAGAAGAAGACTGAGTTTTCGTTATTGAAAAAACAATAAAATTTTCTTTTCGTATTTTAACAGTAGTTACAATTAAAATATTTATTTATTGGTTTTCTTATGAAATAAATATCGAAGTAAAATGTTTTATTTTGTTAGGTATATGAGTTTTCTCCCTTTTTCGTTGTGTAGTGTACATATATCCAACCCATACAAATTATAAGTAAATATTAATTCATTTCCACAATATCTGCTTCATTTATTGATAAATTCTCAAACTGGTGTCGTGCCATCGACACGGGCAAGAGTACTATATATATATATATATATATATACACACACACACACACACACACACACATACATACTAAACCAAACAAAATATTGATTGTTGGATGACTATCATTTCTTCAATTGATTATGTTTATTCTGGAATTTGTATTGCTTTCTTTATGATAATTTATTTTTGGTATGGTATTTTCTACTTTTAATGTTAACTAGTTATTAAGCATGTCCGCACGTGTGCAATATAAATTAAAAAATCAACATTTACCTATTTCTATTGATTAAATACTTTCTAAACAAATATCAATTTTTAACTAATGTTTGTTACATCACTTTTATTGGTAATTATAGTAGATATGCATCTTAGTAAAAAATTAGTGTTGTTAGTGAAAGAAATTATGTAACTTCATGTACGAATTTCTTTACGTGTCATTTGTTTGTTAGCAAAGGTAATTGTGCAAATGTGTTATACTTGGTGAAATCATCGAAATGATATATCTATTTGTCCAAATCGAGTTTTGGATGAATAAGATATCAATATTTAAAGTATAATACTTGTTGCAAAAATTAGTGTTTATAGTGAAAAAAATTGTGCAACTTGAGACACGATTGTAGAAGTCTTTTAGCTAAAAACTTTTAAAATCATTATCAATTTCTAACCAATGTGTGATATATATATATATATATATATATATATATATATATATATATATATTATGATATTCTATAGATAATATTAGAAGTCTTTTATTTAAAGTCTTTTAAAACCAACATCACTTTCTAACGAATGTGTGATACACATATTTTATTAATAATAATAGTAGAAATCTTTTATATTAAGACTTTTGAAACCAACATTACTTTCTATCTAATGTGGGATACATTTTTTCTATTGTTAGTAAAAAAAATTATCTAAAAACTTTTTAAACAAATATCAATTTTCAACCAATTTTTGTTGCATCACTTTTATTGGTAATTATAGTAGATATTTTATATATATTTTTGGGAAGCAGGGCGGCACCTACGGAATATCATAAATAAAAAAAAGGACATACAAACTGGAGGGGGACAACCAGCCTTACCCATAAAAGGCGGGGGGGGGGGGACAAAGGAGCCTGACCTCGAAAAGGGGAAAACAACAATACAAAAAACTAGCAACATCCTCATTTCTTATGATAGTTAAAAAATCCCAACGCATCATGCTGTAGAGCCTGACGAACCTCCCTAGGTAATTGAGAGACCCTGCTGAAATCACAGGCACCCTTTTGATGAGTAGTAAACGCCAGCCTATCCGCAACGAAATTTTGCTCACGAAAAATATGCTTAAGTTGGTAATTTCCTACCAAGGAAGAACAAGAACGAAACTCATAATGGAACATCCACGGACATCCATGCGTACCCAGGACTGCAGAAACAACAACAAAGGAATCTGATTCAACCATTACATTCTCCAAATGAAGCTGACGACAAAGAACCAAACCATCCCTTAGTGCAAGAAATTCTGCCCCCGTGTTAGTTCCTTGACCATAGGAGTGACCAAAGCCCGCAATAAAGTGACCCTGATCATTCCTTATAACCCCTCCACCCGTAGCCATACCCCCCTATAGAAGAACCATCCACATTCAGTTTATAATAATGATCTGGCGGGGGACTCCAACGAACCCATAATCCCTTCTGCACTTTTGGTTGTACAATAGGGAGACCAAGCAAACTCAAATTACGAGCATCCCTAGGCTTTAAAGATAGTTTTAGGAGTAAATAAACGAAGCATATTCTGAAGACCTTCCATAACATGTTTGTGAACCAACTCGGCACGCATAGGAGAGTTATCGAAAACAGCCCGACAACGAGCCTTCCAAATAGCCCAACATGTATGTAACACTATACCAACCTGAATACAACCAACCTGAGATCTCATCGATGCGTTGCCCGTCCATATTTGAAACAAATGCCCAATGGAAGTATAAGTGTTAACCTTGTTAAAAGGGGGGGGCAAACCTTTGCCAAAGGTATCGGGCAGTTTCTGAATGCAAAAAGAGATGGGAGAGGGATTCCCGATTAGGATTAACCACACAACATGAACATCGAGAGACAACTGGGACCTGTTTCAAGTGCAATTGCAAATCTACGGGGATAGCACCATGAAGAAGTTTCCAACCAAACGCGCTGACCTTGGTAGGAATCCACCCCTTCCAGATTTTAGAAGTCCAAGGAAGAATGGCGTGACGCTGTCGAAAGTGGTTCCAATAAGCTTTTGTCTCAAAATTCCCAGAATTAGTTAAAGTGAAAACCAACATGTCCGGAGAGTTGTCCTGAAGAACGATGCGATTAATAGCAGCATGAAGATGGGGAGGAACTAGCGACAGCAGCGAAGGCAAATTCATGAGAGCCTGCCGATCTGAAAGCCTAGCATCCATAGGAAGAGGACCAATCAAGCGGCATCCCAGCCAGTTATCATTCCAAAAAGATACGTCTCCCCTACCAATTACCCAGCGGCTAAGCGAATAAACATCTGAAATATGAGAGTGGATAGATCGCCAAACATGTGAGGATGTCGCTGGAACGTAAAAATTGTCCACTGCACGATACTTCGAAGCAATAAAACGAGCAAAGAGGCTATTGCCTTGTAGAACACTCCATGCCAACTTAGAGTGAAGGGAGTCTCGAATTTGAACCAACGAACGAAGGCCCAAACCACCCTCCGAAACAGGACGACAGATATTGGCCCATGAGATCCAATGAATCCTACTCTCCCTCGGCTTTCCCCAAAGGAAACTAGCCACATCTTTCTCCATTCGATTGATCATCGACATAGGAACTTTGATAGCCGCAAGAGCATAAACAGGTATGCTGCTGAGCACTGACTTTAAAAGAATGATCTTCCCCCCAAAAGAAAAAAGTCTAGATTTCCATCCCTCAATTCTCTTAAGGATCCTGTTTTCCAAATCTTCAAAATAGCAACGTTTCACCCGTCTCCGGAAAAGAGGGAGCCCCAGATATCTTATAGGAAAAGTTTGATGAGGGCAACCTGCCCAACTCGCAATGCGATGGATTCTCATTCTAGATAAACGATAGGAGGTGTAAAATCCACTCTTACTGAGATTCACCAATTGACCCGAACACTGCTCATAACGATGAAAAAGACGGCGCAGATTCAAATAGTCTTCTTCCCAGCATTACTAAATAAGATCATATCGTCAACATAAAGAAGGTGGGAAATAACCATATTACCATGACCATGAGAGAATGGAAGAAAACTGCCATCCGACAAATCCTCTCTTAAGAGCCACAGAAAGAATTTCCTGAGCAATGATAAATAGAAGAGGGGAGAGTGGATCACTCTGCCGGACCCCCCTCGAAGATTTGAAGAAACCAAAATTAGTTCCATTTATACGAATGGAATACCAAATATTATCAATCAGCCGCTCAATCAAACTACACATACTATCATTGAAACCAAAAACACGGAGAGCACGAAGAAGAAAAGGCCATTCCAGACGATCATAAGCCTTTGACATGTCAAACTTAAAAGCAATATAATTACCACCCCGAACTTTGTGATCGATTCTGCCAATTAGTTCATGAGCAAGGGCAATGTTTTCTTGTATAGACCTACCTTTTACAAATCCAGACTGTTCCAAGGAAATGATTCGAGGTAACACATCCGCCAAACGCAAAGCCATAATTTTCGAAATGATTTTACAAGAAAAGTTGCATAAGCTAATTGGCAGGAAATCCCCAAAGGAAGAAGGAGCTGACACTTTTGGAACCAAAACCAACACAGTAGCAGACAAACCCCGATGGATGGTAGCACCGAGAAAGAAGGCTTGAACAGCGGCAACCACATCTTCTTGAACAATAGAAAAAAATGCCCCGTAAACCCGTCTGATCCTGGAGAACTGTCGGCATTCAAGCTGCAAATCGCATTCCAAATTTCCCCAGCAGAAGGAACTGATGCCAAACGTGTATTCTCTTCAGCTCCAATGATATGATTAACATCATCAAAAAGGTTGTCATCCAATAACGGATTAGAAGAGGAGAACAGCTGGGAATAATGAGCAACAACCATATCACCCAAAGTGGAGTCTTCAGAAATCCACGAACCATCAGTGCACCTGATACGCAAAACATTTCTAGCAACCCTATCACGAAGAGAAGCATGAAAAAAGCAGTGTTTCAGTGCACCTGATACGCAAAACATTTCTAGCAACCCTATCACGAAGAGAAGCATGAAAAAAGCAGTGTTTCGGTCACCATACTGGAGCCAATTTGCCTGAGCTTTCTGTTGCAGCAATTCATCCTCCCATCGATGTAATTGATCCAGCTCTAATATGTGTTGACATATTTGAGAGTCTAGAGAATCATCCCATCCATACTGTAACTGAAATTCGAGACGCAAGATACTATCCTGGGTATTATGAATCTTCTTCTGAACCTGACCAAAAACAGCCCAGTTCCAAGTCTTTAATTCCTTACGGAGCAACATTAATTTCCTATGAAGTAATTCCATAGGAGAACGTATATCACCCATAACCGGCCTATGCCACTGGTTCCTGACAAAATTAATAAAGTCCTTATGCTCCAGCCATATGCGTTGAAAGCGAAAGATCCCTTCGGGCTTCCGAATCATCTGAAAGTCTATAAGAAGAGGAGAATGATCAGAGTACATACGACATAAATGAGTAACTCGCATAGAAGGCATAATAGATTTATATTGTCCGTTCACCAAAACACGATCGAGTCTCTCCCAAATCCTTCCTCTACCATGATGGCCATTACACCAAGTAAAAGTACTCCCTCATAACCAGCATCCACAACCCCTGCTTGTATCATAAAGGCATTAAAATCATCCATGCTGGGAAAATCATGCCCATTCCCACCCAATTTCTTTGAGGAAATAGCCACAGTATTAAAATCTCCTCCTATGAACCACAACTTAGAAATACAGCAAGAGATATCAAGTAAATCTTTCCATAAAATCTGACGTTCACCTCTAGTACATCTAGCATAAACAAAAGTGGCCAAAATAGATAGGCTATTCGCACCACAAAGCCGAACAGTAACATGCTGAGAAGAAACACGAAAAAGAGTAACCGAAATAGAATCATTCCAAAGAAGCCACACATGCGTATTAGTAGGATGATTATGCATGCTATGTTGGAACTTAAGTTTCTTTGCAATATTTATTATACGATCGCCCGCAATTTTTGGTTCTAGTAATACTACCATAACAGGCTTATGTTGAACCTTAATATTTCTCAAAAAAGAGATAGTATCATTATTGCCAACTCCCCTAGCGTTCCAAATAACTATCGTCATAAAAATGGATTAATTGGAGGAAACCTGGGCTTTAGAAGCCGCCAGAGTCTTTCTTTTGGATTTTTGAGCAGAAATCTTCTTCTTATTTTTGTTTTGCGTTGCATGTTTTTGACAATCCTTTCGAAAGTCCTCAATATCCGAGGGAGACTTAGGGAAAACCCGAACATCATCCTCAGAAGCAGACCGAGTGAGCTTCTCTTTATCCTTACAAATAGGAGGGCTAGCAGATTGCGATCTATGAGCAAAGGTTGGGATGCCATTGAATTCCAGGTCTTCTAGATCAGCTAGTGCAGAAAAGGAGTTCTGAAAACCCAAACCTTCTTCATTACCAGAATCAACTTCTCTTATACCTTCCTTTTCTTCATGCAACGATGGACGATCAGACGCTAACATCTCCGCCTGAACTAAGTTAATATCCTCAGAAGGCATATCAGCCTTTTGAGATATCGAATCCTTATCCTTGGATCCCAGCTTGTCTTCACTTTGTGGATTAGAAACACCATTAGTAACCTGAACGTCCGGAAGGGTCTGTTCCTTACAGACGGCATCTATCACAGGTTGTTGAAACCCCGCGATCTTCGGTTCATTATCCACAATATCTATCACCTCAGCATCCAAGGTGAAAAATTAGTGTTGTTAGTAAAAGAAATTCTACAACTTAATGCACAAATTTCTTTACGTGTCATTTATTTATTGGTAAAGGTAATTGTGCAAATGTATTCTACTCGGTGAGAGTATCAAAATGATATATTTATTTATCCAAATCGAGTTTTGGATAAATAAGATATAAATGCTTAAAGTATAATATTTGTTGAAAAATTAGTGATTTTAGTGAAAAAAATTGTGCAACTTGAGGCACAAATTTATTTACGTGTCATTTGTTTTTTTGGCAAAAGTAATTGTGCAAATGTGTTCTACTCGGTAAGAGCATCAAAATAATATATTTATTTGTCCAAATCAAGTTTTGGATGAATAAAATATTAAAGTTTAAAGTATGTTGTTAGAAGTTGGTCATTAGTGTAAAGTATTCACTCAATGCCAATATAATAATATTATCACACATTGGTTAAGAAATAATGTTGGTAGTAAAAGTCTTTCTATATAAGATTTTTACTATTATTAACAATAAAAAAGATTAATAGTAAATGAGTAATATCACAATATCATATTAATTATTATTAATTAATATTTTTAGCTAATGGTTAGAAAATGAAAAGTTTCAAGTCAAGTGATGTGGATGCTTGAGGATTCAACAATATTAAAAGTTGGGTGATGTGTCACTGTGATAGTTGTCTCACCAGCATTAATAAAATATAGTATGAATTTTGATGAACAAATTAGATATAAGACCGTCTTCAACAGTTTGAAGCTAAATCTGCACCAAATCTTTAAACTTGTGCAATTTCAGCACCAAATTTCTTACACTATCTCCAACAGTTCTACTTCAAAGTTTATTCTAAAAGGAATATTCCAAGTATATTCTTCATTATTTCATTTAATTTGTATTCCAAGTATATGTTTTATTTTATTTAATTTGCATTAATGTATTTTAGCAAAACAAATATATTATTGATTTAATATTAAATTAAATTAAATATTATGCATTAAAAATAATAATTAAATGCATGAATTTAATTGAGACTAAAATACAAACATATTAAAATTAATAATTAAATGCAAGACATTAATAAAGACTAAAATACAAACATTAAAATCAAACATAAATAGACATATGAAAATATAACTAAAATCAAACATTTAATTTTCTGAAATGATCATCCGATTATTAATTGATAGTTATTGCATAATTTGTATTAGTATTAATATTATTTATATGTATGTTGTGTGATTTAATTTAATGTAATGTAATTTTCATTTATTTATTAATGTCTAATATGTATAAACTTTTTCATAAATAATTTTAATATTATATATAACTAATAACTAACAATATAAATAAAAATAATTGAATTATTTTTTTGTATTATTTAAATCAAAACATCTCAAAATAATATTTAAACTAAACAACTAAACTAACAATAATAATGAAAACATAAAACACAAAATAATTACTTAAACCAAAAAAAAAAAAAAAAAAGAGGAGAGGGAAGATGAAGTATGAATATTATGCGCTGGAATTGAAGTTCAGAATCAGAAACTTCAAATTTGAAGATGAATTGAAGCTGCTGTTGGAGCATGGAATAGTGGAGAAATCCTTCATATTTGAAGATTTGAAGCTCCCTTGGAGATGGTCTAACTAGTGATGTCCTCATGCGTTGCACGGTTTGTATAAAATTATATATACAGTTAAAGTTAAATAATATACAATTAAAAAAATTAGTATGGATAAAATAAATAAAGATTAATAAACAACAAATTAAATATATAAAATCACATAAATTTGAAAAGGTTAATATAAATTTTGGAATACTTCTTTGTATATAACATTTTGTCGTTAGCATGTACGACTATTATAACTATTTTATATATATATATATATATATATATATATATATATATATATATATATATATATATATATATATATAGAGAGAGAGAGAGAGAGAGAGAGATAAAATACCTAAACGTAACACCATTTAATGTGTTAAAGTACGTAAGTACCATGTACACCATTTAAACTATACCACCCATCACACCCCCTCAATTAACTCTCACCCCCTCAATTACTCCCTTCCAATAGACCAACAAACACATATAGAGGAACCCTAAACTCCATTACTCCCTTCCAACCACAATGGATCATTATCTCTCTCTCTCTCTCTCTCTCTATCTCTATCTTTTTCTCTCTCTCTCAGTCAACGGATCTCTCACTTCTTTCTCTCTCAGTCTTCTCTCTCACTTCCTCCAACCGGCGAGCACAACAGATCGTAACACCCCCTCTCACTTTCTTAGTCAACGACTCTCTCGTTTTTCTCTCTCTTAGTCTTCTCTCTTACTCCCTCCAACCGGCGAACACCTTCTCTCTCTGTAGACTCACAAATTTCGAATCCCAGTTACGGTCTCAACTCTCTCTATCTATAGCATCTTTGGTGTCTCAATTTGTTGTTCAATTTGTTGTTCAATCTGTTGTTCAATTTGTTTTTTGAATTAGTTTTTCCAATTAATGGCAATGAAGAATTTGATTATTCATAGATGTCTCTGTTATCTATCGTTTCATTTTTTTTTCAAATTCGGCTTCGAAGATGTCTCTGTTCTCTGTTGTTTAATTTTTTTTTCAAATTCGGCTAAAACAACCGCTACTGAATAACGATTGTTGGGTAAAACTACCGCTATCCTTCAGTGGATGTGACACAAAACTATCGTTACATGGTTGCAGATATTTCATAAAAGGGTACCGTAAGTTGTTAGCTGGTGTGTTATATAAATATCGCTATTATTCAGCGGGTGTTTGTCAATAAAACCGCTACTATGTAGCGGTTGTTTTTAATTTTTGTAAAAAACATGTCTTTAAAAAAACTTATGTCTCTGTTATCTATCGTTTCATTTTTTTTTCAAATTCGGCTAAAACAACCGCTACTGAACAACGATTGTTGGGTCAAACTACCGCTATCCTTCAGTGGATGTGACACAAAACTATCGTTACATGGTTGCAGATATTTCATAAAGGGTACCGTAAGTTGTTAGCTGTTGTGTTATATAAATATCGCGAGGAGGATATGCGAAGAAAGTACCCAAATCTCTTCGACTAATGAGGTACGCTAAGTTTAGAGGACTAAACTTCTTTTAAGGGGGTGAGAGTGTAATACCCCAAATCTTTCTATATTAAAATAAAATAATTTTATTAAATTTTAGTGGGCTAGGTGTACATTACTTAGAATATTTTAAGGTTGGGCTGGGCCCATCAAATTTAAGTCTCTTTAATTTATAATAATTATAATTACAACTTAATGATAATAATAATAAAAATACTAATAATAATAATACTAATAAATAGATATTAATTATATAAATCAATATTGTAAATTGGGCTTTTTGGTTGTACAATGGATTCTAAGTTGGATCTATTCTATTTTGTTTGGGTTTGATCAAGTGGACTCTTTTAATTAGAGCATGGCCATTAGCAATATTAGTTAAGTGAAAAAAAAAATAAGAAAAGAAAAGGAAAGGAAGAGACAGAGTCGGAGGCATACACCAGAAGAAGAAACAGGGAGTCGTCTTTATGTTAAGACCATCAATCGGCAACCCATAGATAACCTCTTCCCCTGAAAAATCAAAAGAAATATTTTAGTTCCAAGCAAAGCATTTAGAGAGAGATCTAGAGTGGGAGGAAGCAAAGTAGAAGACGGTGAATTTCCGTTACTGCTCGAGATCGTTTCGGTGGAGGTAAACCTTGCTCTTCACTTCTTTCTTCCTTCAATTTCTTTAGTTCCCAATTTTTAGCAATAGAATTTCATTTGGTGGGTATGTATATCTGTAAATCATAGACTGAAATGAAAGAAGATCTAGGATACGGGTTGGAAGTTTAAAAATTTTGACTCGAATTGTTAGAGAATGAATTTATCGAGAATGGAAATTGGGTTTTCCATGGAAGAGTGTAGTGAAATTTACTGGGCAGTAAAAGTGAGAAGTTTGTCCCTCAGTTTTTTTTTTTTGGGTTTAATGTTTCTCTTTTAGCAATTTAAATCAATGTATGTGTTGTAAAGAATGGAGGAACTACCTGGGAAAAATGGGAGAAATATGGGTTGAGGAGTTAAATGTTCCGCTGGAATTAACTGGTGTAATGCCGAGTAAGAATCCGAAGGATTAGTTTGAAGAGATCCGTACTGCCTGTATATTCTGTAGGAGGAACTTGGAAATAAGACTAGTGAAGAGTAGTAGAAAATTCGCAGAAAAATAGTACTGGAGTGGAGTTTAGTAGACTCATTGTTACAAAAGCAAATGATAAACTGAAAGTAAAGGTTTGTACAGGAGACAACTACTTTGGTGAACTTCCAAAATTTTTACAAAGCAAAATGATGAACAGAATTGGGTGGTTGTGCTGGAAAGAAATTATTAGTTAATTATAGAAACTTTTATTATTTTATTATTCCTTGTTTGATGGGTCAAATTATTGGGTTAGGTAGGTTGACTTCCGAATTTAAAAAAAAGAAAAAAAAAAGAAAGAAGGCATGAACTGTAACTACTACTTTGGTATTTAGGATTAGTTTCCTAAACTCGACAATAAATTAATGTATGTATTAAAATAGTGTATTTTAAAATAACACTATAGAAATATTTTTAAGAATGATTTTAGTAATTAGTAACTTTTAGATTAAATTAGATTGGTTAAACTGTTGCAGTATAAATATTTTAGTAATTTGATTGATGTCTCTTGAATTTTAGATTTGGACAAGAAGAGTAGCCTTTAGTTGCGTTTCGGTGGACCTAGAAATTCGTGGGCTTATTTTTTCCAGGTAAGGGATTATACCTCTTGTAGTCTCTATTTTTGTTTATCCTCCGTTAGACTTCCAATTTATTTATTGACATCGATATTCTTTTGAAACGTACGCCGACTTGGGTCGGTAATTGAATTGAATTCCGTCGATTTCACTTCTTTGAAAATCATAAATTGATTCACGTTTGACTTCATTTAATTATTGAATTTCATGTTAGTTATTCTTCATACATGAAATATATGATTGTTGCGATGCAAAATATTGTAATGCATAATTTTTGTGATGCATGACCCTTGTAGTAAAAATTTGACTATCGTTTCCTTGAAACTCTGCCATGATCATTTAAATGATTTTTATGACTATCGAATGCCACATAAATTGTGAGCATAATTATTGAATGATCGAACTTATCGAATACCACCTAGCTAGTGGTATATGGTTATCCGGATATACTAAATATGATCGAATTATCGATACTCTTCGGAGTAATTATTGATCTGCTTATCGATACTCTTCGGAGTAAATATTTAAAAATTATTTTATGATCATGAGATTCTGTGAGTAATTTACTGTCTCCAATCGGTATGGGACGGTTGGTGACGGTTGATCACTCGAGTCGTTTTGTTGTTAAATTTTCATTTTTGACTTCCTTTTTATTTTAAATTGAAAATTTGATAAATTGCTTCCGCATATCGATACTTGAATTGTAAACTTTAAATTTTGAAATTTACTCCTCTTTGATTTATTCTGGTCAACTCCTCCTTAGTAACCGGAGGGGTTGTATATGATCTTGCTGAGCATTGTTCGCTCACCCTTTCTTTTTCAAATTCTCCTTCTTCAGGTAATGAGTAGGAATCATGAGAAGACTTAACTCGGACAAACCATGATGACAGTTCCGAGGGATTTTGGATCTAGACATTATTTAAATAAAGGATGACTTATTAAGAATGATTTACTTTTATTTAGCATCAAGTTTGTAGTAAAGTTTATTGGGTTATTTGACTTTATTTGAAGATGATTTAAGGTTTATTTATTTTGGGTTTGGAATATTTACGACTTTAAGATGTTATTGTAAGTGACGTGGTCAAATTGTGGGACCGCGGTGTCGGTACCAAGTTTGGGGCGTTACAATTAGCACTCTCATTCTGTTGTAAGGCACTCCAAAGTACGGTGCATAAAGTGTCATGTAAAAGTACAAAATGCGGGACAAAATTGGAATGTTAATATTGGGATGGGGGAGCAGAGGGCCAAGACTTTCAAAAAGGAGTTGAAAAAGAGAAATAGTTCACACATTTAAAATTTGGCTAAATTCTCAATTTGGTTACTGTACTGTGAAAAGTCCGATAAGATCACTCTATAATTTTTTTTCACAGTTTAATGATTGTACTTCACAAAAAGTATCAATTTGGTTCATGAGTTAGATGCTATTAACGGGAGTCATTGTAAATACATAAATACCCAAAGTTTTGAGCTTTGCTAAAAAATTGGGGGCAAAATAGTAGCTGCAAGAAATCCTTTTTCACAAAATCCTCTTACTCTCTCTCATGAAATCCTCCAAAGTCCGGCCAAGCAGCAACATCAACACCACCACCGGTCTTCGTCCTCGACTTCGGCGAAGAACCCTACCATCCAATTCTCTTCTCCGAACAATCCCAGCTTTGATCGTGTTCACTCTTCCCAACCTATCTGCTAAAACATGAGTGTTTATAATTACTTAAATCCGTTGATTAGACTTTAGGGAATTAAAACATAAAGGATTCATAGAAACCCACCTACTGAATTTAGATCACTCTAATAGATATATCAAAGTGAAATTCAATAGGTTGAGTTAATTAAGTCATGCATGATTAGAATAAAATAGAAGACATTAGTTAGTTGTTAACTAAGAACAAATTGATTAGACTTTAGCAAGTTTAAAATTCTATCTGTTGAACCCTTCAACATATAGAATACAACTATTGTCTTATGCACTTAAGCAAGATTAACGTAGATTAAGTTAAGCAGTTTTTCCTTAAATATTACCCCTTCTTCTTAAGCTTATCCACTAGTTTTTAGCCACTATACTTTCCTATACTTAAATCCCTATATGTTGAACATTGTACGCTGTTGGAATACTACACTACAAATTATAATAAAGACTTTAATGTCTTCAAGCTTTTGTTAAAAGTTTCCAAAAACAGTATCTTTAAAAACGCGTGGCCTTCACTCTCATTTAACTTAATTCACTTAGCTAAAACAACATTTCGTTAAAAAACAAAACCTTATGCAGCAACTAAGTCATCAGCAGCTAGAAGCTGCTGATACTCAGTGTAAGACATTGCTTTAATGTTATTCTATCTACTTGCACTTTATCTTTTTGAATAAAATACTTAAACATTTTCTTATATATATCAAACAATATTTTAAACAATAAATATGAAAAACACTTTCTACCACACTCACGTATTTAGTTCTTGGCCATCATATCTCAAACATTAAAACTGTTCAAAAGAAGATTTTTTTGTCATTGCATTAAAATACTCTACAATTTATCATTGCATTAAATATCCCACAATATATCATATCTTCTAGCTAAATCCACCTTCTTTATTACATATAGAGATATCTACTCTTTTTATTTTATACAAGAAAATATCTAGCCTCTATCTATAAATTTATGATCTTATGCTAGGTAATATCTTCCGTCCCTCAAAAATCCTCTCCAAAGTCTCTATGCATTAAAACATAGATTTTTATCATCACTCTTGAAAGATCATCCCTGCTCTTTCAAAACGGCTATTTTTCAAAGATCTCTATATAAAACATTTGAGCAAGGATTGAAAAGAAGATCTGGACCGAAACATTTCTCTCATCCACTTAAGCTATTCTTTCCTTGAAAAGTTCCAGTTCTCATGGTGGAAGATATACATATTTAGAGGTTAGAGAGGGTTGAAGCTATCATTCCTCTCTTACATGATATTCTTTCTTTGATCAGCTTCAACCTTAGTCCCTTAAGCAATTGTTTCTTTGATGTGTTCCAGTCTTCAAACACTTCTTATACATATTATTCTTTTTTAGTTTGTGTTTAAACAATTATTGTATTCTTCCTTACTTCTTTCAAATCTTAAAAGAATATTTGATTGTTAAACACAGGTTTTTGTTGTACACAAATCCGTGAGTGATCACTTATAATTTTAGTATATTTAGTACACTTCAAAATTCAAGTTTGACCAACTTGGTAGTGGACGTAACAATTTTTGACACTATAGACCACTTCAAATATTGTGTTTTGCTATCTGTTGTTTTTACTGTTCATATACTTAAGCAGCTTCTATCTACTTAAGTGCTTAACATTTACATTCATGAATTATTTACATTGTTGATCTTATATATTGTATTTAATTCAGTCATTATACTTAAGTGATCAAAAGAAAACCAAACCAAACTGTTTTAAGTTCCGCAACTGTTATCAGTTGATTTTACATAACTACTGAAGACTTATCTTTTCCGCTGCATCTTTTGAAAGTTTTCAAAATAACTTCTAAAGTTTTTAAAATGCTATTCACCCCTCTCCAGCCTTATTTCGTTGCCAACTGGATTTACAATGAGTCTAATTTTTTTCTTTTCTTTTTTGAAAAATCTATTTTTCCAAGTTTAACAACTTGAAAGATCGATCATGAAAATTTCAAAAAAAATTCAATAAAATACTTTTATTTAATACATTTTTTTATAAAGATCACTTTGATATATGAAAATAAAGAATTACAAAATATATGAACAATATAGATAAATGACTGATGAAATGTATAATAAATAATCCTAGTTGTCAAATATATTATTTAATCTGTTTCTTGAATAATTTTCTTTGGATTATTTTTTCAAAATTACCATTGCAAAAGATGTACTTCAAATATATTTTTCTTTAGAAAACCTTTTGCTACTTTAAACTGAAAATGCTGATATATTTGCTAAAGGAAAATCTTTTATACTGATAGAAGTTCACCTTCTCAATTGTCAGTAGAAAAGAAAGTATCTGCTAATAGCTCTCAGTTTGAAAGATAAATGAAAGAGAATTCTCTCTCTATTCTCATTGATTTGGTTACCAATATATACATCGGTGTATAAGATAATTACGGCTATAATTACTGATCTATCTAAGGAGAATATAGACATACTAAATATAAAACATTTACATATTCTAACAATGCTAAATATAAAACATCGACATATTCTAACACACCCCCGTAGTCGAAGCGGGAGTGATTCCGACGCTGAGACTGACTCGAAAATCATCAAATAATATTCGCGGAAGGCCTTTAGTGAATATGTCAGCAATCTGATAGCGGGATGGAACATGAAGGACGCGAATCAGTCCACGTGCAACTTTCTCGCGGACAAAATGGATGTCCATCTCGATATGTTTGGTTCGTTGATGTTGGACAGGATTGCCAGAAAGGTAGATGGCACTAACATTGTCACAGTACACCAATGTAGCCTTGGAGATTGGACAATGAAGCTCCAAAAGTAAATTGCGAAGCCAACAGGATTCAGAGACAACATTCGCCACCCCCCGGTATTCAGCTTCGACACTAGAGCGAGATAGGGTGGGTTGGCATTTAGATGACCAAGAAAGAAGATTAGTACCAAGAAAAACACAATAACCGGAAGTAGAGCGGCGAGTGTTCGGGCAGCCACCCCAATCAGCATCAGTATAAGAGGTAAGACTAGAGAGAGAGGATCGATAGAGATGCAGGCCAAAATTACGAGTTCCTTGAATGTATCTCAAGATACGTTTGAGAGCGGACATGTGTTCATCCTTGGGATCATGCATATGTAAACAGACTTGTTGGACGGCATAGGAGATATTGGGACGAGTGAAAGTGAGATACTGTAGTGCACCGGCGAGACTGCGATAAAGCATGGGATTTGGATAAGGAGAACCCGACGAGATACTGAGCTTAGGCTTGGTGTCAACTGGTGTTGGAGACGGATTGCAAGAGGCCATACCGGCTCGTTTAAGAATTGATTCAGCATACTTTTGTTGACAGAGAAATAAACCACCTGCATGTTGTGTGATTGCAATGCCCAAAAAATAACTGAGAGGGCCTAAGTCTTTTATAGCAAACTCGGAAGCTAGGAGAGACATAATAGTATGACGAAGAGTATCAGAAGAGGTGGTAAAAATGATGTCATCTACATATAGAAGAATGTAAGCCATGGCAGTGCCTTTGCGATAAATAAATAACGAATGATCAAAAGAGCTATGAGAGAAGCCAATAGTGGAGACAAAGTCAGCAAACTGTTAATACCAAGCGCGAGGAGCCTATTTCAGGCCATAGAGGGACTTGTGTAATAAACATACATAATCGGGATGAGATGGATCCTTGAAACCCAACATTTGGTGCATGTAGACAGTTTCATGAAGTTGCCCATGTAAGAAGGCGTTTTTGACATGCAACTGGTGGATGGGCCATGACTTTGATAGTGCGATGCTGAGAACAGTTCAAATAGTAGCAGGTTTGAGTACTACAGGGCTGAAAGTTTCATCACAATCGACTCCAACCTGTTGAGACCTGCCATCACCAACAAGACGGGCTTTGTGCCTCTCAAAAGAACTGTCAGATTTCGTTTTGTGACGAAAAATCCACATGGAGCGAATAATATTCACATTAGGCGGACGAGGGACTAACTCCCACGTCTTATTTTTAATTAGAGCATGAAACTCATCTAGCATGGCAACCTTTCAATTTGGGTCGGACAAGGCAGAAAATGGGTTACGAGGAAGAGGGGAAGAAGAAGAAGTGGATGATAGATTGTATTGTTGCTTTGGTTTGAAAATGCCATGCATACTACGAGTGGTCATGGTGCGGGCAGGAGGGAGGTTGAGTGAAGCGGGTTGTGTGCTACTAGTCTGTTGGATTGCATGGCCGGGTGATTGAGGAGGTGGCAAGGGAGGAGCAGGAGGGCATAGTAGTAGCTGGTAAGTGGGAGATGACGGAGGGGCTGGTAGAGGTGAGGGAGAAGCTGATGGTGACGGGTTGGACTCGGACTGGCTATGGGATAACCACAATGGATGCAAACCCTCGTTTAGGAAGTCATAGGATTGGGGAGAAAGAGTGTGTAGTTGGGAAAATGGAAATGTGCTTTCGTCAAAGATGACATGCCTAGAAATAATGACTTGGCGACTAGACAAGTTGTAGCACTTATAGCCCCGATGATTTGATGGGTAGCCCAAAAACACACAAGGAGTGGAACGAGCGTGTAGTTTGTGAATTTGGGTAGAGGGATGGAGAGGGTAGCATGGGCATCCGAAAACCCGTAAATGTGTATAGGAAGGTACCCGGTGGTCGAGAAGTTGAGTTGGGGATTGAGGTTGGTGATATTTGGTAGGGAGAATATTTAAAAGGTATGTAGCCATGGCAAGAGCATGATGCCAGAAAGAAGGCGGCAGGGAAGAGTGGACGAGGAGGGTGCGAACGATGTTGTAGATGGTCCGTATTTTTCGTTCAGATTTCCCATTTTGTAAAGAGGTGTGGGGGCAAGAGAATCGAAAACTCATACCGTTTTTGGCGCAAAAAGATTTGAAAAAGGTATTATCAAATTCCCTGCCATTGTCACATTGAAAACATTTAATCTTTCTCCCAAATTGGGTCGTGATAAAGGAACTAAACGAAGAAAAAACGAAATAGACTTGAGATTTTTGTCCAATGGGAAAAGTCCACAAGAAATTAGTATAATTATCAAGGAGAAGCAAATAATAACGGTGCCCTGTAGAACTTAAAACATGAGATGTCCACAAGTCACTATGCACAATATCAAAAGGAAGTAATGTAGTAGAAGAAGAGGAATGAAATGGTAGTTTAATATGTTTCCCAAAAACACAGGACTCACAAACAGGAGACCGTGATAAGTTTGTACAATCAATGTTTTTATTATTGCTAAGGGAGCGTAGCACAGGAGCTCCCAGATGGCCCAAACGATTATGCCATAAAAGATAAGATAAAGCAGTAAATGGCGGAGAGGAAAATGTGGGTGGGTTAGCTGTTGTGGTGATAGGGTATAGGTCTCCGGTGTTATCACATCTCATGAGTGGCATCCCCGTCTAAAAGTCCTTCACAGAAAAACCAAAAGGGTCAAATTCAATAAAGAAATTGTTGTCGATTATGAAGCGACGGACATAAATTAAATTTTTGACAAGGTTGGAGGCATGAAGGACATTTTTTAAAACAAAGGGGGGGGGGTGTGGTGAGGGTAGGGATGTTTGTCCATAACCTTGAATGGGAATTCCTTGACCATTACCAACAATTATTTTACGATTCAAGTTGCTCAAATTAAAATAGGACGTGAGAGTACCTCGAGAAGCCGTCATGTGAGAAGTGGCACCGGTATCCATGTAGAGAGTGTCATCAGGAACATCAAGTGACATTGTATGCATCGCGGCCTCTAGGTCAATAGGAGCATAGTTTGAGGGCGCATAGCTGGAAGGAGAGGGGATGGAGACGGTGTAAGCTTCGAGGGGCCGAGGATGCCGAGGATGCGGTGAGGAGGGCGACTTGTCCAGGAAGTGATCGGGTATGGACAAGGAGGAGGAGTCCAAGCTGGTTTCCCAAGGTGCCCATGGAGAATAATTAGGCCACTAGGGGGGGATGCTGCCATGAGCGGGTATAAGTCTGGCCCCCGCGATTTGTGTTGTGGGCGGTTTGGTTTGGTTTATGCAAAACCACAAGAACCATTGCGACCACTCGCGACCACGACTCCTGTTGTGGTTCGGTTTGGTTCGACCACGATTCTCGACCGCCTTCTTTGCCCAAGATTGTTGCGAAAGGATTGCCCACCCGAAACATGATATGGAACTTGTGCGTCGGCAGAATGAGGACTGTTTGTGAGGAGGGCGATGTCGGCAGTGCTGGCATTGGTTACGGCACGCTTAGCTTTTTGAGTCTCCTCCAGGATAGGTTTGGAACAGGCCTCATAGCTTTTTGAGTCTTCTCCGGTGCACCAACGTTGGAGAGTTGGTCGGCAAGCATTTTGAGCTCCTGACAATAGCTGAGATGTTGGGAAAGTTGTCTAACTGGACATGATTAAACTGGTTTTCTAGATATAGAGCGCGAGAATTTCTGTTGTCTTGGAAAATACTCGTGAGCCGTTCCCATGCCTACTGGGCCGTGGCATCCGGTGCAATGATGGTGTGCATTAAGTCACTGGAGATGGTACTGTATATCCATTGAAGAAAAATGGCATCCAAACGTGACCAAAGTTCTGTATCAACCTCAGTAGCCTTGTCCAAGGTTGTAGCCGATGCGGTTGGCGGGATAATGTGGGAGATGACTTGGTATACACGACAATGGATTTTAAATAACTCCGCCCAAGAGGTATATTGAACCTTTTCCATCTCGAGAGTGAGAGGAATACATGTCTTGATGTTAGCAACAACAAGAGCTGGATGGAATTTGGTCTTGTCGGCCATGGGAGAGAACTGGAAGGAAGAAGAGAAGTGGTAGGGTGGAAGAAAATAGCGGCAGAAGAATTAGGGGCTGGCGTATGATACCATGAAAGAGAATTCTCCATGCCTATTCTCATTGATTTGGTTTCCAATATATACATCGGTGTATAAGATAATTACGGCTATAACTACTGATCTATCTAAGGAGAATATAGACATACTAAATATAAAACATTTACATATTCTAACAATGCTAAATATAAAACATTGACATATTCTAACAATAAAGGATCACCAATACTCTGTCTCCAAAATTTCATACTTTTTAAAATGTATTTATGATTTCCTTGATAACATGTTTTTATAAGGGAGATGACTGATATAATTATTAAAGTTCATAAAGCTAATAAATTGAATATAAGTAAGATATACAGGAAGCCTATTTACAATGAGCAAGTTCTTGAATTCTCTATTTTCCTCGATATTCATGCCTATCTCAAATACTCATCTCTCCCTCAACAGAGTTCACTTATTCCTATGATATATTTTCTTCTTTTTTGACATGAGTTGAACACCTTTTAAAGATCACACTTTGCTCATCTAAGTTACAATTTTAATATTTTATCAAAAAACTATTCTTGAAAAACTTTGCTCTATTTATATCTCATCCATAAACTTCATCTTTCTATTAAAAAAAACCTGATCAAAATGTTTATTCCTTTAAATTGGTTTCTATTCCTAAGTGATTGAAGTAAGTCTATTAACTTATCGTGGGATCAATCACTAGCAGCTCTATGAAGGATATTATTTTGAAAATCTTTAAGATTTACCTTATCATCTTCATCTGTTTTGTATACTCTCAGCACTTCAATACTCTTTTATTTCAAAATTGTTGCTCTTAGTGTCATATATGCTAAGTCTTGTTACTTATATCTTTATAGTTAGACTTGTCTAAATCTATTGAAATTGACCTATTAATACATTCATTTGAGACATTCTTGATATCTTATTTTTCGAAAAAGAGATTACCTTCTTGGGTATGTACTTGAATTGTTGTGCAACATGTAGTCACGTAAAACTTGTGTAGTGGTGATGGTGGTGCTTGTATAACATTTGTTTGATACTTATTGGATTTATTTGTGCAGCATGTAGTCACGTAAAACTTGTGTAGTGGTGGTGGTATCTGTACAAAAATCATATAAACCCATGGTACTACATAATTGAGGAATGTATGTACACTTTCCTATCTTTTAGTATCTGCATGCCTAAATCTATAATTCTCTATTATATCATTTGTTAAAAGCTCTCAAGATTTTCTTCAATGAACATGTATTCTTTTGTCAAATCAACTAAGATCTTTTGATTTCTATCTTATCATTTATGACTAAACTAGTTTCTTATAAGTTCATAATATATGACAGGTATATCCTGACTTACTGGAAAGACACTATGAAGGAAGTATACAAAAGACAAATTAACTTTGTCGATGGCAAGACAGAGTGACTCAAAGTTCAAACCAATCACTTCATGAAAATTGATAAATGTATGCGGAGATATGCTCAAGCTGAGGAGGAGTTCTTAAAACAGATCAATTTTTGCATCAGACTCTACAAATGCTTATAATTGGTTAAATCAAGTGTGTCAGTCATGTAAGACCCTGGACCTTTGTGTGTTTGACTTCCTTGTTTTACGTGTCAAATGGCCATAACGTTCTTGTTGGCTTTTTGTTAGTATGAGAACCCAAACTTTGGTTACTTACCATGATCATTATTGTTGCTTAACATACTAGAAATAAACCTAACATATTTATCTTGGTTCTAGTTCTTTTAGTGGAGTATTGGTTGTCTTATAAGATTTTTATATTATGTATGCATTTTCGTGGTAGCTTTGTGTATCGCCTTAGCTTCCTTAACTCTTAACTAAGTCTTAAAGAGTCTTGGTATGATTTCTACATGTTTCTTGGTCATTACTTAAACCATTGGAAGTTTAACTTTGAGGTTGAGACCCTTCTTGCTTGTATTTGAACATTTTTAAAATTTAGGATGCATGAATGCATTCCTTTGCCTTAGAGACTTGTCCATGATTACTTGTGGTTCATGTGGGTTGAATTCTATACCAAGGTTACTAGTTCTTTCATGTTTAACCATCCTTGTTCGTGGACTTGTTAATTGGAAATAAGATGACCAACTTATAACTTCACAGATTCAGTCATGTTCTTTGGCAAACTTCGGGAAAATTCTGGTACTAATCTACTAAAGATAATTGGCTTAAATTTTAGTGGGTGTTACCTACATATGTTAAGTTAATCCCTGTAAATTTTCATAATTTTCCAATGTGTTTAAGTGCCTCAAATAGGCCACGTATTATGGCTGTGTCTGTGTTCTGTTTTGAGAATTCAGAATGTTAACATGAACTTGGAGGGACTGTATTTTGATGAATAAAAGTCCGAATTGAGAAATTTAAAATGCTAAATTGTATTTTAAAGAGTCTAGTTTCAGAAAAATCAAAAATTACCTCAATCAGAGTTGTGAGTGATTTATGGTAGATTTTACAAGATTGACTATCCAATAACTTCGCAAATGACAAATATGTTTTCCAGATTTCGGGATTTTTGTGGTTGCAGCCATTCCCCCTTGCTTCCTTGACCCAAGTCCGACCTTGACTGACCCAAGTCACTTATCTTGACTCACCTTAGACCCATTTCAGCCCTTAGATGAGTTGTTAATCAAAGACCCACATTAATCAACCAATGGGAATCCTAATAACTCCTTCACTTGGATTGAGAATTGGTTGACATCAATTGTGAGATCACCAACCATTCAGCCATTTCTTCTTCATGGACCATGAGTTCTTGCTGGGTTTGAAGAGAAAGAGGAGACTCAAGAACACTCCACCTTCATTGAACGATTGCCGGAGCTCCGGTGACCCGATCGGACTTCCGAGACCGCCCTTTCGAAGCTCTTGCTCTCCACTACGTTTATCATTGATTTATTTCTTCATGCATCCATTAATCTAAGGCTTAAGGTACGTTTTCAAACCCATAAAATTTGTAGGTTCAATATTAGGGCATACTCCCTTTATAATAGTTGTTGTACACATGCTTAGGAAGACTTTTTGTGAAGTAGAAATCTTCATTTCAACAAGATAGAAATCTGAAAATTTGGGGCTGCCATGTTATCTTACTAATTTGAGTTAATTTCAAGCATGAATGTTGTTCTAAATTTGCCTAGGAGTAGTTCTTGTGAAGGAATCAATCACATTTGCAAGATGTTGAGAAATTGTCATTTTTAGGTGTGAAATCTGAATTTATTGGGGCTGCCCTATAAGTCAATAATTTGGACTTGAGTAAAGCATGAATAATGTCCCAAATATGTTTAGGAACAACTCGTGAAGGAAGTAATTGCAATTGAAAGCCGTAGAGAAAGTTCTATGCTAGGGTTTCAAATTGTAGAATTTGGGTCATCGATAGACTAAGGTCATGTTTGGCTTGGTATTGTGGTCCTAATTGATTTATAAAAAGGGTAAAAAAAAAGAGGATTGTAAGACTTGTAGGAACTTGACCTACCCATGTTTTGGATCCTATGGATTTGTGGTTATTGATGTGAGAACTCCGACTCACTAGAGTCGCCTTGTATGTGTGAATGCACCCTAACTTGTTTAAGGGCTTGATTGGGAATCTTGGGATCATCTCGGGGAATCCTAGATGGTGAATTAGAGAATCTCCTAAATAACGAATTTTGATGGGCTATGATCTAGTACTCTATATATAGAGTCTACTCGTAGAGTTGCAAAGATAATCAAGTTGTTATCCAAAGCATGCTAGTATTGCCTTGACCTTGCGAAATAGTATCGCACGGACATCTTTAGAACCTAGACTACATCCCATGAGTCTTATCATGTGAGTGTACTACTTGGTACTTTAACTTAGAAAACCTCAACGAGGTCTCATAGTATTGCAACGTAAGTTAGCGTATGGCTTCAAGGACTTGAATGTGGCAATAGTGGTTTATGACTATTACATAAACCTTAATGGATTTGAGATTTTGGGATGAAATACTATCCTAAAGAGAAAGACTCTAATGATATAATCTTGTTATTTGGAGCCTAGACAATCTAGGTAAACCTTGAGAATTATATAAATTGTGATTTGGTATTCTTACTTATTTATTGAATATGACTTAATAAGCATATTTTCCATTTTTGACTTGAAGTATATATTACTTTTGATTACCTTGTGGTTTTATCGGCATTATATGACTTATGAAGCATATTTCATATCTTGGCTCAAAGCATGATTTATTCTTGAATGTCTTAATGACCTATTGAAAGTTGATTAGTGTACATGTATTGAACTTATATTTCACTAATAGGTGGAATGGTGAACTTGTTGAACTAGTGTTTCTCAATGAAATAAAGACCTAGATATATGTGAACTGTGAACATGGAGAAGAGATATAAATGCATATAACATTCGTATTCTATTTGGGAATAATTGTAGCGAAGACTCAACGGAGTCGAATTAAGGAACGATTGGACCTTACTAGGATCGTGGTGAGATCCTTTAACACTTGGAAATCCATTGGACTAGATTACTAGCTTTTGGAACTTGAATAGAATTGAGCAGACAACTTGACACTTATACTTGAGACTCAATCGGGCTCCTTTTGTAATCCATATGATTAATCGTGAACATGTCATGAATAACATGCCTGCTTGTCTTGAACGAGTTCGCTCTTGTCGAGCTCGCTTCCTACTTGATTTTATTTGAGTAAACATCTACTTGACATGGACGAGTTCGCTCTTGTCGAGCTCGTTCTTTACTTGATTTTAGTGCCAAGTAAACATCTACTTGTCATTCCATTAGTCCGGTGGCATACTTGTCTTGTCTCGATGGTAGCGATGCATCGCCAATCACGAATGTGAGATTCGTGGTAGTGATGGGTCGCCAGCCCATCATCATGCACCCACCCTCCACTATTTGATCACAGTGGAGAAGAGTACCTTGTCGTAACCATTAGGGCGCTTGGAATAATACTATCGTGCTTGGTCGATGTATCACTCACGTGCATCCGACAACCCACAATCGTGATAACCGTTTTCATTTCAGGATCTACGTTGCGGCAGCGGCTCTATAAAATATCCTCCTGTTATGTGATTTATTTCAAGCACTTATGTGACAATAAAGTGTTAATTGAGACATGGGATCGAAAGTGACCATGTGTATCTTGATTGCGCATGATTGAATTCCATGGTGTGTATATTTGTAGGTATACATACTTATACTTGATAATTCTATGACTTGATATGAAGATATGTGAATATTCATGCTCATACTTGCTAGTTTCATGAATGACTTGACATGTATATAAAAATTTATGCATACTTACATGTAATGCTTTCATGAGAATTACTTTCTAATTCATTTGGTTTGTGTTGAACAGGGAATTCCACCCTAGTTCGTTTGGACAGTTTAGTAAGTGAGAAGGAGAGATTTCTTGTAAAGTATATGACACGTCTTCACGAGTTTCGTCGTTGTAACGCGATGTTACTGTTATTATAACAATGTTTCATATTATGTTATATTGTTCAGTAGTAGCGTACTGAGTCATTATGACTCATCCCGTACTTTGTTTTCTAGTTGCAGTAACCTGTCCGCCACGTTGAGGCCGTGTAGATCGTGATTGTAGCAGATAGCAACTGATCGATAGCTCGAGCTTAGTTCGTGCGAACATGTGTTCGTGATTGTAGCAGCCAACATTCCCGAGTAGTAGCTTGTGGATTCCTATCTCATCTAGCATCATTGATTTGTCTATTGTACTGTACTATTCTTGTGAGCTCGTTATATTGTAAAGTTATTTAGACTTTATAGTCGGGTAGAACACTTGGGTTCTGATTTGGTTCTTCTTTGGGCCGACGTATTGTGTCGTGCCGTTATTCGGAATCTTAGTTTTATATTCAGTTGTCTCCCGGGCACGCAGTAGCTTTGGGGCTTTTCTTTATTTTAGTTATTTCATTGTTGGTTAACCCCGGTATGCTTTAGCCGTGGGTAATTGTTATATCAGGTTAGTTCATTGTTGAAACGCCGGCCTGGAGTGCCGATGGTTTGTTCCGCGTCTGCAATGTTGCGGCACGCGAGTTTTGTACTTTCTCCTCTCGAGACAATAGTCTCTCTTGGTTTCTTTAGTGTTGATTTCGATTTTATTAGCTCGGGTCTTCACTCTATTAACGCTTCCGCACCTTTGATTTTTGTTTACCCATATTTTTATACTATTACACATCCATGTTTAGAGCTTGATAGCTCTATTGTTTGACTAGCACTATTATTTACATCGTGCTTGTCCTCTTCTTTCCTTGTCCTAGCGTCGCGACCTTGGGATTCCGTTCCGGAATCTGGGTCGGGTCGTCACAAGTCATGTATCTGCATCAGCAGTAGAAACATGTTAAACTATATCTATCAGCTACAGAGCATCAATCAATTAAATTCCAGCAACTAGCTCCAACTGATTTTACTTCTGAGAAACCAATTGCTGAAGAACTTGAAGAATTTAGCTGCTAAAAAGCCAGCTAAAGAACTAGATGAAGGAAAGCTACTCCAAGTCTAAGTCAACTTGAACTCATAACTGATAAATATTTCCTTGACAAATTCAAGCTAAAACAAAAAGATTCCTTCAAGGTTTAACAGTCAGGTAAGCATTCTTTCAAACAGAAAGAACCCAGGTATGTTTTCTATTCTAAAATATCTCTATCATAAACTACTTTTTCCTTATCATCATTTTAATTATCTTAGTATTTCAAAAGTTACTTAAAAACACATGTCATGATGAACTCATTGATTAAATATATCAACTCATGATAACCATTGCTTAATAATAACTCAAATGAGAGTAAATGGACACTAAAACAGAGCAATAAGATAACTGAGACTAAGAAGAAAATAATGAATTATATTCAGGAGGAAAATTGAATATGCTTATGCTTATTCCTTCATGAACTATTCCCTATTTAACTAACAAATTGCAGTTGCTACTAAGTATCAAGAAGACTCTACATGATATTCACAAATAATCACTACAAACTAAGTATTCAGTACTAGTGATTTTCATTTGATCAAATATCAGCTAATACTCTGAAAAGCTCAAAAGATACTTATCCCTTCGTCCAGCTAAAGTTTCAGCACTAACATCTACTGACACATTCTTCCAGCTGACATACTTGAGACTCTCTCTCAATTGCATATTTCATAAGTCTCTAAATCTTCAGCTAATACGTCATCTGCTGAAGAAAAGTATTAAGCAGGTAAAATCTTACAACTTATGAAAAAGTCATAGCTCAGGTAAGTGTCTGAACTTAACACTTGCTAAAAGTATCACAACAAGTAGTCTCACATAAATATTCATTAAATATATTAATCATTTATATTTATTTGAGATATTTTGGGTTCTCGCTTTTTATGTCTTGAAAAATCAACCATCCCCTACTAATACACTATTCCACTGACGGTTGATAAGACATGTTAGTACAAACAACCAAACTGTTCTTCAATAACATGAACCTGACCCCAAACACATCCTTCAATTTTTCGGGCTCCATTATTGGAATGCAAGTGGTATTTGATGCAACCTTTATTGTCAATGCCTTCCCAAATTTGAGAATCACTAGTTCAATAAGCCTGATAGTACCTCAGGATGTGCAAAATAGTGGATGGGTCACCATGAGGGACACTCACCGTATGGAAAAAGTTACTGACAAATTCAAGAATCACTTCCAGCCCCTGCAATATGCCCTAACTGCTGTAATAGACAAGTGTCTAATTGTCAAGTCTGGAAGTCATGACAAAATAACTGAAGCTCAACTGCAAATGATGGAAGCCATTGTACAAAACCATGGAATGAACTGGGCTGCAGTTCTGGTAGAATGTGTATCTGCCAGCATTGTAAGATACAGAGAAAACCTGAAAACTGACAAAGCCAGTATATCTCATCACCTAATTATCACACAATTTCTAAGGCATTATCCAACCATTAACAATGCTATTATAACTGCTGATGTTTTGTCTAGTTGAATCAGGAAGTTCTCAGCTGGAGAAATCACCAGGGCCATTAACTCCAACAAATATGTTAAAGAAGCCCCACCAGTTGTCACAGTCAATGTAATTGGTCTAAGCAGAAGAAGAAGAAAGGGAAATCTGCTTGAATATATTGAGGAAGAAGAAGCAGATGACACTACTGCAGAAGCTGCAAATGTATCAGTAACTGCTGCTCCAACCAATGCTTCAGCTGGTACTCATATCAGAAGATCTACTAGGCAGAAACTGAAGGGTAACCCAGATCTGAACATAGGTTCCTTCATCCCTTTCACCTCATCTACTGAACCTGCAAATCCTTCACCTTTACCACCATCTGAACCATCTACCTCTTCGGACCAACCACCTACTCCATATTTCCCTCCTATTTCTCACCCAACCTACTATCCATCCCATTCCAACTACTGTGAAAACCCCAAGCCTATTCCTTAAAATTGGGTATTTACTATTGACCACCTACCTTTTTTTTATCCAAGCTCTTCTTTCTTGAGGAGAAGAAAAAGGATAAACCTTTGGTAAACCTAGTAAAATACTTAGATGAGAACTACACGAGAAAAAAACATGTTCTCTATCATGCAGTCCCTGCCAACATGACCTCAGAAGAACTTGCTCACAACTTTGGCAAGTACTTTGACCTTCTGTCTAGGATCTGGAATGATTTTTTACTTGGGGAATGGCAGATTTGTTCAAGATGAACTCATCATGAATGTATGAGACATTCATAGTCGGGTGTATGGTTTTCAAAACCTCCCTCCGAATGATCCATGTCTAATAGGAAGACCAGCTGATGAAACAGATGACAAGATAAATGAAGACAAAAAACGGTCTACTCTTGATCCATCAAAGCTATAGCTGATACATGAGAATGCACTACAGTTTATCTCTAACTATGTTAAAGATGCCAAGGCAAATTACTTTGCTCTTCAACAACAAAGGGCATCACAAAAAGAAGGAGCATCAACAACCTTGTGATAATGTTCCTTTACAGACTATCCCTCCAGCTAATGAGCCCTCTTCCCAGCAACAGCCTCTAAATGTTGAACTTGTCAACCCTTCTGCTGTCATTACTACTATTGTATCTCCACCTGCAAGTCTACCTATCTAACCTGCTGCTTCATTTTCTAAGTCTCCTACTTCAGCTTCATCTACTACTCAGGAACCTAACAAACCAACTGCTCCTTCTTCTCTTTTCAATGAAGAAATTCAAGACACTCCTTCTCAAAACCAGTCTTTTGAAGATGAAGAAATCTCATAAGAAGAGGAAAAGGATGCAAATGATACAGAAGAAGAAGAAGAAACTGATATAGCTGATACGAAAGTTGAAGACAATGAAGTTGTTGTTGAAGATTTGGTCACTGGCATTGATGCTGCTACTGGTGATGAGTCTCTACTATCTGATTCTCAACTGGCTTTCCAAATTCATAAAAAACAACAGGCCATCATCAAGCAAGCCTTTCAGCAACCAACTGGAAAGAAAATCATATTTGTAGATTCCCCAAAAGCTGAAGCTCAAGCAGAATTAAAACCAACCTCTGAGATTCCATCTGCTCAAACAACTGCTTCTGCTCAAACAATTGTTCCTGCTCAAACTCGTCCGCCTACTGCCTCAACCTCTGAATTCCCTGAATTTCCGGATGGTACAAATGTGAATGAAAAGCTAGATATCCTACACATCCATAACCTTCACATGTCTACCATAGTCAAAGGCCTCTCTCATCAACTTGAAGTCATACAAACTCAAATGGAATCCATCCTTCCCAACCTTCGTAGCACCATTGCTACCGAAGTACAAGCTGCAATAGCTGTTGGTGCTCCAAGAGAAACCAATATTCATGACTGGGATGTCATTCTTGACTTTCAAAATGAGCATATATAGAGAGCTGAAAACGCTGAAACAGATGGACTTAAAGCCATTAAGGATGAGAAGAAGCACAGAGCAAGAGCAGAAGCATACAAGAAGGAATGCCAGCTATTGAGGATGAGATTTGGCCTAAAGGAATTTGCTGGGGCTACTGCTGCTACTTCTGCCAGTAACAATAATGAGGAAACTTGTTACTATGAGGAAACTCATGCTGATAATATAGCCCAAACAGACAACACCACTTCAGGATCTTCAAGTCTTTAAATGACTAAAAACTATCTCAAACTCTTACCTTTTATGCATCTATATCTAAATAGTTTTTACCATGGTTTTGTTTTTGTTTTTTTATCAAACTACCTCATTCTAACATTTCCAGCGCAGACCAATCTCTAAGTTCAGTTTTTAACTTAAACACTTACTTACTTTGTTGATTACTCTTTGCTTAGTAGTTAATGGCTTTAAGTAATTAGGAGGAGATTGTTGAAACATGAATGTTTAGAATTACTTAATTCCATTAATTAGACTTTCGGGAATTAAAATAGAAAGGATTTATAGAAACCCACCTACTGAATTTAAATCACTCTAATAGATATATCTAAGTGAAATTTAATCAGTTGAGTTAATTAAGTCTTGCATGATTAGAATAAATTAGAAGACATTAGTTAGTTGTTAACTAAAATTAAATTGATTAGACTTTAGCAAGTCTAAAGTTTTATCTGTTGAACCCTCCGGCAGATAGAATAAAACTATTGTCTTATCAACTTAAGCAAGATTAACATAGATTAACTTAAGCAGTTTTCCTTAAATAAATTACCCCTTCTGCTTAATTTTATCCACTGGTTTTCAGCTGCTATATTTTCCTATACTTAAATCCTTATCTGCTGAACATTGTACGATGTTGGAATACTGCGCTACAAATTATAATAAAGACTCTAATGTCTTCAAGCTTTTGTTAAAAAAATTCAAAAGTAGTATCTTTAAAAACGTGTGGCCTTCACTCTCATTTAACTTAATTCACTTAGCTAAAACAACCTTTCATTAAAAAACAAACCCATTTGCAGTAGCTGATACTCAGTGTAAGTCACTGCTTTAATGTTATTCTATTTACTTACACGTTCTCTCTTTTGAATAAAACTAGTGATACACCCGTGCATTGCACGGTTTGTACACAAATGCAAAATCATTTACTCAATTAAAATTAAATAATATATAATTAAAAACTTTAATATGAATAAAATAAATAAACTATAATAAACAGTAAAATAAAAGAAAGAAAATTACATAAATTTGAAAAAAATTATTATAAATTTGGAATACTTCTTTATATACAACATTTGTTGTTGAACATGTACAATTATTACGACTATCACTAACACATAATAAAATTCAAAGTAAATAAAATAACTAATACGTTCATGAGCTCTATCCTACCCTATTTTCGGCGCCGTTTTTCCTAGGGTTGCATCCAGCTTCTATGGCAGCAGCCTTTGCCGGCGCCGATGTCCCAGCCGGCGCCTCTCTCCCCTTCTCACAAGCAATCGTTCGCTTCCATTGTATCCAACCAAGCCTCTACCTTTGTTCCTCTCATTCCCACCTCTACTTTCAAGGGGGAACCTTGTTTACGTCTCACTCCGGATCTCATCAATCTTCTTGCAAAGCCTTTCCATCTCACCCTCGTAGGTAAATTCTCGCATGGCCCGCCCTCAATGGAAACCCTACGCAAGAACTTTTTAACACTTGGTCTCAAAGCCGATGTCACACTTGGCCATCTTGATGCAAAGCATATTCTCATTCAAGTTCACCATGAGCAGGATTATCAACACCTTTGGATTAAGGATCAATGGTTTTTGGGCTCATATCCGATGCGCGTTTTTAAGTGGACGCCTGATTTTCGTCCGGAGGTGGAGAGTCCAATCGTTCCAGTTTGGTTTGAACTTCCTGGTTTACCTATTTATCTCTTTCATAAACAAGCATTATTTTCCATAGCCAGCTTAATTGGTAAGCCTCTTCTCCTAGATAACCCTACTGTTAACCTTCTAGACCTAGTGTAGCTAGGGTTTGCATTGAAATTGATCTTACTAAACCTCTCCCTAAGCGTATATGGATAGACTGTAGCGGGGATCGGGAGGGTTTCTGGCAGCATGTCCATGCTAAAAAGCTTCCCCAATACTGTAATTATTGTCATAGACAAGGTCAAGAGGGCACTTCATCCAAAATTAAACAGCAAGCCTTGGGGAATAACACGTCCAAAGAGCCTATAAAAGTTGATGTCGTTCCAGCTGATCTCCCATCTCAGCCCAATATATTGATTAGCAAGATGGTTTGGAAGCCAAAAGAAGTGTGTATCCACGCCAATCTAGATTCAATACCTCATCAAAATCCTGAAGATATTCCTTTTTCCTCATCTGGTACCATGCATGCCGAGACCCATGCTGCAAACCCTACTTTTCCTAACTCCCAAAACCAAAACCCTCATATGCAAGATATTCTCGCTTCTTTCAATACCCAAAATCATATCTCTTCGGCCTCTCACAAGCCTGTCATTGACCCTCCTTCAGAAGTCCCCATGACTGAGAATTCCTCAACTTCCCTCTGATCCCATGATGAATGTTAGTGAAATCGAGCCAGTATGAATCTCAAATTCATTTGCAGTGCTTAATGACATTGAAGAAGATGGGAATGAAAACAATGTCTCTAATCTTGAGGCTCTTAATCTTGAACCTGGTGTCAACATGGGCAAAGAAAAGAAAGTTCCTCCCCCTTCAGATCTGTTTCTTCGATCTAAGCTAAAAGCTGGTGCTTCCTCCCTTCCTGTTTCCCATGGATGTTAAGGCCCTCTTTTGGAATGCTCGAGGGATTGTAAATGATCCCACTATGGCTCGCATCAAACAATTCATTAAGCTTCACAAAATCTCGTTTATTGTCATTTTTGAACCTATGATCGATCCAGACAGAATTAAATTCATAAGTCGTTGTCTTAAATTTAATTTCTGTTTTTCTAATTCTGCTAGCACTATATGGATTTTTGCTAAATCTTCCTTCTCTTGCTTTCTACTGCAAAGTTCTATCCAGCAAGTCACTCTCAGAATTCAACATTATTCTTGGTCGCATTCAGCCATTTTCTCTTGTGTCTATGCCAAATGTGATGTCCAAGATCGGCGGCTCCTTTGGACATAATTAATTGACATTGGTGCTCAATATGTTGGTTCTCCCTAGATTGTGGGTGGAGATTTCAATATTATTCTGGATCCCTCGGAAAAGTCAGGAAGTCAAGAGGTCGAGGCTGGGATAGAGATGGTGCCATGGATTTTCATGCTTGTAACGCAGCTTGTGGTCTTACAGATCTTGGCTTCTCTGGGACTCAGTACACGTGGTGGAACAAACGCGAAGAAGGGGTAACTATCCATCAACGGATTGATCGTGTTTTATGAAATATTGCTTGGTTGGATAAGTTTCCTTCTACTTCAGTCCAACATCTCAATCGTACCTACTCGGATCATACCCCATTGCTGCTGTGTATATCTTATATTAGTAACTCCAAAGCTAGACCATTTCGTTTTCTTAATGTCTAGAGCAGACATGATTCCTTTCAAGATGTGGTCCGAAATGCTTGGAATTCTCCCAGCTTTGGTCGGCCTTTAGTTCTCTTTGCTAACAAGCTTCGTGCTACTAAACAGGCTTTACGCGATTGGAATAAAAATGTTTTTGGAAATATCTTTAATGTTGTCTCAAATGTCGAAGCCGAGGTGCTTGAAAAAGAGCTTCTTTATGAATTGAATCCGTCTAGTGAAAATCGCGCAACTTTGTTACATGCCTAGGCTACTTTACGTAAGTCTCTCTCTACTGAAGAGGCTTATTGGCGTCAGAAATCCAAAATTCAGTGGTTTAAGGAAGACGATGGCAATTCTAAAATCTTCCATGCTTCTGTTCGCCAATCTCAACGTCGTCTCCACATTCATTATATTCCTAATGCATATAACATTTTGCTTGACTGTGAAGATGATATTGCTAAAGGTGCTGTTGATTATTTTTGTGGTCAACTCAAGGCTGACCCTATCCCCTCGAATATTGATCTCCCTATGATTCCTAGCATTGTATCTAATGACTGGAATATTACTTTGATCAGTCCGTTCTCTATTGATGAAATTTGCTCCTCTATATCTGGCCTTAGTATGGATAGTGCTGCTGGCCCAGATGGCTTCACATGTCAATTTTTTGCCTCTTGCTGGGATATTATTAAAGATGATCTCCACTCCGCCATTCAGGAAATTTTTGTTGGGTTTTCTCTCCCTCGCTCCTGGACTAGCACCCTCATTTCCACCATTTCTAAAGTTGAATCGCCGACCTCTTTTTCAGGATTTAAGACCTAATAGTATTTGTAAGTTCTGTAACAAAATCATCTCCAAGCTTCTTGCGAATAGACTGGTTCAATATCTTCCTCGGATTATATCCCCTAATCAAAGTGCCTTTACTAAAGGTAAGGTCATTCAGGATAATGTTCTTTTAGCTCAGGAACTGGTCACTTTCTTCAGTTCTTGGGGAAAAATTTAATGGATCCAACATCGTCATCAAGTTGGACATGGCAAAAGCTTTTGATCGCGTCTCATGGCTCTTTCTTACTCAGGTTCTTCGCAAGCTTGGATTCAATGAGATTTTTATTGACCTAATATGGCGTCTAATCTCTGACAATTGGTTCTCTATCATCATTAATGGTTCCCCGACTGGCTTCTTTCAGTCTTCTCGTGGTCTTCGTCAAGGGGACCCCCTTTCTCCTAGCCTTTTTATTCTTGTTGTCGAAGTTCTTAGTAGGAGCCTCAATGCTCTTCATTCCACGTCTCCTCGCACTCGCTTCTCAACCATAAGTGGCTGCCCCATCATTTCTCATCTCTCATTTACTGATGA
Organism: Codonopsis lanceolata; assembly: GCA_013146195.2. Lineage (NCBI taxonomy): Eukaryota > Viridiplantae > Streptophyta > Magnoliopsida > Asterales > Campanulaceae > Codonopsis > Codonopsis lanceolata. The sequence goes on from CM028377.1 coordinate 75,592,826, forward strand.
CATTATTATTTTCTGTAATGGTAACCGTTGGTCTTCTCAAAAACATCTGGAGGTTCTGCATCTCTATGAACATATGTCTGGTCAACTCATTAACAAAGCCAAAAGTCGGATTTATGTTGTTCCTTCGATTGGTGTTGCCAGGGCTGCTCGTATTTCTTCTTCTTTGGGAATCCATCAGGGCACTCTTCCCATTACTTATCTGGGCTGCCCTCTCTATTTTGGCCGCAAGACTAGAAACATTTTTTACTCTTTTTACATCAAACTCCAATCTAAAGTGGAGTCTTGGCTTAGGTCTTTCCTAAATGCTGCGGGGAAAACTACTTTAATTCAACATGTCCTTCATTCTGTTACGTCTTACCTTCTGGCTTCTCTCGAACCTCCTAAAGTTGTTATTCATATGCTTGAGCGTGCTTTTGCCAACTTCTTCTGGGGTGGCTTTGAGGGCTCTTATAAATCGCATTGGGTTGCTTGGCAAACATGTTGTAAGCCTAGGTATGAAAAAAAAATTAAAATTAAAAAATAAAGAAATGCGAAATCGGATATAGAATAAATTATTCAATATTTGATATTATTTTGATATTGTATTTCTTGTCATTTCGTAAATCATATTGAACCATATTAAATGTTATACAATTTGTTTACATTAAATGCATTAAAGATATTTGTAAAGTCATTTGAATATGAAGAGTTGTTGTCAACTTCATTAATTAATTTTCATTTTAATTTCAAAAAAAATGACAAATATACAAATTTAAAATGTTTCTAAATTTGAAAAGTCACTTTTGGCGGGATATTTCTATTATCTACTCATCTCCTTTTATATATGTATAGATACTTAAATAGTTTTTTATATATATCAAACAATATTTTAAACAATAAATATGAAAAACACTTTCGGCCACACTTACATCTTTAATTCTTGGACATCATATATCAAACATTAAAATTGTTCAAAAGCAGACTTTTTTGTTATTGCATTAAAATATTCTACAGTTTATCATTGCATTAAATACCCCACAGTGTATCATATCTTCTAGCTAAACCACCCTCTTTATTACATGCTAGAGATATCTACTATCCTTATTTTATACAAGAAGATATATCACCTTTATCTATGAATTTATGATCTTATGCTAGGTGATATCTTTCGTCTCTCAAAAATCCTATACAAGGTCTCTATGCATTAAAATATAGATTTTATTATAACTTTTCAAAAATAATCCATGCTCTTTCAAAACATCTATTTTTCAAGGATCTCTTTATAAAACATTTGAGCAAGGATTGAAAAGAATAATTGGACCGAAGCATTTCTCTTATCCCCTCAAGCAATTCTTTCCTTAAAATGTTTCAGTTCTCATGGTGGAAGATATACATATTTAGAGGATAGTGAGATTGAAGCTATCATTCCTCTCTTACATGATATTAGGGGTGGCAAAATGAGTGTTATGGATAAATGGGTGTTAGGCTATTATCCATGGATAATAGCCTAACACCCATTTTGCCACCCCTACATGATATTCTTTATTTGATCAACTTCAACCTTAGACTAAACACTCAAAATATCCCTTTAAGCAATTCTTTCATTGATGTGTTCCAATCCTCAAACAATTACTAAACTTTCTTATACATATTATTCTTTTCTAGTTTTTGTTTAAACAATCATTGTATTCTTCCTTACTTCTTCCAAATTTTAAAATAATAATTGATTGTTACACGAGTATAATTGTTGCTCAATCATACTCCTCAAACACTGATTTTTGTTGTACATAGATCCGTGATTGATCACTTAAATTTTCAATATAATTAGTGCACTTTAAAATCCAAGTTTGACTAACTTGGTAGTGGACGTAGCAGTTTTTAACATTGTGAACCACTCCAAATACTGTGTTTTACTATCTGTTGTTTTTACTATTCATACACTTAAGCAACTTCTATCTACTTAAGTGTTTAGCATTTACATTCATGAATTCTTTACATAGTTGATCTTATGTATTGTACTTCAATTCAGTCATTATACTTAATTGATCAAAAGAAAACAAAACCAAACTGTTTTAAGTTCAGCAGCTGTTATCTGCTGATTTTACATCAGCTGCTGAAAACTTATCTTTTCTGCTGCATCTTTTGAAGGTTTCCAAACTAACTCATAAAGTTTTTAAAAGACCATTCACACTCTTCTAGTCTTATTTTGTTGCCAACTGGACTTACACTATCTTTTACCTCTTACACCGTAGCTCTCCTTTATTTATTCGGCCAAGGTAATTAACCGGCGAAGTATCCCATACTATCTCCAAACCTCCATCCGGTCATTCAACCCATCACAAATCCAACCAACAATAACCCTCTCTAGTCGCATTTATTTCTCTTTTAACGTCGCCATCTCTGTCTTTGGCCAAGCATCCAGCTGCGCCCATCTCTATCTCCGATCCCTCCCTCTGCTCCAGTGAGTTCTTGGAAGTAGCTTCCATCATTTTTCTCCCCTCGCTAACTTTCTGTAATTTTGAGTCTTGGGTTTGATTATTAGAACTCTCACTCTCAATTCAAATAAAATATATTTGGTTTCCTTGAATTAATTGTAATAATTTTTGAATTCTTGCTTGGGGTCTTGTGCCCGTTTGAGTCTTGCGATAAACCAGCTTAGTAGTGAATAAATTAAGATTTGATTGTGCTAGAAACTGAGTTTGCGTGATACTTTGATTTTCCACTCAAATACATTTATATGATTTTGAAAAGAATTCAGCTTGAATTTAGGGGTGTTCACATCTACTCCTATAATATTTGATTTGAGGTAGTATATTTCTTACATATCCTATTGAGTTGCTGATATTGTGATGATTGCTTTTTGTCGGTGAGGGGCTTGTGCTTCAATGATGTTTCAATGGAATAGAGTTCCCTCCTCTTTGGTCTGAGAGTTGTTTGGTATGAGGTAAGGTGAGGTGAGGGATTGAATGTTAGAAATAAAACAACGTGACTAGCACGTGCAAAAAATAAGGATAATTTTGGGTTTTCAAAAATATTTTAGACGGGTTGTCCAAAAAACAAATGGAGTGACTAACGTGAATTTTTTTGTAAAGTATAATCATTAAATTATGATTATTTTTTTTTGTACAGTGAGCTTATCAGACTTTCCAAAAAAGTACGGTGACTAAATTGAGAATTAAACCTTAAAATTTTGGGGAGTATTTGTTAAAAAAAAACTTGAGTAAAACGGTCGTACAAATATTTTTTGTCAAACGAATCCTCCTTAACCAACCCACTGTGTATTGGTGGTTTAAGTTGTGATAGTGGAGGCTCCGTCTTACGAAGATCGTAAAACTGTCTTACATGAGACTTATCCTATTTGTTGTCTCTACATACTTTGAAGGATGTTTTCCAAATTGCCCCTTTTGTTGGGCACACAGTCACATATTATAAGGGAGTGTAACTGCTCTCTAACATAGTTGAGGGATGTTTTGAAATCCACCACACCACCTTATAGGGTTGTAAACAAATCAAATCTTGTTGATTCGATTCGGTATTCGGTATTTGTCTTCAAAATATTCAAATTCGAATTCGATTTTTTTAATATTCGATAAGGATTCGAATACAAATACGAGTTTGGTGGTATTCGATTAGAGTATTCGCGAATAGTATTCAAATATTATATATATATATATAAGTTAAAAAAAAACCCTAACCTGACCTCATTCAAACACTCACAATGACAGCTCACCCCCAGAATCCAGATCCTTAAGGACACCGACCACAACCCAAGTGCGGCGCACGACACTGCGGCGGCGGGCAGCCTCTTTGACCTCGATCCTTCCTGACCTGACTCCAGCAGCCTCCTCCCAGCTCTGATCGCGTTATTACTATCTTCTTGAAAATGTCTATGGGTGGGAGCACTTGGTTCTAAATCTCACAGTTATGAGTAGAAACGAACTAGGAAAGGGAGAGCGGGAATTGGAGCTTTCTCTCAAAGTGCTCTCGGCCTATTCTCCGACTACCATTAGGTATATGTATCTCTGTATATTTGTATTCTCTTGCAATTGATGTGTTAGTGTCCATTGTAATACCTCAATAGCAACATAGTCTTGATGTTAGGGACTCAATTTTGGTGTACTTTTTGTTAAACCTAATAAGAATCGATCTCTTTTTAAGGATTCTCATGATACAATTGATCAATCATTTCATAGGGATTCGATAATAGCTAAGAATGAATTGGCTTTTGATTTAATCTAAGGTTCAATTTACAACATTCAATCATGGAAAAGGATTTGCTTTTCTACAATGAGAAATTTTGGTCATTTGGTTCATTGGTTGGCTAACTAATTTAGTTTGGAAACTTGAAATTAGAGGAAGTTGCATGGAAATGAAATTTTTTAACCCTATATTTTTTGTGCTAGTCCTGATGTACATAGTATGTTTGTCCAACTAAGGTTTCTGCTAGTATGTAGCTCAATTGTACTGATTTCTATGTTTATGTTTGTGGTTGTAGCAACTAAACAACTTATATCTTAGTTATCTTTGATGTTATTTTATTGGTTTTTGCAGTTACTTATTCTGGTTGAATTGGATTTGTTTGTTTTGCTTAGAAGTGAGAAAAATAATTGTATGGAAAATGTGTATACCTAACTTTTTTGTGCTTCTCAGTCCCGATATACTCATTATGTGTCCAGCTAAGATTGCTGTTAGCAGTGAATATTACTTGTGTTAATCCTTAATGTATATGAGTTGTTTGTTTGTTTTTTTTTTTTTAAAAAAAAGAGTCGTTTGTTTTGATGAGAAACTATGGAAATAGTTGATTTAGATATTTACATTTGTGCCTTCAGCAACCAGAAAAAGAATGGGTAACTGAACTGGGTTGCAATTTCTACAAGCTATTTGTTTTATTGAGGAAATAATTGAAGGGAAGTGAAAAATGTAAACCATTAATACTTGTTGTTTCTTGGTCTTGACATACATAGTATGTCTTCAGCCAAGGTTCCTGCTACTGTGGAGGTTAATTGTGGCTTATTTATGAGGATTTGCTTTTTTATAGTGAGAAATTTTGGTTATTTGGTTCATTGGTTGGATAACTAATTTAGTTTGGAAACTTGAAATCAACTTGCTCGAAGCAGTAGAAATAAAAAAAAGTAATGAAATAGAAACAGTTCATGAATTTTGACTTACCTTTTTGCTATGTTTGGTTTCATTTTATTAGTTCTGTTATGTTTATTACTAATTATTATTAGTTTATTAATCTTTGTTCTAAAGTCATTTAGGTAGAATATGGATGCGTCAAATATAATAGAGCAAACACCTAAAGTAGACGAATCTTTTTGTGGAAGATAATGAGGTAAATAGTATATATTGAATAAATATTGTGCATTAACATTTATATATATGTTTTAACATTTTAAGATCTAATTAAAAACTTGTAATGAAAGGTGAGAAGCCCTACGATCGAGATAGATGATGATGGAATTAGAGGTGATAATATAGAAGATGGATGCAATAATATAGAAGATGAAGGTAATAATATAGAAGAGATAGGTGATAATATAGAAGATGATGGTGAACATGAGGAAGATAAGGGCCAATTTGAAAGGAAAAAGAGAAAGAAGAATTCGAAAGCTCATAGTGATTTCATTGAAGTGACTTCAAATGATGGAAGTACAAAATTTCAATGTATACATTGTAAGAATTTTCTTTCAAAGACAACTACCGGTACAACAAGTCATCTTTTGAATCACATGAAGAGGTGTTTGCAAAAGAAACTTTATACACAAAAACAAAAGACATTGTAATTTCAGCCTACCAAATCCAAGTTTGAGATGAATCCTTTATCAGATGGTCGATATGATCAAGAGAGGCCGTTGCCCATTGGATTCTAATGAATGAGCGGCCGTTTAATGTTGTGGAAAAATTTGGATTTTCTTTCATGTTAAGTATTAATCAACCACAATTTGAGAAGATCTCTCGTTCCATAGTAAGGAAATATGTCATTAGTGTTTATGACATAGAGAAGAAAAAATTGCAGTTGATGTTGAAAGAAATCAATAAGATTTCATTGACCACTGACATTTGGAAGCCAAAGGTGCAAAAGATTTCTTATATGTGTATCACTGATCACTTTGTTGATTCACAATGACAACTTCACAAGCGAGTTCTTAGCTTCATGCCTCTCCCTCCTTCATATGCTGGTAACATTATTTGTTTATACACGTAAAAATTGTCTTACAATACATTTATTATTTGTAATTATATACATTCTTTGTTAATTTGATAAGTATTATTGACATTTTTTAGGTGTTGATATCTTTGATGAGCTTATGAAGTGTACAAAAGATTGGGGGATAGAACACAAAGTCTTCACTATCTATGTGGACAATGCCTCGAACAATGATGTTGCAATTCGAATCACCAAAGAAATATTCTCTAGGAGTCGTAAGTTGTCATTGGATGGTAAGTTGTTTCATGTTAGGTGTACTGCACATATATTGAATCTTGTTGTTCAAGATGGTCTTTATGAGATTCAACCCATTATTGAAGATGTCAAAAGTAGTGTGCAGTTTATTAACCAATCAGAGTCTAGGTTGTTGAAATTCTCTGATATTGTGCATCATTTGGGAATCTCTGTGAAAAGGTTGATCATTGATTGTCCAACGCGTTGGAAATCTACTTATGAGATGTTAGTTGAAGAATATAGAGTTAAGGATACATTCCTTATATTTGTAGAAAGAGAGACTTTATATAGGAGTTGTCCTAGCCTTGAAGATTGGAGCAAAGTTAAGGGTGTTGTTGACATTTTAGAGGTTTTTTATGAAGCTACTCATGTAATTTCTGGAGTTGATTATCCTACCTCTAATGTTTTCCTCGCCGTTATTTGGAGAGTCAAACATGTGTTGAATGAGAAAGAAAACCATGCTAATGAGTTTATCATAGGGATGGTTAAAAGCATGAAGCAAAATTTTGACAAATATTGGGGAAATACTAATTTGTTGATGGCTATTGGAGCAATACTTGACCCTAGGTTCAAAATGAGGTTGGCTGATTTCACTTTCAGCAAAATATATAATGAGATTGATGCACGTACACACATTATGAAGGTTCGAGATGCATTATATAGTTTGTTCTTTGAGTATGTTGAACAAGATCAAGTGAGGTCTCGAAAGGGTAGTTCTTCCATTTCAGAAACATGCTTTTTCTATTTGTATTGTAAACTCTTTATCTAAAGGAAAATTCGTGTCTGTTTGTTTATCTATGTTTGATGAGTATTTGAACTCTGTTGACGATGTTACTCTTTTATGTTGGAAAACTAGTGTTTTTAAGTGAAGTAAATTAGGGATTTGAGACACTAATTTATTTGTGAGTCATTTATGTAATGACTATGGTAATTGTGGAATTATGTTATTCTCCGTGAGTACATAAGAATACTATATTTATTTGTCCAATTCGGATATTGGATGAATAAGTTATAGAGGTTTAAAGTAGGACATTGGAAGTGTTGGAAGTGGGTTATCCCACATTGGAAAAATATGAAAGGCTTGAAGGGTTTATATACAAAGGTTCCCTTGTGTTGGGTAAGCTTGTATAGAAAGAACTATCCCTCCCGCGCCCGCAGGGGGGTCCAAATCAAGGTCCAATTTGGCTTGGACCGACGTACTCGTGTGCCCGCACATGCGAACACGAATGTTAGACCAAATTGTGCTACCTAGACAAACCCGCTCGTCTTTTATTTATTTCGTAACTCCAACCATTAAAGAGTAGATTCATTCTGTCTTAATGTCTGCTTTAATTGAGTGGTTAATGGGCATAATTAAAACGGTTTTAGTAATTAAAACGTGTTGATTTTCTAGCTTATATAATGGAACCATTCTCCACAACAGAGTAGACACTTACACTATTTTAGAGAACACGAAATTCCTCTTCCTCTTATACACCTGCATTTGCATTTCATATTGTGTATCGTCCCGTGTAAGAACTCCACGCACTTACAGGGAGTGGGACAAAAATAACGTTTCAAGGAAACTGTGTGTTACATAGGCCTCGGTTAGCAGACTTCAAGAGCAGACTTGCTTTCTTCCACTAGCAGACTTCAAGAGCAGACTTGCTTTCTTCCACTAGCAGACTTCAAGAGCAGACTTGCTTCCTTCCACCAGCAGACTTGAAGAGCAGACTTCTAAAGTCTTCTTCAGCAATAGAATTCACAAGTCTTTTCACCAGCAGACTTCAAAAGTCTTCTTCAGTAGCAGACTTCACAAGTCTTCTTCAAAAGCAGTCTGAAGAAGACTTAACAGTAGCAGTTCAACTCAAGAACAACAGTTTTGTTTTATATTTTAATTATTCTTTTTATATTCTGTAAGATTGTAATAGGGATATTTCCCAATAATCTTGAAACGTTATTTATTTTTATATTCTGTTAATTATTGTTATTTTAGATAACAATAATCTCTTCTATAGAAAATTTTATAATCTTACAGATTATTGTCGTATTTCAAATATGACTAACGAGAACAATACCTTAGCTTTTAATACTGGAACTGGAACTGAAAAGACTGTGACTGGAGACCCTTCAAACTCGAACCCTACTATGACCAATGCTGCAGCTGTGACTCAAATGGTGATTGATCCACATTTGCCGGTGAACCATAGCGAGAAACCAGAGAAATTCAAAGGGTTGAATTTCAAGCGCTGGCAGCAGAAGATGATGTTTTACTTGACCACGCTTTATTTAACAAGGTTTCTAAAAGAAGACCCACCAAATGTTGGTGAAGATGCTGATTTCCAAGTCCGTTAGTGCTTTGGATGCATGGAATCAATCTAATTTCCTTTGCAAGAACTATGTACTGAACGGGTTGGAAGACTCGTTGTACAATGTTTATCGTTTTAAGAAAACGACAAAGGAACTATGGAACTCTCTTGACCATAAGTACTACTTCGAGGATGCTGGGGCCAAGAAGTTCATAGTTGGTAGATTCCTGGACTACAAAATGACATATCTTAAATCTGTGTACAGTCAAGTACAAGAGCTGCAAGTGCTTTACTCTGAAATTGAGACAAAGGGGATGTAAATTAGTGAAACCTTCCAGGTGGCTGCAATTATTGAAAAATTGCCTCCAGCTTGGAAGGATTTTAAGAGTTACCTAAAGCATAAACGAAAGGAGATGATTGTTGAACAGCTTGTTGTTCGTCTTCGCATTGAAGAGGACAACAGAGGCAATGAAAAGAAAACAATCACTTTTATGGCTGCCAAAGCCAATGTCGTGAAGCATGGTCAAAGCTCAAAAGGCAAGTGAAAGTTTGCTAAAGCTGGAAAAGGGACAAACTTAGGTCCCAGGGGAGGAGTTTCTAAGAAGAAGTTTCTTGGAAACTACTACAACTGTGGAGGCATGGGTCACAAATCCACGGTTTGCAAGAAACCTAAGAGGGAGTGTGAAGCCAATCTTGTGGATGGCATCACTCAAGATGTGTCGGATATCAACCTTGCTGCGGTGATCTCTGAAGTCAATTTGGTGGGTTCAAACCCAAATTAGTGGTGGATTGATACCAGTGCCACTAGGCATGTTTGCTCAAACAAGGAGATGTTCAACACCTTTGAAGCTGCTGAGAATGGGGAAAAGCTCTATATGGGAAATTCTGCCACCTTCGATATCAAAGGTCAAGGGAAAGTGGTTTTGAAGATGACTTCTGGGAAGGAATTGACTTTCAACAACATGCTCTATGTGCCTGAAATTCAAAAGAATTTAGTGTCCGGATCTTTGCTTGTGAAGCATGGCTTCCGTGTTGTTTTTGAGTCTGACGTTGTAACTTTGGCTAAAAGTAGAATGTTTGTAGACAAAGGGTATGTTAATGATGGGTTGTTTAAGCTATCTGTAATGGTTGTCAAGCCTAAAAGCAATAATAATAAGAACAAATCTTCTATTTACTTGCTTGAGTCTTCCAATTTGTGGCATGGTAGACTAGGACATGCTAATTATGGTACATTACGTAGACTAATTAACATGGATTGCATACCAAAATTCCAAATTTGATAAAAATCACAAGTGTGAAACTTGTATAGAAGCAAAGTTAACGAGAACGTCCTTCTATTCTATTGAAAGAAATAGTGAACCACTTGGATTAATTCACACTGATTTTTGTGATTTTAAATCAACACACAATCACTTGGTGGGAACAAGTACTTCATAACTTTTGTTAATGATAGCACAAGATTTTGTTATGTGTATCTTCTTAAAAGTAAAGATGAAGCAATAGAGAAGTTTATTCTCTATCAAAACTGAAGTTGAGAATCAATTTAACAAGAAGATTAAGATGTTAAGAAGTGATTGTGGGGGTGAATATGAATCACCGTTCGCTGAATTTTGCGCTAAGCATGAAATAATTCACGAAACCACTGTACCTTATGCACCTCAACGGAATGGTATTGCAGAACGCAAAAATCGAACTCTTAAAGAGATAATGAATGCCATGTTGTTAAGTTCTGGATTACCACAGAACATGTGGGGGAGAAGCTGTGTTGTCAGCTAATTACCTTTTAAATAAGGTACCCCGCAAGAAGCTTGACAAGAGCCCTTACGAGATGTGGCATAGAAGAGGGCCATCCTATAAATACTTGCGAGTGTGGGGGCATACTTCTCAAGTCTTCTCACCAGCAGACTTCTAAAGTCTTCTTCAGCAACAAAATTCACAAGTCTTCTCACCAGCAGACTTCAAAAGTCTTCTTTAGCATCATACTTCACAAGTCTTCTTCAACAGCAGTCTTAAGAAGACTTAACAGTAGCAATTCTACTAAAGAGCAATGATTTTGTTTTCTATTTTAATTATTCGATTTATATTTTGTAAGATTGCAATAGGGATATTTCTCAACACTTTAAAATCAGAGTTGGACATTTACTTGGAGGAATAGATTTTTAGATGTTAAGATGGGGATGCATATGTAGCCACTGAGTTTGATGCCTTAGCTTGGTGGAAATCTCAATAATTGAAGTTCAAAATTTTATCCAAGTTAGCTCTGATGTGTTAGCTATTCCTATTAGTAGTGTGGCATCAGAAGCCACATTTAGTGCATGAACCCGAGTGTTACATGCTTATCGTTCAAGATTAACTTCTAATATGATACAAGTTTTAATTTGCGGAGCAGATTGAGTTCGCCAAATTCACGGGATTAAGAAGCCCATTATGTCACATGTGAGTTTTATTTTTTAAAATTCATTTGAGATATTTTCATAATTGCATGATTATGATTTATGACAATAAAATTGATATCTAATTGATTTTTATTTTTATTTAGGAGGAGGACGAACCGATTCATGTCATATTGTGAACATGATGGTTGGATGGCGAATGCTAGTCAAATTTTTATTCATTGTTTTTTTTTTTGGATGAATTTGACATTTGACAATTATTTATGTATTTGGTAATTATTGTGGATATTGTGGATATTATGATTTATGAATATTATTGGTTTTTCTTATGGATATTTAATGTTAGGGGTTTTTGTTATGGATAATTGATGTTTTATTCATATTAATTCATATTGAAAAATTGAAGACTTGAATCGAATACTTGAATCATTGATTGTTACATAGATTTTGTAAAAAAAACAGAAATAAAATTTCAAATCGAATACTCGAATCGAATCAAATACTAATCAATTTTAATATTCGAATAATAAACTAATACATATATTCGAATAATTTCACGAATACGAGTCAAATATTGCAATATTCAATTCGATTCGATTCGTTTACACCCCTACCACCTCCAACTTTGTCAGAAATGAACCTAGAAGAGTCGCGCTAAAAAGACCTTCACTTCCTCCAAGTTGACCCCCCATTTCATTTTTTAATGACAAAAATACCCTCAACCACAAAGACTATTATACCCTTGCTGCTAATAAGTAAACCCCCATCCTCATTTTCTAAAACTAAAAACCTCTAACTAAATCCCCCACCATCAAACAAATATACCAAATTCTTCCCAACTCATTATTCATCTCATTCTTCTTCCCGAACAAATATACACCTTCTTCCCGACTAATTCTTTTTCCCCAAACAAATATATCTCCTTATTCCCAACCTATATTCTTTTTCTTTAGCTTCCCCTTCTTTTGTTCTCAAAACCTTGTTCTCTTCCCCAAAACCTTCAACCTTAAAAAAACCCAGAGATTCAACATTAGATGTGAAGAAATCAAGCATGCAACAAAAAAAGAAGCCAATGTGACTCAATTGGTTTTCATTTAAAACCCTTTTTTTTTTTGCTTAAAATTATCTATAAAATCAAATTTTTCTTGAAAAAAAAGGTCTTGTCGTGAAATGTTCAGACCTGAACAACGCAACAAATAGTAAATGTTAGGTTGACTCCAACCGAACATTTCTCCACTGTACGGTTGCCTCCAATCGAACATTTTGATCAAAATTCTAAACATCGAACAATTTCACATTGTGTAGCCCTTGCCAGCTGAAAACAATGAGATTGTTCGAACCCAAACAATGAGACTGTTTGGCTAACAGTCTCATTGTTTTCGGCTAACCAGGGTCGTACAATGTGAAATTGTTCCATGTTTCATGCTCGATTTTTTTTTCTTTTCAAAATTGATAAAAATCACATCATTTTTTCAAACATTGGCCCTAAAACTACTCTCAATCAACAAAAAACGTAATCCTAATTCATATCTCAACAAATTTTACATATAATCCTTCTTCAATCTTGATTTTTTTGGACTGGATTGATAGGTTTTCATGGGGTGGGGGTAGAAAGGGGTTTGTGTAGATAAAGTGGGTTAGGGAGGACGATTGGGTAATATATAGTTTAAATAACTTAAAGGACAAAATAGGTAATCAAAAGGGTACATAGAGTTTTGAAGTATTTTTAAATTGGGTGAAGGTATACTTAGAAAATGGGTTAACTTAGAGAGTTCGAGGAAAATGGGTCTATATAAGCGGGTCTATTGAACGAACCCTTCCATCTAAAATCCACTATGTTAGATGAGTATATCTTTTATACAATTGTCATACGGATGCTAATCTATAAAACAATATATGTCAGTTTATAGGCGTGCAATTGATTTGGGATAAGTAATGATTAAGATTTATTGTTTTACTTTAATCTTACGGCCGTAATTTCTTCCTCATGTCGCCTGTGTGAACGACAGTTCGTGGTAAATTGTATTGTAACTGTAAAGGCTTATTTTGTGGGAACAGAGAGAAAAAAAGACAGTGATCATAAGTGATAATCCAAATTGTATTGTAACTATAAAGGCTTATTTTGTGGGGACAGAGAAAAAAAAAGGTAGTGATCATAAGTGATAATTCATTTTACCGTTATTGTTTTACAGTTTTACCGTTATTGTTTTACGGTTAATTCATTTCCACATTATACGCTTCATTTATCCAGTTTCTTATCTGTTAACGTGCATAACTGAATCAATTTAATTTTAACCTATTAGTAAGTTTTGAATTTTTTTATTTTTTATTTTCAATTGTTATCGTAATTAAACTTAATCAATTTAATTTTTTTTCGACTCACAATTTAGTATAAAAATATATTTTTTAAAAAAATTCGTAAGTTTTGTAATTTGAAATATTTATTTTTTTACTTTTTAACTGTTATCGTAATTAACTTAATCAATTTATTTTTTGAAACTGAATCCCAATTTAATTTATGTATGAGTTTTAAATATTTATATTTAATTTTTTTTCTTTTTAATTGTTATCGTAATTAACTTAATCAATTTAATTTTTTTCTGACCCGCAATTTCGAATACAAATAATTTTTTTGAAAAAAATGGTAAGTTTTGTAATTTGAAATATTTGTTTTTTTTCTTTTTAACTGTTATCATAATTAACTTAGACAAATTATAAGTAAATATATTTATATTTATATATTTTTATTTATTAATTTTTATTGTAATTAACTTAATCAATTTAATTTTTTTCCGACCCACAATTTCGTATACAGATAATTTTTTTTAAAAAATCGTAAGTTTTGTAATGTTGAAATATTTGTTTTTTTCTTTTTAATTGTTATCATAATTAACTTAGACAAATTATAAGTAAATATATTTATATTTAAATTTTTTTCTTTTTAATTGTTATTGTAATTAACTTAATCAATTTAATTTTTTTCTGGCCCGTAATTTCGTATAGAAATAATTTTTTTTCAAAAAAAATCATAAGTTTTGTAATTTGAAATATTTTTTTTTCTTTTTAACTGTTATTATAATTAACTTAGACAAATTATAAGTAAATATTAATTCATTTCCACATTATCTGCTTCATTTATTGATAAATTCCTAAACTAGCGCCGTGCCATCGACACATACAATAATACTAGTTCGTAACATAAATATTCACTCTCTCACGACTCAATCCATCAATATATTTAATTCGTAAGAGGAACAACACCCTCTAACAACTCAACCTACTATGAATCAATTTTACAAAAATACTAGTGATGCTCCCGTGCGTTGCACGATTTGTACACTGGTATAAAATTATATACTCAATTAAAGTTGAATAATATACAATAAAAAAGTTTAATATGAAAAAAATAAAAAAAATAATAAAAATTAAAATTAAAGATAAATCACATAAATTTGAAAAAGTAATTATAAATTTATTTAGATGTATTTCCTTATTCAGAAAGGAAGGATTTGATGGAATTCAACCATCTTCGTCATTCGTTAAGTCAACAATTGATAATAGACATGCGCCTCTAAATAACAAAATTTGATAGAGATAATAGTTTATGATATTTCGTACTAATGTAGTAGCTATAAAAACGTTGGTTATTGAAAATATAAACATATAAAAATACATTTTATGCCCTCACATTCTCTTCCTTCTTCATACCTCGTTCTTTTTCTTCTTCATTTTGTGTTTGTGTGTATGATTCAAAATAAATTTACTTTTGTGTTTGTGTTACTGTGCATATACTGTTTGATGAAAGATCTAAATAGAAATTTGTTCGTTTTTAAATACCCTTTTTGAAACTCGATGCATCAATTTTGAATCATAATGTATCATTTGTAAATTGTGATGTATCGACTTAGATGTGAGATGTAGGTAAGATGCATTAATTTTGAATCATATGTTGATTGTGTACATGAAAGTAGAGAGATGAAGGTTTGGTACATTATGATTTAAAGCGCGATGCATACATTAGATTATGTGATTTAAATCGATGAATTGATTAAGTGATCTGTAGTGCGCCTTCGGTTCATTAAGAGTATAAAAGTGTCATTTTTAGTTAAAAAAACATAAAAACTGTAGCGGTTGAAAATTTTACATAGTGGATGGACCAGAATTTCTCCCTAAAACAAACAAACAACAAAAAGGACTAAAAATACTCAAAATTTCACGTTATCCAAATTTCTCAATTGATTCCATTCAAATTATTATTACTTTAATGAATAACAAATATTACTCAAATTATAACCAATCTGGCCCAAAACAATCCCAAACACTTATCATATAGATAAAGAACTTCTCACTCTCTAACCTAAAAACCCCACCCCCACTCACTCTAACCTATATACACATCGTCTCACTCTTACTCTTAATAAATTAAGTCGTCTAAAAGGTCACCTTTCTTATTTTTATAACATTAAACCTAGGAAATTCTTCTGGTAGATATGAGACAATGATTCTTCATCTCTTCAAACCCTTCGTTTCAAAAATTCATCCGCCGACTTTCCCCAACCAAAATAAAATCAGATCAAACCATTTCATAGCAAGGTGCGTTAGATTTTGTTTATAAAGTATTCAACTTTGTATTTCGATTTTTTTTTAATCTTAGAGCTTAATTTTACTTAGTGGACTGAAAAAATGGCTTATAATAAGATCCAAGTATTTATGCTTCTTTACCTAATTATTTTTTAAATACTGTTTAAATAAGTAGAGACTTTTTTATATTTTCAGTATTTAACGTTATACCCGAATTTTTTATATTTTGAGTATATAAAAAAAGTATAGATTTCGAATTTGTAGATTTGTATTTTGAAGATCTATTTTTTAAACATTTTTAAAATTAAAATACATCTATTTTAAATCACTTGTATCTAATGTAGTTGTTCACTTCAAAATTGGTCTCTTTGTAGTTACTAATTTATTTGTTTTTCGACTCTACATTTCAAATTCCTTTGATTTAATTAGATTTTATTTATGAATGTTTATTATTATGATTTGATAAAACCAAAATTGAGAAATTTGAAGTCACAGTGCATATTAATAAATAAATATATATTGGTTACCAATAAATATGTATCAGCTTGAAGATCATTAAATTGTATTAAATTTAGCACATACACTTGAACATGAAGTTTATTAAATTATCGTAATTTATTCCCTACATCTTTAATCCTAGACATTGCATATGTTTAAGCTATTTATTGATTACAAAGGTACCCTAAGAATTTAATAATTTCACATATATAACTGTTTTCAGTTTATTGTAGCTCCATGATCTCTAGAAAAAAAAAAGGAGAGGACCAAGTACATGAGATCCTAAGTAATCGAAATAAAAAGAATGCAGTAAGTATTATAGGTTGGAAAAATATATTTACATTGTAAAATATATATTTTGCACGAAAACCCGTTGAGTTATTTAGGTTTACCTTTCTATGGTTGATGTCTCTAAGCAAAATGAGAGAGGGAGTCATTTTATATAGATTTCTTCTATATTCGTATGTTATCCTCAGTTGTTTCTAGCAATGATGTTCAACAAATAAAATTGTAACAAATTTATAGTGATTTTATCTTTGAAAATTGCTCGAGAAGAGAAAAACTAAGGAACTGTCTAACTCCCTTAGGCGTCCAATTATAGCCGAAGAAATCAATCTTCAATGATAATCCATGTAATTGTTTTGAAAATTTATTCATTTATCATTCAATTGATAATCAATTATTAAATTCAACAATTGAAATAAATAATTACTTATTAACTTATTGAAATTTCAATATAGTTTAAAAAATCATAACTATTTTTTATATTGCCGAATGTGAATGAGGTTGAAATAGTTTGATATATATGATTGTCAATTATCTCAAGTCAATGAAAAAATGTTAAAAGTTTTCAGATTTATTTATCTAATTAATTTTGATTACAAATTCATTTCATTTCCCAATGCATTAATTAATGATACATATATAATACAGAAGTATTGTTATTTTTGAAAAGTGCATTTTGGCAAGAACTTTCCAAAAATCACACCTCCTTTATATATGATACATATATAATACAGAAGTATTGTTATTTTTGAAAAATACATTTTGATAAGAACTTTCCAAAAATCGTACCTCCTTTTATATATTTATAGATTATAGATTATAGATAGATATAGATATATGTGTAACCGTTCATTTTTGGGAAGTTAGATACGGTAAAAGCGATTAACTTGATCGAATGACAAAATGTTCCAATCTTTCCAACAAAATTCCTGCGTAAGCTCACCACTCTCTCCTCTCCCTCTCCCTCTCCCTCCCTCTCTCCTAAGACGATTCTGCATCTGTGTTTTTGTGTGATCTTTCAGGGGTTCATCCTTGTTTACGAGCTTTGCTCAATTGGATGGTCCGCAACGAACAGCCACAAAAAGGAGGAGAATTTTGCATTCCAGTGCTCTGTCGATCCTCAGTCAGGGTTTTTCCAATCGATATTCTATGTTTTAGGGTTAGGGTTTTTTCCTAGGAATTTAATTGAAACAAGAGTATACCAAGAGAAATTAAACCCAATTTTGATTGTACTCAAGTGTCTGTTCGTAATTTAAATCCTAGTCTAGGGGTTTTACTTTTGCTTACCCCCTCGAATTTGTAGATTTGGGTTCGATTTTGATGGACCTCTTGGCATCCAGTATTGTATCGTTAAAAGAATGATTTTTTTATTGTGATGTTTCTGTTTCTTTGTTTTATTATTTTTGAGAGTTCCTGGTTTTCTTGTTGAAAGCTAGGAAAAAGAAATCCAGATAAGTTTCTAATAATTACTCTGTCGTAACTTTTGAGATTTTTTTTTTGAATTATAAGAACAATGATGGCCAGTACCGGCTTTAACAATCAGAATAGTGGGCAGAGATTGGGTATCACAGAACCAATTTCTTTGGGGGGCCCAAACGAATATGATGTTATCAAGACCTGCGAGCTTGAGAAGGTTTAAACTTACTTTTTCAGTTCTGACATTTGTTAATAACACTATCTCGGTTTGTTTTACTGAATCAAAATCTGTTGCTTAGTTTTTAGCCGATGCTGGATTGTATGAGAGTCATGAGGAAGCTATTGGTAGGGAGGAAGTGCTTGGAAGATTAGACCAGGTTGACTTGCTTTATCGGATTTGTCCTTGTCATTGATTTTTATGTAATGATGTTGTAATTTTGTTGTCGCTGTTGCCAAATTGAGCAGATCGTGAAAACTTGGGTTAAAACAATAAGCCGCGCAAGGGGCTTAAATGAGCAGATGGTACAAGAAGCAAATGCTAAGATTTTTACATTTGGATCGTATCGTCTAGGGGTATGGAATCTCCTTAACATTCCTTTTTATGTTTTTAAACTTCCTTTTTGAGAAAGATGTGTTTGTATCTATCCATATTTCTACGTTCTGCTTGAATGCACAAGCTGAATCTTAACAAAAAGTGGGAGCATGGAGAAGAAATGCATTTAAAAATCAGTGTAGTTATTTAGTTAACCATCACTGTGCAACTTATATGCAATGTATTTTGGTGGTGCTCAACTTTTGTTTGTTAGAAATCTAGATGACATTCTGTGGAAATGGGGTGGAATACAATGATATTTCATGCACAAATATTACGTGAATAAGATACCAAAAATGATGCAGTATTCAGTGCTTGTTTCCTGTGGTGCAACCTTAAAGTGTAGTTATCCAGCTTGCAGTGATGTTCATATAAGAAATGATTCACAGTGTTTCTATGAATTTAGTTTTTAACTTGGGACATTCAAGTCACTTCATAATAACGAAGGGCGATTATCTTGATGTTTTTAGGTTTGTTCCAAGTATGCTAAACGTATGCAAGTTTGTTTATTCTGAACCCAATCAACAGTTAATCTCAAACACTATAGGAAAGGAGAAAGTAACACAATTCTATCTTTACATTTTTGATGTAAAGAA
Source organism: Codonopsis lanceolata (assembly GCA_013146195.2). NCBI lineage: Eukaryota > Viridiplantae > Streptophyta > Magnoliopsida > Asterales > Campanulaceae > Codonopsis > Codonopsis lanceolata. The sequence goes on from CM028377.1 coordinate 75,611,899, forward strand.
AATCCTTTTTGACGCACCTAATTTCCCTTAGTTAACTATAAAAAATAATGGTTTAATAACTTGAGTCCTGCGGATTACATTTTTCTGATCTATACTCAAGCGGTCACTAAGTAGAGTGCGAGGCAGTACGATGCCTGACACTAACTTCTTACGTAGCATGCTAAAGTAATTTTGTTAACTTTTCACATAGCATACTAAAAAAATTATGTGTTTGATGTCCTGTGATTCTCCATGTTACTCATAGACTATAAGCTGGCTCCAACTGGGACAACAAGTGTTCAACCTACCTCTTTCTCATGCATTTGAAGTCTGAGATTTGAATTGTTGCGAAAGCCGAACTTTTACTACATAATGGAAGATTAAAAAGCTGCTCTTATTGTATTAAAAAATAGTTTAGTCACGCCAGCATTTGTAGCTGTCAAACACGTCCATTTAAGGGGGCCATTGCATGCTTTTGTGAAGAAAAATTCGGTTTATTTTTGTTATGGACTTGAACTGTTGAAAATATCTTCCAAAAGTGGATTATTGATTTCCAGTGTAAAGTTTTAGTAGTTAATCCTCGTATCCTTTTTGATAATGTGGAAGAATGTAGGTGCACAAATTTCTCTTATCTTTCAATAGGCATTTTGTGGGACACAAGTATGAGGGACAATGTTGCTACCATTAGAACTTCTATGGTACTGAAAGAATAGAGATGCTGAAAGATATGGAACACCATGCCGAAGATGTGAATTTGAGGGGCAATCTTGAACTGTATTTCAAAGTTTCTTGTCCTTGCTATTTGATGTCCTTCAAGCTAGAGGTAGCCAATTGTATCTGAGAGCTTGAACACTGAGTTAGAAAACGCAAGGAACTCACTGTGGTCTACTCTAATTGCGAGAGTCATGTGATGCCGTATTATTGCATTTGGTTAATTGGTTTACCGTCGTGCAACTCTTAAATTTGACGATGAACATGGACACCATTCTGATTAGAAGAAATTATCAAGTTTTTATTTTTAAAATTTCAGATTTTTGATTTCCTCGACAACAAGTATTATGCTTTTCATATTCAATTTGTGCTCTTTATTCTGGGTTTTATCCGTAATAAGACAAATCTTTGTGAATGAATGCATGTAGAGGCATTTGGTGTGGGGGGAATTCGTAAACGAGATGTCATGAAGATTTGTGTTGACTTGTTGGCTGTTTTCTTCTTTGCACTTCCGTTGCGCGCCATCTATTCTTTGCTGATACTTAGTTCTTTGGTCTTCCGATATTCCCCTTTCTATTCATTAGGAATCCGTTAAATGAGTAGTTGAATAGCATAGTACTATAGTCGGTATTGGCTCCAGGAGTGGTTGAGAATATGCTCTTTGAGTTTTGTATGATTTTTTCCTTTTAAGAAGAAATGGTATAAAAAAATAGGAAATAATGTAGGCTGATCTTTCCCACTCACATTGAGAGACAAGTTAATTGTATACCTAGGTTTTTCCATGGCTGCACTAAGAAGTGATGTCACACACTCACACACATATATATTTGGATAGATAAGTATGGCCCCTTGGAATGAGGATTAGAACTAAGAACCTCAACGTCTCTACCTCAGTAAGAAGTGGTGTAACATATTAGGAGCTAACTAGTGAACTATGATGCCTTGAAGCCTACTGCTTAAAATAAAAAAAGCGAATATCTCGGGAATAGCCTAATAGACATAAGTATAGCAACATCATGGTTTAAAATATGCTGTTTACCCACTCAAATGAACTTCACACTGGCTAGTGATATTATTACTTTCAATTTTCAAATCTTGTCAATCGAAGATGCCTAGAGGCATGTCTGTCCACACCATGAACTAAGAGAATGATAACTTTGTATGGCTGATCTAATCCCGTCTTCTTATGAAGATTATGATTTGATTTTGTCATGTGCTGCGAGAGCCGAGAAATAAGTATTGTGAGCGACCTGGAGTTGTGATTGGCAAAATAAGTTAGAATCTGAAAAATGACTATTGGTCACCAAAATGCTATGTTACCTGGACTCGGCTAGGAGGATCGGATATGGGTGTGGATCCGCCAACTTTTTAGTATTTTTCACTAATTAGTGTAAGCTGCCACCCCACACCCACCCCCACACCCATCTTGTGTCGTGTCGTGTCGACACGGGTACTTTGGCACAAATGAAGGGTCGAGGTAACACAGCTAAGATGATGGCATCAGCCAGCCAGAAGCTAGAAGATAGCCACTATTAAGCTACAAGCCAGCTATTTGCGGATGATGTTATGACATGGGTCCCTTTGGAGGTTTTTAGTTGAAGACTAGAGTACAAATGTACAAAGTGGAAGAGTTTTACGAATTCTATCATCAAGAACTAGCAACCTATTATCTGCTGAAGGCAGTGGACAGGTCTCAGATGGACTAGAGTTCAAACTACTAGACAAGCTTTTGGCCTAAGAAATTATGTCATTGAACCGTTGGAGGTTTCAGTTGAGGACTAGCATCGGAAAGATCAAAATGAGTATGAAAGCTTCGCTGGCTTATTTGGTGCAACTGTTTAGTCAATCACCATGTCATTGGCCCCTTGGCAGGTTTCAGTTGAGGACCAACGCCAGGAATATCGTAATCAATTAACTGGCTGATTTAACTTGTTACCAATGTGCGTTAAGCTTAAAATTTTAATAATGGCTTTGGCTCAGTTTTGGTTTGACAGGTGGTCAGCCAATGCGTTTCATGAAGAGATGACGATTCTAGGTGGTAACTCTTGCAGGTTTATATAGAGAAAGATACAAAATACTTGGTCTCTTTTCCTCAGCAACAACGACCAAAATGGATTCATAGCCTCATTATCTCTATCAATTAGTCATCATAGCCACATCTTTGGTTTTTGTTTTTAGCAGTTAAGGCCACCATGGTCATCTTTGTTTAGTTTATCTCCACCACTTATTATTCTAGTTTCCTAATGGCAACTGAAGCACTCTAGTTGCCTCAATTTCATTTCCCGCAGTTCAAGTTTAGAATTTTGTCTTTATCAAATGCCAAGGTCATGTCTTGGTTGAGGCAAGTGCAACCTATAAGCATTATTGACTTTCAGTAATTGCTTGATACTAATGCAGAGTTGCAGACTCTAATTTTTTTGTCCATAGGGTTAGTTTGTCATTTACATGTGGTTCCTTGTGAACTTCTGCACACTGCTGTCTAATTTTTATTAATTTTTTTGTTACTAAACATTCATAAATCTTACAATGTCAGGCTAACTGGTTCTGATTTAAAATTTCCCTGATCAGAATCTGTTTTCTTTTAACTTAATTTTTCTTGGTTAGACTCTGATTTGTATTAGAGAGGGATTGAGGGAGCTGTTGCCAAGGCGATTCATTGGCATCTTGTAATTGCAATGTTTGCTTTGGTGCTCAAAGTCTTGTTATTTTTTTTTCTCGTTCTCTTTTTCACTTGAACATATGTACTTTTGTCATTAGCTAAAAAAAGCATCAAGAAATGTTGCATGAAACTTGGCCTCACTTATCTTTCTCTTATTCTTTTGATAGGTGCATGGCCCTGGTGCGGATATAGATACACTTTGTGTTGGACCCAGACATGCAACACGAGAAGTGGGATCAACATTACGCATTTACTAATCTTGTTAGTTGAATGTAACTGCTGATGTTTCATGAACTTACAAATGGTTTGGTATGGTCACAGGAAGATTTCTTTGGTGAGCTATATACAATGCTGTCAGAGATGCATGACGTAACAGAGTTGCATCCTGTACCTGATGCTCATGTTCCGGTGATGAAATTCAAGTTGAATGGTGTTTCAATAGATCTTCTTTATGCCAAGCTATCACTTTGGGTCATTCCCGAAGTAAGTGCTGTTTTTTTTTCTTTATCTTGCAACCTCTTGGTTTCTCACTATCAAGCATTCATGCTTCCTCTTTTCAATCCATCAAAATACCTTAAGTTATCCATATTAGTAGTTATCACCATACTTCGTTAAGCTTTTAGCTTTAACAATACACAGGTTGAGTAATTAGGATGGATGTTACTTTTTTTCATGCTGGTAGAAAGTCCTTCGATGTGATCTTTTGCGAAGGAAAGGATGGTTTGTGGTTTCAATGGTTGGAGCGTAGTCGAGGTAAAGTCCATAAGATTGCTTTATCCTTAGATGAAGTGCTTTGGGTGTGTGAATGGATGGCAAAGGCTTCATCAATCAGGGAGGTTTTCTGGAAGAAAAGAACAGGGAAAAGGCGAGAGGTGATGGTGGCAAAGGAGTGGAACATACATGGTTTCTTTCTGTGCATTTCAGCCAAAGGGCTTGGTAGTCCCACAAAGATCCTCATTCCCGCAGTGGACAAGGATGGAGGGTGGGACATGGTGGCCGGAAAAATTAGTAGGTTCGCACTCTCTAAGCAGGTACCTGTGAAGAAGCAGCAGAGGTCATACAAAGAAGCGGCAGAAATTCCCCCTTGGCCTGATTTAGAACTGGCAGTCTCTAACAAAGTAGTGGGGATTAATACCGACTTCGAGATAGTAGAAGAGTCTTGTAAAGGTAATATGGACTTCTTGGATAGGTGCCTTGTAGGATGGGTGGATGGTTTTCAGGGGAATGCTCAGAATCGAGACGAATTACAACGTTGGGTCGATGCTAAATGGAAGTCTCCAGGCGGTGTTCGGGTTAAGGAGATGAATGTGCCGTACTTTCTTCGAATTCCTTCCAAGATAGAAGCCTCAAGAATTCTTAACGAAGGGAATGGAGGATAAACCATGCGCCGTTAATTCTTGATCACCGGAGTCCGACGGGTGCTGTAATAGAAAAGATCGTGAAACCGAAGGAAATTTGGATTAGGGCTATGGGTCTCCCCTTCACTTGTGGGAATGGAAGTCTTCAAAAGGATTGGACAATTTTGTGGGGGTTTCGTGGATCAGTAGATGATGCAACTCGTAAGAGACAGGATTTGAGATGGGCTCGTATCTTGGTACAAGATTATGAGAACATTCCGCAAGGGTTCGAATTAAAATGGGGCGAGTGTATATTCGGCCCAATACGGGCTGAAACCGACGTTTTCTTCCATCTTTATCACCGCAAGACGATGATAGAAGTGGTGGTAGCTTTCCCACGGCGGCGGTAGCGGGCGAAGTTTCGAGCGGCAAGCGTTGTCGGATTTGAAGAACGCAGTCAACGCTCGCTTCCTCCGCAAGTTACCGCCGGACGCCACGCATAAAGCCGGGGAGCACGGGTTTTAAAGAATTTGAATTTTAAACACCTAAGGTGAACGACGCCGCTGAGGAAGATCTGATCGCCAAATGTCATGTGAGAAGAATTAATAGCTTTTGGGCCGAAAAGATAAAGGAGGGCAAAATATAGGAAGAGGCCCATGGTGCAAGGTGCAAAGCCCATTAAAAAATCGGGTGGCCCGTAACATTAATAAGGAGTGGTGAAGGATAGTTCGAGTTACTATGGGTGATAGAGCCGGGCCTTCCAACCGGCCTCTAAAGGGAGTTACCTGCTTTTAATGGAGAAGGATCGAGTGGCCGGGCGAACGAGACGAAGACGAGAGACGACAGAACGAGATTGCTTGACAATTCGAACTCTGGATCTATTATCAAGGAGTCAAAAGCGCCACATCTTCAAGAAAAGATCGCTGGTCTCGCTTCAAGAGGGATTCTCACGTAATGACTGTAATGCAGTTACGCCGATCGGTGTTAACTGAGCGTATATTCCTGACCGCCGAGGTTGACGTAATCGAGGAATTTATGGAGTGGGTGTTCACCACGTGAGATACGACATAGTCACGATATCGGGGAAGGTACGAGGATCGAACTATTACCGAGGAATGGGCCGATGCCAAGCATGTGTCGGGAGAGAGGGATACTTTCTGCCGAGGCAGTAAAGGGTCGCAAGAAACCTTTCAATGACCTGAACTCGAAGTTCGAGCGCATTTCTTCTTCCGAAAGGCTCGAGGACAACAAGTGGAGGAAGTAGAACCTATATCCTCAGATCTGATAAATATTTGCCTACCGAAGATATATGCGAAATGGAGTACCTCACGCATAAAGAGGTGGAGGAGGACATCTCGTTATGGGTTAAAAGAAAGGCTTTAGTGCTCTGAAAAGCATTGGGCCGGTTCAAAGTTACGAAGATCGACATCGGCACCGCTTCTAGACATCGAAAAAATGGAGATCATCGGGGGTAAATGCGCAACGAGGAAGAACAATACTGTGAGAAAGGAAAAGGGAACTCAAACAATTGTGCAAGAATCTCAATGCGCATTTGTTTGCTTGTCGTGAGGGGGAGATAGAAGGAGGAGAACAAATGCATTAATATGCATATTAAAATTGTGTCTTGGAATGCGGGGCCTAAATGATGTGAATAAAAGAATGATGATAAAGGGTTTAATCAGAGATGGAATCCGATCGTTGTTTGTTTCAGAAACCAAACCGAGAAGGTTGACGTGAGGATTATCGATAGTATTTGTGTGCTAGAAAGGTGGATCGGCATTTAGATTCTATAAAGCGCTGGGGGTTCTAGTTATGTGGGACAAAAACGCTATTGATGGCGGATTCAAGGCGGGAGAATTTTCGCTTTCTTGTCTTCAAAACTCGAAAAGATGATAGTAAAGAGTGGCCGCTGTGGGTTTACGGTCCTTGTAATAATACTTTAGTGGAGAGATTATGGGCGTAACTCGTAATTTCTAAGGCAAGATGGAACGTGCCTTGGTGCATGGGGGTGACTTCAATGCGTTAGATTTCCTCATGAACGTCGTAAGGCAATAATCTATTCCGCAGAAATGATGAAATTCAATGATTTTGTCAATGAGATGGAGTTAGTGGATCTTGCTTTAGGGGGGATTTACGTGGTTTAGAAACGGGAGCGCCATCAATATTCGAGGATTGATAGATTCTTACTCGGAGATCGGGAGGGTTGTTTCTCAGCTCTATGCACCCCGCCTTCCGAGATTATCTTTTGATCATGTCAGCACTTTCGAGTGTGTTGGTGGTTCTAAAGGAGAACTCCTTTTCGATTTGAGAATATGTGGTTAAAGGAGCCCGATTTTTGATCGTTAAGGATAGGTGGGATTCTTATTCGTGAGAGATCCAAGCTTCAGATTAGCTAGAAAATTGAAGTTACTCAAGGAGGATTTAAAAGTTTGGAATAGAGAAATCTTCTGTGAAGGTGGAGATTAAAATTAAATCAATCATAGATGAGATTTGCGTGATCATCGATGAGAAAGCTGGGGCCGGTAATTGTCCGAGGAAGAAGAACTCCGTAGGTGCGTAAATCAAGAATTGAAGCCTTCTTATTCGAAGAAATGCTGGCGCCAAAAGTCGCGGGTTCTGGTTAAAGGAGGGAGATAACAACACTAAATTCTTCCACAGATGGCAAAAATGCGTGAGCTGCGAAAAAAATCAGATCTCGTCCGCATTGATGGCGTGCGCTAGAGGACGAGGTAGATATTGGCGCGGGCATCTCGAATTTTTTCAGCGCCTGAAGTGAGTAGGGCGAGACCAAATTGGATGGCGCTGGGATTTGACAAGACGGCCGATGATGCGCCCTTGAGCGCCCTTTTCGATTGAGGAAGCGATAGCAAGAAGCTCAGAAGATGGAGGGGATAAAGCCCCTGGGGCCTCAGGCGGGTTTCTATGGCTTTTTTTCAAAGATTGCTGGGAGGTGCTCAAAGGGGACATTATGGAGGTTTTCGATTTCCATTCTAGTTTGAGATTTGAGAAAAGTCTTAATGTCTTGCTCATAGCTCGATCCCGAAAAAGAGTGGTGCCACGATTTGAGATTTTCAATCCGATCGCGGTTGGTGGGTGGCATTTACAAGTTGATATCCAAAGTGCTAGCCCAAAGAATGAAGAGGGTTACGGGTAGTATCATTTCGGTGTCGCACCACGCTTGTGAAGGATAGATGACAGTTACGGGACGCGTCCTTTATAGCCACGAAGTCGCTGATGATAAAAAAGGCGGTCCTGGGTTCCGCTGTAAGTTGGATATAGCGTAGAAAGCTTATGATAATGTGAACTCGGGATTTCTTGCTATATATGTCGAAAGAACGGGTTTGGTCTCAAGTGGATTCAATGGGTCCGATTTTGTATTTCCACGGTTCGCTTTCGCTTTGCTTTGGTGAATGGAGAACCATCGGGATTTTTCCCTTGTTCGAGAGAGGTTTCAAGTCAAGGAGATCCTTTGTCACCATTTTTGCTTATCAGGGTAATGGAGGCTCTTAGTAGGATGTTAGAGAGGCAAAGGCAAAAAGGTGACTTTTGCTGGCTTTTTTGGGAGGAGAGGGAGAGGGAGGTGTCGATTTCTCATCTTCTCTCGCAGACGTGCGATACATTAGTTTTTTGGGGCGTATAAGGCTCGCTTGAGAAATCTCCGCTTAGTTCTATTATTTTTTCAAGTCGTTTTCCGCCTTCGCATCAATATTTCTAAGAGTGAAATTATTCCTCGCTGAGGGGTGGAGGATGTTGGGGATCTAGTCGCATTCTTTCGTCAGAAGTTCGCTGTTTCCTTCCTATTTCATCTTAGGCTTCCAATTGGTGCACGCCAAAGAGCAGAGCGTTATGGAATCCAGCTGCAAGGTAGCGTTCGAGAAGAGATTGGCGTGGTGGAAGGCCAACTTCTTTCCAAGGGGAGATTAGTTTTGATCAAGAACACTCTCGCTAATTTACCAACTTATTTCTTATCTCTTTTGTGATTCCCTGCCACAATTAGCAAAGATTAGAAAAGTTGGAAAGAGATTTTTTGTGGGGGGTCAATCGATGTGCATAAGTTTCACTCTTAGCACGGGGATAAG
>CM028377.1:75620763-75712924 GCA_013146195.2 Codonopsis lanceolata
GTACCTGTGAAGAAACAGCAGGAGTCATACAAAGCGGCAGATTCCCCTTGGCCTGATTTAGAACTGGCAGTCTCTAACAAGTAGTGGGGATTAATACCGACTTCGAGATAGTAGAAAGAGTCTTGTAAAGGTAATATGGACTTCTTGGATAGGTGCCTTGTAGGATGGGTGGATGGTTTTCAGGGAATGCTCAGAATCGGGAGGCAATTACAACGTTGGGTCGATGCTAAATGGAGTCTCGAGGCGGTGTTCGGGTTAAGGAGATGAATGTGCCGTACTTTCTTGAATTCCTTCCAAGATAGAAGCCTCAAGAATTCTTGAAAGGGAATGGAGGATAAACCATGCAGTTAATTCTTGATCAACTGAGTCAGACGAGTCTGTAATAGAAAAGATAAATAAACGAAGGAAATTTGGATTAGGGCTATGGGTCTCCCCCACTTGCTTGGGGAATGGAAGTCTTGAAAGGATTGGACAATTTTGTGGGGTTTCGTGGTAGATGATGCAACTCGGAGAGAGGCGAGGATTTGAGATGGGCTCGTATCTTGAGAGTATTGCTGCGAGAATATTAAATGAGGGTTCGAATTAAAATGGAGGCGAGTGTATATTCGGTTCAATATGGGCTGAAACAGACGTTCTCTTCCATCTTTCTCATTACCAAGGCGATGATAGAAGTGGTGGTAGCTTTCAGAGCGGTAGGCGGAGTTGAGGTCGGTCTTGGCGTTGTCGGGATTTGAAGAGCAGCGAGGTCAACGTTCGTTTCACGCAGAGTTACCGATCGGACCTCATGGAAAATTGGGGAGCACGTGGGTTTTAAAAATTTGAATTTTAAACGACCTAAGGTGAGCAGCCGTTGGAGGAAGATCTGATCGCCAAATGTTGCGTAGAAGAATTAATAGCTTTTGAAATTTGGAAAAGATAAAGGAGGGCAAAATATAGGAAGAGGCCCGTGGTGCGGTCTGAAAGCCCATTAAAAAATGCGGGTGGCAGTAACATTAATAAGGAGTTGGTGAAGGATAGTTGGAGTTACTATGGGTGATAAGTGGGCCTTCCATTGGGCCTCTAAAGGGGAGTTACATTTTAATGGAGAAGGATTGAGTGGTAGGAGGCGAGCAGAGGCGAGGCGAGAGCGAAAGGCGGAGAGTGCGTTGACAATTCGAACTCGGGATCTATTATCAAGGAGTCAAAGTCGCATCTTCAAAGAAAGATCGGTGGATGCAGCCGAAGAGGGATTCTCACGTAATGGTAAAGAGTTCGCGCTCGGTAGTGTTAACGGAGGCCGGACGCTCGAGGTTGGCGAGAATCAGAGGAATTTATGGAGTGGGTGTTCGGTAGCCGTGAGATACGACATAGTCGATGACATCTGGGGAAGGTGCGAGGATCGAACTATTAGAGAGAATGGGCTGATGCTCTTTGAAGCATGTGTGTCGGGAGAGAGAGGATACTTTCTCTGTCGAGGCGGTAGGTGGTTGCGCAGCGAAACCTTTGAATGACGGGGAACTCGGGTTCGAGCGATTTCTTCTTCGAAAGGTTGAGGGACAGTCAGTGGTGGAGGAAGTAGAACCTATATCCCGTACTCTCGATAAATATTTGCGGCAGAAGATATATGCGAAATGGAGTACCTCACGAGATAAAGAGGTGGAGGAGGACATCTCGTTATGGGTTAAAAGAAAGGCTTTAGGTGTCGGAAAAGCATTGGGGGTGGCTGGTTCAGTTATGAAGATCGATATCACTTGCTTCTAGACATCGAAAAAAAATGGAGATCATCAGGGGTGGTAGCGTAACGAGGAAGAACAATACTAGGGAGAAAGGAAAAGGGAACTCAAACAATTGTGCAGGTAATCTCAATGCATTTGTTTGCTTGTCGTGAGGGGAGATAGAAGGAGGAGAACAAAGATTAATATGCATATTAAAATTGTGTCTTGGAATGTGTGGGGCCTAAATGATGTTAATAAAAGAATGATGATAAAGGGTTTAATCAGGAGATGGAATCCGAGGCGTTGTTTGTTTGCAGGAAACGAAACCGAGAAGGTTGATGTGAGGATTATTGATAGTATTTGGTGTGCTAGAAAGGTGGACTGGGTGCATTTAGATTCTATAGGTGCGGCTGGGGGTTCTAGTTATGTGGGACAAAAACGCCATTTGTCGATGGTTGATTCAAGTCGGGAGAATTTTCGGTTCTTGTCTTGAAAAACTGGATGATAGTAAAGAGTGGCCGTTTTCGGGTTTATGGTCCTTGTAATAATACTTTTAGGGAGAGATTATGGGCGAGAACTCGAATTTCTAAGGCAAGATGGAATGTGCCTTGGTGTGTGGGGGTGACTTCAATGCGGTTAGATTTCCTCATGAACGTCGTTAGGTGCACGAATCTATTCGAGAGAAATGATGAAATTCAATGATTTTGTCAATGAGATGGAGTTAGTGGATCTTGCTTTGGTAGGGGGGATTTTACGTGGTTTAGAAATGGGGAGCGCCATCAATATTCGAGGATTGATAGATTCTTAATTTCGGAGATTGGGAGGGTTGTTTCGGCAGCTTCTATGCGAGTCCCGCCTTCCGAGATTATCTTTTGATCATGTGCCGTTACTTCTTGAGTGTGTTGGTGGTTCTAAAGGAGAACTCCTTTTCGATTTGAGAATATGTGGTTAAAGGAGCCCGGATTTTTGGATTGGGTTAAGGATAGGTGGGATTCTTATTCGGTGGCGGGAGATCCAAGCTTGATTAGCTAGAAAATTGAAGTTACTCAAGGAGGATTTAAAAGTTTGGAATAGAGAAATCTTCGGTAAGGTGGAGATTAAAATTAAATCAATTGCGAGATGAGATTTGCAGATGGATGAGAAAGCGGGCCGGTACCTTGTCTGAGGAAGAAGAACTCCGTAGGTGCGGTTAAATCAAGAATTGAAGGGCCTTCTTATTCGAAGAAATCTGCTGGCGCAAAAGTCGCGGGTTCTGGTGGTTAAAGGAGGGAGATAACAACACTAAATTCTTCCACAGATGGCAAAAATGCGTGGAGCTGCGAAAAAATCAGATCTGTCCGATTGATGGTGTGCGTTAGAGGATGAGGTAGATATTAAGGTGGGCATCTCGAATTTTTTCAGGCGCCGCTTTGAAGTGAGTAGGGGTTGGAGACCAAATTTGGATGGTGTGGGATTTGACAAGATCAGCGATGATGCGGCAGCCTTGAGCGTCCCTTTCGATTGAGGAAGTGATAGCGTGCCAGTAAGATGGAGGGGGATAAAGCCCCTGGGGCAGATGGGTTTCTATGGCTTTTTTTCAAAGGCATTGTTGGGAGGTGCTCAAAGGGGACATTATGGAGGTTTTCAGTCTTTCCATTCTAGTTTGAGATTTGAGAAAAGTCTTAATGTCGCTGCGTTCATAGCCTTGATCCGAAAAAGAGTGGTGCCACGATTTGAGAGATTTTCGACCGATCGCTTTGGTGGGTGGCATTTACAAGTTGATATCCAAAGTGCTAGCCCAAAGAATGAAGAGGGTTATGGGTAGTATCATTTCGGTGTCGCACCACGCTTTTGTGAAGGATAGACAGATTATGGACGCCAGCGTCCTTTATAGCCAAAAGCCGTTTGTGGATGATAGGTTGAGAAGCTGGGTCCCCGGGTTGTCGTAAGTTGGATATAGAGAAAGCTTATGATAATGTGAACTGGATTTCTTGCTATATATGTTGGAAAGAATGGGTTTTGGTCTCAAGTGGATTCAATGGGTCCGATTTTGTATTTCCACGGTTCTCGCTTTTGGTGAATGGAGAACCATCGGATTTTTCCCTAGTTCGAGAGGCTTGCGTCAAGGAGATCCTTTGTCACCATTTTTGTTTATTGTGGTAATGGAGGCTCTTAGTAGGATGTTAGAGAGGGCGGTGTGACTTTTAAGTGGCTTTAAGGTGGGGAGGAGAGGGAGAGGGAGGTGTCGATTTCTCATCTTCTCTTTGCAGACGATACATTAGTTTTTGTGGGGCGTATAAGGCTCGGCTTGGGAAATCTCCGCTTAGTTCTATTATTTTTTCAAGTCAGCTTTCCTCGCATCAATATTTCTAAGAGTGAAATTATTCTGTTGGAGGGGTGGAGGATGTTGGGGATCTAGCCGCATTCTTTGGTCAGAAGTCCGCTGCTCTTCCTACTTCCTATCTTGGGCTTCCAATTGGTGCACAAATAAAGAGCGAGAGCGTTATGGAATCCGGTGGTAGTGCGGTTCGAGAAGAGATTGGCGGTGGAAGGCCAACTTCTTTCCAAGGGGGAGATTAGTTTTGATCAAGAACACTCTTGCTAATTTACCAACTTATTTCTTATCTCTTTTTGTGATTCCCCGCCACAATTAGGCAAAGATTAGAAAAGTTGGAAAGAGATTTTTTGTGGGAGGGTCAATCGATGTGCATAAGTTTCACTTAGTGAATTGGGATAAGGTGTGCTCGAGGGTTCGGGAGGGGGTCGAATATCGAAAAATCAAATTATTTAACGAGGCTTTGTTGGGGAAATGGTCAGTGGCGTTATCTTACAAATAAGGAGGCTTTGTGGAGGAAGTGGTGGTTTGCAAGTATGGGGAGGGGGTCACTGTTGGTTTCCTAACGTGGTCAATTCTTCTTATGGGGTGGGAGTCCGGCGAGGCATTAGGAAGGGTGGAATTCTTTTGAAAGATTCATTGCTTTTGAGGTTGGTAATGGGCCTCGGTGAGGTTTTGGGAGGATAGATGGTGTGGGGATATTCGCTTGAGGGAGGCGCTTTTAACCTTTTGAGCTTTCCACGGATAAGGATTGTAAAGTGAGCTGTTTTATCTTGGGTGGAGGGTAAGCCTATCTCGAATCCTTTGCTCGTATGAATTTTCACGATTGGGAGTTAGAGTCGGCAGTTTTTAAGGATGCTTCAAGAGCGTAAAATGCAGTGCCGACGGACAAGGTGGTTTGGAAAGGCTCGGGGACTCTTTTCTCGCTAGATCGTATTATTTGAAGCTTCTCAATGGTGGCGTAACTTCTTTTCCGTGGAGAGCAAGATGGAGGACCAAAGCCCCTAAGAGAGTGGCTTTTTCATGTGGGAAGCGACTCATGAAGCTATTCTAACCGGGGACAATTTATGGAAACGTAACATGATTTTTGTTAATAGATGCTATATGTGTAAGGCTGGTGCGGAGAGTGTAAATCATTTACTTCTTCACGCCAAGTGGCTCTAGAGCTTTGGAATCATGTGAGTATGTTTAATATGTCTTGGGTCATGCCAAGCTCGATCATTGACCATGTCGAGGTTGGAATAGGGGTTATTTGAAGAAGAGGAATAGTTTATGGGGGACAGCTCTTTTTGGGGGTGTGTTGGATTCTATGGAAGGAAAGGAATCATAGGGCTTTCGACAATGTCCGAAATGTCGACCCGGAGTCGAAGAATTTGCTGATTCGCACTATTCAGTTTTGGAGTTCCGTGGATGATCACTCTCTCCCTAGATCATAGCTTTTGTAGATCATGTATATAGTACAGTTTTTGATTTATCTTTTGGTTGGTATACGGCTAGTGTACAAAGGTCGCATCACCTCTTTTGATGCTTCATTTTAATATATTATTTACTTATAAAAAAAAAACAATACACAGGTTGATTGTTTTGCTTCTGGCTGGTTAGAGTTACTGGATTATGTTTAGGGATAGTTGTTAATGGCAAACTCTTCATCCATTTTTCTTGTCTGTGACGGCATATATTACCGTCAAGTGCCAGTTTTGTCTGCCAGTTTACTAGATGGCAAGCCAAATTGGTTAGAAGTTAATTTTCCTACCATGTACATACGATAAAAAATTATATTGAATCTTGTTAAGGGGTTGAAGAAAGATTTGTACCACTCTAGAATGTTTCTGTGGTTATCCGAGCCGGCACGATAACGGCTCCCGTGATAAGCACAATCATGAACATGACACGATAACCTTATCGAGCCTAAAATTAAAACCCAAGCACAACACGATAAAGACACGAGAAGCACGACACGACAAGCAAAATCGCTAGATTTCTTTAGTGAGGCCCGTTAGGCTCATATCAATTTCAATTGCATAAACCCATAGTTTAAAAAAGCGTGCACCTTTTGCGCCTCAGGCGAGAGGCAAGGGGTTGTCGCCTGGAAGGATTGACTCCAGTCGACGAGCAAGAGGTGTCAACTTTCTGCGCCTTTGTTGACTTTTTTGATGGCGAAAGTCGACAGAGGCGCTTGCCACTTGCCAGTTCATTTTGTTTTTAGGGTTTACGTTTTATTCCAAAACGACATTGTACAACAGGGGTATAAATGTCATAACCCTAGAAATATTACCTAAAATATCACATACTTCTTCGATAACTTCGAAGTCAATTCTTCTCATGACCAGTCCGCACCTCTCTCTTCCAGCTTTCTTCATCTTCAGAGGAATGTTTCTTGACTTTCTTCACTTCTTTGACAGTTCGTTTTTTTTTTTTTTGGTATTGTGATGTCTACTTTAATGACTATTTATTTTCTTGTTTGGAAAAATTTAAGTTAAGTTCATCGAATGCTTTGGAATTTCAACTATGAATGATGAAATTTGTGTTATTAATATTATGTTGTTAACTTAGTTTCATCACTCATGACATGTTTTATTGAGATTTGTTAAGTTATATATATATATATATATATATATATATTAATTTTTCCTTAATATTTGTTCCATGAGTGCCTTTTTGCGCCTCGCTCTCACCTCAAATTTTGACATCTCGCCCGCCTCTCGCCTTCCGTTTTTTTCAACTATGATAAACCACGCCATCTTCAATTTCAAACAGGCTGAATCAATCTCCAATAGGTTTGAATCAATAGTAGGGAGTTTCAAATCTGATTAGGAGTCAAGTCGAACTCAGATTCAGGAAAAGACCATAGGAGCGCACATCTTCAATTCAACTGTCTCCAAACGCTTCTTTTTATGTTGAGTACTACTTTGATGGTGCCGATGTTTGGAGAGGGACACATTGCTTGGGGATCAGTTTGCTCAGGATTCAATCTACCATAGGTTTCAATCAATAGTAGGGTGTTTCAAATCTGATTAGGAGTCGAGTTGAACTCGGATTCCGGAGCACATCTTCAATTCAATTGTGTCCAAACGCTTCTTTTTATGTTGAGTACTACTTTGATGGTGCTGATGTGTGGAGAGGGACACATTGCTTGGGGATTAGTTTGCTCAGGATTCAATCTACCATAGAGGATCCAATCCAAGATCTTGAATCTTCTTCATGTCCTTTTTTTTTTGATAGGCAAGTGTGACCCTTTGTTGATATGGGGTCAGGGACATTTTTTAAATTTAAAGTTAATTATGAGACAAATTTTAATTATTTTTGGATTATTGAAACAATTATTCATTAATTTTTATACATATATTTTTTTTCCCTCCTAACAGGGGGTGAGAAGGGATTGAACCTGAGACCTCATACTTTGTGAAACCCCATCTCTACCGCTGGACCACCTCTTTTGGGACTTCTTTTTTTTAAAAAGTTTTTTTTTGTTTCCCTAAATCTAACAAAACCCCCCAAAGGACCCCCAATGAGATTCGACCCTGGGACCAAGCGCTCTTACCCTTTGTATAAACCTCATAGATCCGCGATCTATGAGATTTGGGGAGGGATTGCTGGGTTTGACTAATGTGTGTGCATGTGTACAAGTGTGTGTGTATAAGAGAGAGAGGGAAGTGGGAGAGGCGCTACAAATACAATGGCAGACAAACCATATAAATTTTTATTTTTAGTTATCCTGCCCAATAACAACCCGATACTACCTGATTTTAAAAGGTCTTATGGCCCGATAACCGCCCGAATTGAAAAGTCATAGCCCAAACCCTATAATTTTGTGTCGTCATTGTGTTTGTCAATTGTGCCGTGCCTCAAATTGCCACCTCTACTAAGGGGTCAATGGATTGTCTGCAAACATACTCGGCAGTTCTAAGCCAGTTACTCGGGCCTTGAGGTCAAGGTCACATGCCAAAATTAGTCTATCATCAAACGCATTGCGAAAAAGCAGCCTTCATCTAGAGCCCATTGCCTGTGACACTTCTTTCAATCAAGCCAATCACCTGCAAGCTTATGTGTGACCTATGTATCAACTATGCTCTTGGTCAAATAGTTGAAATTATTCTGCATTATTGGCTTACGACATTTCTGGGGTCCAGCTTGTGCATCCTTTACGCTCTGACATGTGCCATGCACATGATATTGCCCATCCCGAGGCCCTTTAACATATAAAATTAAGGTCGAATGTCAATACATGCACTAAAAGGTTGCTACTTAGCCCAGCAAAGCATGCTCATACTGCCTTCATACTCAACTTAACAGACATCCACCCTCCCCAAGGTGTACCACCGAGCACAGTCATGAGTACATGTATCACCCTTCTTAAGGAGTTGTTGTAGGTCATCATCCCACACCCAAGGAACTAAAGCTGCACCAAACTAACCTACTTTTTATCTTCAACCCATGCCATGCCCAACACATGGGTGACAATGTGCTCAAACTTATCGAAAGTCCACTGCACTCAATTATTTGAGTGTTTGCCACAAGTGGTGCAGTCACCACATTATAAATTGAGAACTGTATCTTGAACCGAAATCCTAGGAGACGAGAATCACAAATTGAATCCAAAGAGACAAATTGCAAACGAGAAGTGTAAAAACCACAAGACTCAACAAGTAAATATAAGGCCATAAGAAACTAATTTGGAGTCACACTTACAACATGAAACAGCGGAACGTACTTTCATGGCACTAATTGTTTGTAAGAATACTATTGTGATTTCATTTCTATCATGCATAAATTCCAATTATTAGAATTTGAAAACAAGTAACAATGGGAACTTGTTATACATCAGCCAACCTTCTATGGAAGTGTGAATATCGGTGAGTAAGATAATTGGAAATTTGTAGAACAACAGTACCACTTCTTGCACACACTCACTCTCTAGTAATCAGGAGTCAGGACGGGAGTTGTGTCATTAGAAAATCAGAAAGAAAAGAAAAGAAAGAAAGAGAGTGAAAATGGATTGCTTGATTTTAAACTAAAAGATCCTCTTGAAGTAGTTTGCTAACCTTTCTTAATAAAATAAAGTAAATAAACCAAGAATCAGGTATTGTCTTAAGTTGGCCGAACTGCGTGAATCTATGATATGGGAACGATTCATATTGATTCAGTGCTGTTCCACTTTCATTTCTGATTCAGTGCACCAGCTGATTCATGTGTGGAATTCAACTGGTAGTGCCGTAGTCGTATCCTATTTTGTATCACAAAAATAGAGCTTTTGTACAGTTCCTTTCTGTGACATAACACGATGGGCTGTCAATTGCCAATTGTCATCATGTCTTGGCATTGACAATCTAACTATGATTCAATTATAATGGAGGTGCCACTGGGGCAACCTCCCATTCTGCCTCTTTTGAAATAGGTATGCCCTGCCCTTAACTGCAGTGAGTGGTTGTTGCTGCTCTTTGTTGGTATACATTATTAGTGTTTCTGTGGTCTTTATGGAGCAATAAAATATCAATATCTTTTTGTTTTCTCTGATGTCTTTTACTGTGCAGGATTTGGATATATCGCAGGACTCGATACTCCAAAATGCTGATGAGCAAACAGTTCGTAGTCTTAATGGTTGCAGAGTTACTGATCAAATTTTGCGATTAGTGCCAAATATTCAGGTTTGCAATGTGTGCTCTGGATATGTGATCGAGGCTCTTTGCTATGGTTATGTTCCTTTTATATGCGGTGCGACTGGTTCCTGCAATACGCGTGCTTTAATATTTTGGCTTTGGTTGTGTTTCCATTTTCTGTGATTCAGAGCTTCCGCACAACGTTGAGATGCATGAGGTTTTGGGCAAAGCGGCGTGGTGTTTATTCAAATGTACAATATATATATAAATATATATATATATATATATATATATTTTGATAAGTAAATTAATTCCATGAAATTTTGTGATAGGCAAGAGTTGTGTCAGGTCCTACTAGATGATTTTATTTTTAATCTCTTGTGTCCTATGGTCAGGTTTCGGGGTTTCTAGGTGGTATAAATTGGGCTTTGCTTGTTGCCCGAATATGCCAGTTATATCCCAATGCACTGCCCAATATGCTAGTATCTCGGTTCTTCAGGGTCTACACTCAGTGGCGTTGGCCAAATCCCGTCATGCTTTGTGCTATTGAAGAAGGACCACTTGGATTGCAAGTTTGGGATCCTAGGAGATATCCCAAGGACAGGTTTCACTTAATGCCTATAATTACTCCTGCTTATCCTAGCATGAACTCTAGCTACAATGTATCGTCAAGTACATTGCGGATTATGACAGAAGAGTTTCAGCGGGGGCATGAAATCTGTGAGGTACTATTATCATATTGAAGGTCATTTGCATTTCTTCTTGTGAAAGAAATGAAATTCATTTCTTGGTGAATATGTAGAACAAGTTCAGTTTTTGTTGTTCTTTGTTACATGCTGCTATACATTTGGTAGAATGTTCTCTTCCTTTTTTTCGGGTGGCTCTGGATTTCAGGAGTTCACACCCTCTTTGGATGCATTGATCTCAGATGATGGGCATCTTTGCCTATCCTCTGCTTCTGTGCCACCCTTTTGATTGTAGGGTTGTTGATATGATTTGGCTTAGGATCTTGGCCTAATAACTTGACTTGTTATTAGTGTTAATATACTAGCATTATTCAATCAATTTCTTCGCATCTAATTACGGCTTTTGGATCATTGTTTTCCTAGAAATATATCTCTCTGTTTCCTATCTTTCACACCCCAACACCACACCTGCACACCCATATGCCGTCACCCACACAAAGCTTATGATTACATTGTTCTTAAGTAACCAGGCTTTTGGATCATCGTTTTTCCTATCTTTCACACCCGAACAGCACACCCGTACGCCGTCACCCCCACAAAGTTTATGATTTACACTGTTCTTAAGTGGCCATGTAAGGGCTAGACTGGATAAATCTCAAGGGTAAGAGCTAACTAATCTCTCTGCTAGTTGCTTTAAACTGGGAAATCAGGCTCTGAATGTTTTCTTAGGTAGCTTGGTTGGCATGATCTTGAATCCAGTTGCAAGAGTCATACTTTAAAGTCTGGTTTAGGAAGTACAAGTCCAAATTTATTTAAGACACAGGCTCCCGGTAAGTATTGAATTTTCGAGGAGCTGATGACATCCTATAGGTTCTGATTATTACTATGCAATAGTACGAGTCCTTCACTAAAGCTGGGTTCAGCAAGTATACTCCACTGTAATTTAAGACTAAAGCTTCCTGGTAAATAGTGAAGGTTAGTCGAGCTGGTAACATACTATGCTGAAGAGATGCTGTAGCCTGTAGGAAACAAGCATACCAATTTTTCGGTGTGCTTTAAGCTGTAAAATATCGACTTAAATCATTTTGAGTTAATTTTTGCTGTTTAATTGTGTTTCAGGCTATGGAGTTGAGCAATTCTGATTGGATTGAACTTTTTGAGCCTTATCCTTTCTTTGAGGCATACAAGAATTATCTGCAGATTGATATATCTGCAGAAAATGACGATGATTTGAGAAACTGGAAAGGCTGGGTTGAATCTCGAATGCGACAACTTACGTTGAAGGTGACCCCATCTTTTCATGTTATCTTATTGCTGCGCTCTTAAGTTAATCCTTTTTTTTCTTTCCCTTCCATGTCCTCTAATGCACTTAGTATCTGTAAACTTAGATTGAGAGGCACACTTTCAACATGCTTCAGTGCCATCCACACCCAGTTGACTTTTCAGACAAAGCTAGACCTTTCCATTGCTGTTACTTCATGGGTCTTCAAAGGAAGCAGGGAGTTCCGGTGAATGAAGGCGAGCAGTTTGATATAAGGTTGACTGTTGATGAATTTAAGGCCGCCGTTGGGATGTACACAATGTGGAAACATGGAATGGAGATCCATGTAACCCATGTAAAGCGCCGGAACATTCCTAATTTTGTATTTCCTGGTGGAGTTCGGACTGTACGACAAACTAAAGTGGGTGGGGAGAGAAGGCGGGTTGCAGAAAAGGTTTCTGGCCACGTGGAGCCAGGCAAGTCATATGAAGGCAATGCTGTTGTTGATAGATTAGACAGTGGAAATAAGAGAAAGCGGGAAGATGATAATACAAGAACTAGCTTGGTAGCTACCGAGGGTTCAGTAGGTGTTGACTTTTCAGATGGGGGATTTCACGATGGTGATCCTCCTGTTAGTACTGGTACTTTACCTTCTCTCCAAGGTGTCCCTATGGACACAAATGTGTCTGCAGAAGCCTGCAGAGAGGCGGTGCAAAATATCAAGAATGAAGGAGGTGGGATGCATGATGGTGGAGAAAATGGTGGCTCATCAACCTATAGAGACGTGGAGAAGCTTGCGATTGAGAAAATAATGTCTGGCCAGTACAGTTCCCACCAGACTATGCCTGAAGAACTTGAGGAGCTTGAAGATGGCATTCTTAATAATAAAAATCCAGAGGAGAATATGGGTGGGAGCTCAAAAGGAGGTGTCGTGGAATCTTCAACAGCTAATGACGCAATACTTCCTGTAACAACCGACAACAAAACTGGTACCTCCATTTTTCAATTGAATGGGAGCTTAGAAGAGCTTGAGGTGATCTGCCAGCCCCATAATTTTTTCAATTGTCTATGATTTTAATTTTATTATTTCGTCATAGGTAATTTAATTAGTTCTCATTTATATTCTCTTTACATCACCCATTCATAGGTAGTTCTGGTCTTGATATGATGACAAACGTTTTCTCTTGTGAAGGGAGTGGAAATCACTCGCTCTTATTTGCCTTGCTAATATTTCACTGCTTTATTTTAACTGTCTGTTCAATGTCTCATCCTTGTAGTTGCTCACATAACCTGATGGTATCATGATCTTCCAGTCTTCCTTTCGACTTATTAAAAAATGTTTCTTAGCTCAACTTCTACCTTCAAAAGATTAAGCTCTATATTTCCTGTTATGAATTGTTTATTTTGTAGCCTTGTAGGCTGGAATTGGCTTCCAGAAGGGCCTACTTTACTGCGTACCTAACCGTTTGGTTAAAGTCTTGGACGCTTAGGCCGTAGGGTGATGGATCCTATCCTTCCTTTCCTCGTTGGCGTAGATCTTTTTTCAAAAGCCTGCATTATATTCGTCAAAATTGAAGCTACTTATATAGAAGGCATTATGGTTATCATTTTCCACTTCTAGTCATTGTTCTTGGTAACATTATTGTCACTGGTAGAATACTGCTTCTTTTTCACGTGGACATGTCTGATGTCAATTCTGTTGTTTTTGTGTCGAGTATACGCCTACATAAAATTGATCCTAAAAATTGATTGTTGTATTCCATGTCATTTGTCTACTTCATGTATTTCACCATGGCAATGCTGTTGTTTATGATATCCTTCTGATCTTGATTACTTTTCCCTCCTCTCATGAAGGCCACTGAACTTACAGCACCATTTTCCAAGAGGATTCATTCTACATCTACAATGCAGCCGAAGCCAGTTATGAGGTAATAAACTTCCTAACATGGTCTTATACGTTACCGCATGTATTTTAAAAAATGATTTTATTAGAAAAGTATCTACATAGTTCTTTTTTCTTTGGTTCAGTCGTCATCTAGTATTCATGGTGGGTGGCATATTACGCCGATGCCCCTATTCTGTTGGACCTTCTGGGCTTTGGCTCCAAACTGAAGAACTCCCAATTAACCTCCAAACTTTCAGAGCAAACACAATTTGCCCTCTGTTAAGTTGTTCTCTCGGTTCAGTCGGCCTGTTTGAAGTATCTTCCTACACTGACGTTCTGGTTTTCTTAAAATTCAAACCGGAACCATTTGGTTTTTGGTTTGCTCAATTTGCAACGATCCATGTGAATTGGGTCTATTGCTCTCTATTGGAGCATAAAGCCTGTCATATCATACAAATCCAAACAAATTTTGAAGCCAATTTGGGTCATCAAGCCTGTTAATTAGTTAATCAAGATCCCCAAATAAATTTAAAACATGAATGAAAGTTCGTCAAAATTTTAGTATAAAAAAAGCAAATAATACTTATAAAAAAAAAGAATAAAGTAAAAAACGAACTATTAAACATGTCTTGAGAGATAGTACTTATTAGTGCAAGAAGGAAAGGTTAGAATTTGAAGTCTGGAATTAAGATATTTCTATTGCATACACTGATCTGGATTTGGGATGACCTTCCTGGGAGCTGTTACTTGGATGAATCGTGGTAAAAGGAGAAATGGAGGGTTGTGGTTGACTGGTTGAGAGTGATGAACTCCATTGTTGGTAAAAATTACTGAATAGAGTTCTCATCGGATGAACTCTCATTGGAGCACCTCATTGTATCCAAAATAGAGTTCCCAAATGGAGTATTCATCACTTTACCATATACTTGTCCCTCAAAAATAGTTCCATTTGTCTAGTCAAACTAGTTGTTTGTACTTTCTTTAAGTTGCACTAAACTATATCCCCTTTTTAAAAATGGGACAATTTGTGAAACAAACCGAAGAGGAAAGTGGAACTATTTTTTTGGGTCAGAGGCATAATTGTCAAAGGCAAAAAGCGAGAGGCAGGCGAGAGGTGGGCAGTCAAAGGCGCAAACAATATTAAGGAAAAAGAAATTATATATATATATATATATATATATATATATATATAAAATAAATCTCAACAAAACATGTTACAAGTAATATGCTCACTTATCAAAAAAAAAAAAGAACATGTTACATGAAACTAAGTTCTAACATAATATCAATAACACAATTAGGAAAAAAATAGTTTATACATTTGTTTATTTTATTGTAAGAAATTCCAAAACATTTATAAACGAGAATAATATATATATTTTTCCCAAAACATGAATTAAAAAATTATGACAATTGTCTCTAATAAAACATGTTAGAAAATGGAGTAATGTGAGCAGAAAAAATGCTAAGTAACAAAACAAATAAGATAAATTATTGTGTTTGTATTAAGCCCAAGAGAGAAATAGAAAAAGATAAAGTTAACAGTGTACCCCTACCCCGTGAAAACTCAAAGAACAACACCAAAACAGCAAAAAAACTCTCCCAATCTAAAAACTAGGCAAGCAAAAGTCATCGTCGAACTGTTCTGTGGAGCTCCGGTGAAAAATTCCAGCTCTAGCGCGTGGGGCACGTGAGCCTGACTCTGGCGATGGCAAAGACACAGACGAGTTCGCCTAGTTGAGGTTGTGGCAGCTGTGGGCTTAGATTGGGTGAAAAGTGAAGATCAGCCGGAATCCTTCTTTCCTTGCCTTTTCAAGCCTTTCGCGATGTGTCTAAGCTAGAAAGGCATCCGTCTCCCCTCGCATCTTGTAATATATATGTGCACCATTTGGAGTTTTGAACATGCGTGTCATCTAGCAGTCCCACTCATATTTGCGATGAAGGGGAATGATACTTATCTGTGCTAGTTAGAATGTTCGTTCTCTATACGCATTATATTGGTAGGCTCTCAAATTGAGCGTACCTCCTAGATTCTTTTTTTTTTTAAAAGTCAAATCGGATGGGCGTGCTTCTTTCTTCCTTAACTATGTAATGTAGCTATTTGTCTGTCATTTTTCTTATGTTCAGGGTAAGTTTTACGTCCTTGGCTAAGGCTACCGGCAAGAGTACTTAAGATGTGCAGACCTCAGGGCAGCTGAAATCACCCTTGTATGCGCACCGAGGACTTGGAACTTCCCTCTCACCCCTACCCCCCACCACCTATAAAAAGAAAGAAAGTAAAAGAAAGCAAGTAATACTGTTTTTCCCTGTACAGAAGTTGAAATGGAGACAAAGTTATATGCAACTGTCTCTTTTAATCCCGTTTATAATAAGATACACACTTGAAGAGTCCCGAATGCCCCATTTTGAGCTTGTCAATTTGAGTACTTTTATTTCACTTTTGTTATCATCAGTTGTGTGTTTGGATTTGTTGATATTGACTTCTGCTGATGGAGTGACACAAAGCTCTTAAGCACCATGAGGAGTTTTTCTAATTTTGTGAGATTCATCCGCTAGTTGCCCATACAATTGTTCTTCTAAAGCTTTTGCTATGTTGCCTTTTTCTTTCAAGTTGTCTTGTGTTGCTACTTTGTTAAGTCTAGATGAGTCGGAGGAACCGAGCTCGGACATTGTTGTACCCGTAAAAACAACACAAGGAAAAGGAGAAGAGAGCTCTGGATTTTGGGGAGAGCTGCCATGTTTGAGTGAAAAGTTGCTACCAATCCTCGACGAAAGCAACCCAACCCCAAATAAACAAGTTTCTGCAACTCTCAGATGAAATACTTGGTATTCCTTTCTTAATTGTCATGAGAAGGGCATGTATCCCTTTAGGCTCAATTAGAGTTGTGATTAAGGTTTCAGTGCTACTCAGAGAATAGATAAATAAGTAAATGCGTGTTTATATCTTGCATATGTTAATATACTCCCTCTGTAGGAAAATTGAGAGCGTCCCATTCTATATTTTTTTCGCATAAAGTGGACCAAGTCTGATTTTTAGGTTATTTCAGTCAGAGCTCCTACTATAATATTGCATGATAGATAGTTCGCAAATGTGAGTTTAGTAATTACTACATTCATATAAAAAAGGACACTCTTTTTGAGAAAAATGACACAATTTGGGATGCAGGGAGTAGGGACTAGTGATTATTGCAATTTAGGGTGGAAGCCTTCATCAAAGGTGTCCAAATGGCCTCAACGTTGTACGGGATTTTTTTCTTCTCAGGAGACTGGAATCACTGCGTTCCAATTTTGACCCCATTTTCAACGACAAATATTGAGTTTACATTACACATACTAATTATAAAATATGGATTCTCCTAAAGCATGTTTAGCAAGTAAACTTCTTGAAGTGGAAATAACAACTTGATTACCATATTGTTCATAGGATTAATATATATTTTGGTCCCCGGACATGTTGAAAAACATTGTTTTGGTACTTGGGATTTAAAACATATTAATGTGGTCCCTCAACTTGTTTTTGGATCAACTTCCCCCGACCACCATTAGTTTTACCGTCTGTTTTTTTTAAATGATAAGAATACCCTTGTTATAAACAATCGTGAAGACAAACCCCCACACCCCCACAATTCCATTCTAAAAAATCATCAATTAATTTAAGTATAACCAGAGTATACTATCAACATATTTTTAGCAACAAAATTTCCAAATTCAGCAATTAATCATAAAATATTGAAACAATCTTACTTGACAGAGATGATATCCGAAAATTGTAACTGGAACTGGAACCGAATCGAAAGAGAAAGAGATTGCTGACATTGATGTTGAAGAAGGAATTCTACCAGAGACGAGGCCGTTGGTGGCCAGAATCGGAGAGAAAAGGGCACATTTTGAACAGATTGTTTGTTATGTTTGAACCAACCAACCATCGGTTTGCCCACCAAACAAAAAATAAATATAACAACAATCAACATTCAACAAAATACCAACGTTTAATGACTTGATGTTGCTGTCGTGACCTTGCCGGAGTCTAAGAGGGTGTGTGGAGTGCGTGGTCTATGGTCACTTATTGTGGTTGTGGAAACCGGTGGGTAGGTGCTGTGGTGTGAGAGAGATGATGACGGAGGTGCAGAGATGACTGGGGTTGGGGCGACTTGGAGTCGGTGGTTATGGCGGAAATTGCACTGGAGACGAAGCTGAAAGTTGAAAAGGAGACGACTGTAAAAGAACGGTTAGTGCTCGTAGATGGAGATGGTGATGGTCGACACTGGAAGCAGGAACAACGGGGAGAGATGAAGAATGGATTCTATCATAGATGAGGTCGTTGGTGTCTGGAATTAGTGAGAGAGAGAGAGATGGGCATTTTGAACAGAAACAAATTGTTGGTGCTTCCCTCGCCGGATATGGAGAAAGCGCTAGGCGACGGCCAGATCTGGGGCAGATTAAGCGTGAGGTATGGGAGAGATATTGTAAGTCCAGTTGACAACAAAATAAAGTTAGAGGGGGAGGGTGAATAGTCTTTTAAAAACTTTGAGGGTTGTTTTGAAAACATTTAATAGTTGCAACGGAAAAGATAAGTTTTCAGCAGTTGATTTAAAATCAGCAGGTAGCAGGTGTTGAACTTAAAACAGTTTGGTTTGGTTTTCTTTTTGATTACTTAAGTATATGGACTGAATTGAAGAACAATATATAAGATCAACTAAGTAATGAATTCAAGAATGTAACTGTTAAACACTTAAGTAGATAGCATCTGCTTAAGTGTGTAAACAGTGAAAACAACAGGTATCCAGAACACTGTATTTGAAGTGGTTCACAGTGTTAAAACTGCTACGTTCACTACCAAGCTGGTCAAATTTGGATTTTGAAGTGTACTAAAATATATCAATGTAGCTACTGATCACTAACGAATTGTGTACAATCAAAAGCTAGTGTTTGAGGAATTTGATCTAGCAAAGATCAAACTCGTGCAACAATCAAATATTCTTTTAAGGTTTGGAAGAAGTAAGGAAGAATACAATGATTGTCTAAACAAGAACTAAAAAAAGAATAATATGTATAAGCCTATCTAGTAAGTGTTTAAGGAATCAATGAAAGAATAGCTTGGAAGAATGTGTTGAGTGTTTCAGTCATGGGTTGAAGCAAATTAAAGATAGAATAGTTTGTGAGAAATGAATGATTGCTTCAACTTCTGTTTTGGAGAAGTTGAGCATTTCAAGAGAGAATAGCTTGAGAAAATATGAGAAATGCTTCTCTCCAGTTCTACTCTTCAATCCTTGCATAAGCATCTTTAAATAAAAGTCTTGCGTTTGTAGCAATTGGAGAGCAAGGTTCAGTATTTGAATTTTCTATTTAAGAATGAATGTGAGATCTTTTTCATTTAAGGCTTAGAGATTTATGACAGACGAATATGTTCATTCCTTTGAATAGCGATGATTTTGAGTTCTCTGAAAAGTGAAAAAAAAACATCTTCTTATAATCTTCTTATAAATATGCATAAGGGAATTGGATAAAGGCAATATCTTCTAGCATGATATATTAAATAGGGTAGTTGACTAGTTGATATATTTAACTTGTTAAACATTTAATGTGATGACAAAATTTTTCTATGAATAGTATGAGAAAAAAAATAAGTTTAATTTATAAAATAAAGAAACAAGGAAAGAGAAAACTGCATTTAATGTTAATATAGAAAACATTAGCTTATTTACTTTTCCAAAGTAAACATTAGCAGTTGTACTATTCATCGGCTCTTGCTACAGTACATCTGTTGCTACAGTAATTTCAACAGCTACAATACTTACGACTTCAGTAGCTACAGTACTTTCAGCAGGCTTCTTCTAGCTTTCAGCTTCCTACTCAGCAAAGCTATTAGAATAGTTTAAATAAAGTTGCTTTCTAGAGTGTAGCACGTAGTCTACTTACAAATAAGTATATAGGCAATTCTTCTAAAATTTAAGTAATTGTTACAAGCAAATCCAATATAAAAAGAAATATACAAAATGATTTTTTAAATAATTACTCAGATTAATATTCCCAACAAAGATGATGACGGAGGGGCGGAGATGACCGGGGTTGGGGCGACTTGGAGCTGACGGCTATGGCAGGCATTGCACCGGAGACGGAGGTGAAAGCTGAGAAGGAGTTGGTTGTAGAAGAAGGTTGGCGCTGGTAGATGGAGAGGTCGAAGTAATAATTGTATTGGTTGTAATTTTGTCCAAAGGTTGAAGATGAATTCTTTTTGAATTTGACACATGAAATAGTCGTAAGACCTTGAGTTTTTGCCTTTAAAAATTATGTTTACAATCTCTATAAGATTTCAACTTTATGCTGTTGTAATGCCCCGAGCTCGAGGGCAAATTATGTTTACAATCTCTATAAGATTTCAACTTTATGCTGTTGTAATGTCCTGAGCCCGAGAAGCTCGATCCGCTACGCATAGCCCACACATTGACCCGTTAAGCACGTAGCACCTTGGGTCATCAGACCCACCACAAGCCGATCCAAAAATCCATGGATGATGTTGGTGCCCAGTAGTAATGCATGACTACCCTATAAATCACATACAAGTCTCACATCTATATATATATATATATATATATATATATATATATATACTAGATTGTGTGTTCATGTCTATGACACGACGTTAGTACGGGAGTAGATTATTAAATGAAATTCGACAAAAATATTGAGAAATGTGAGTGGGTGAGTTGGAGAGAGAGAGAGATAGGTAGTTGCACAACCGCCTTCGCATATATGAAGGTAGGTTTTAATTGTGACCGTAAGATTTCGGTAAAAAAATAAATTTCAACAGTTAGATAGCTTTTGTCAATTGTACATGTGTGAGTATGAAATCTATTGTATTATACTAGTACTCTTGCCCGTGCCGATGACACGGTGCGAGTTTGTGAATTTATCAATAAATGAAGCAGATAATGTGGAAATAAATTAATGTTTACTTATAATTTGTCTAAGTTAATTATGATAACAGTTAAAAAGAAAAAAAATATTTCAAATTACAAAACTTACAATTTTTTTTTTTGCATAAATTGATTATTTAATTAAAATATCGAAAAGAAAAGGGACGTGAGTTTGGTGGAGGAAGGATTAGCGGTCACCAATCGTGAATAGTGGGGGGAGTTGGAGAGAGAGAGAGGGTAGTTCCTCAACCGTTGTTCACACATGTGAACTCGGGGAGTGATAATGACCGTAGGATCTTAGTAAATGAATCAATCTCAGCCCCTAAATAGCTTTAGTCAATTGCACATATGCGATTATGAGATGTATTATATATATATATATATATATATATATATATATATATATATATTCGATCTTATTAGCGTAATTTCCTTTCTCCGTCTCAAAATGTGTGACCATCTTCTTTTAATTTGTTTTTGAATGACTGTCCATGCATTCTGTACTAGAGTTACTAAACTCGCCTTTACCATATGTTATGTACTCTATTCGTCTCCAAATATATAACGTTTTGAGACTTTTCATATAAACTAATGAAATATATTGTAAAAATTAAATTGCCCTTATCCAAACATTAATGATGTTATCTTGATATTCTTGTCCAAAGAGCCAAACATGAGTTACGAAGTCAATAAATATGAGTAGAATTGAAAAAAAAATTCCTTAAAAATTGAAGTGTCATCTATTTTGAAAAAAAAAAAACTCTCTCAGAACATCATATATTTCGGGACATATGGAGTATCAATATGCACATACATTGTTATAAGGTAGGCAATATAGATATTTATGTTTATGCGCAACTAAAACGGCTTAAAAATCAACTTAAAAAAATAAAAATAAAAAATAGAAATTGAACACTCATTTTGGTTTAGTCTCCGTTTGTTTCACGATCTCCAGAAAATAATTTATGGAAAATAAAAAGATTTTATTTTCAGGTGTTTATAAATCTTTTGAAAATATGTTAGAAAACATTTTCGAGTGTTTGACAAATGCACGAAAAATGTTACGAAAAATAATATATGAATAAATACAAAAATATATTATAATATTAATGCCAATATTGAATATAAAATAGTGTTGGACTTTAAGTATTTCTTTTAGTAATCCTCAATTTATCATTAGTGGTGTCAAATCAATAATGTCTATTTTTTCCCAATTTCACAAATACAAATAAGAAAATTGATAATTAATATGAAAAAAAAACGTTTTAAAAAAGAAAATGAATAATATTTGAGACGTTCCTAAATAATATATTGAACACTAATTTTAGGACGTAGTGAGTATTTATTAAAATTATAATTTATATACAATGTACACAAACTCCATTTATATTTTTAAATAATTTATTTTTTAAGTGAAATATTGTATGTGTGTGTAAATATGTGTATTTATGGAAGGGACGGAGGGTGTTCGAACATTTGGAAAATAACTTACGGAAATGAATCCGTAAGTCATTTTTCTGAAAATAAGGCTTCATTTTTTGTTGACTCGATTTTTTTTACGTTGACTATATTTTCTAATGTTACCAAACACCGAAAAATGAGGAAAACATTTTCTAAAAATCATTTTCCGTAAAACAAACAGACCCTAATAATATATATATTATAAATCCTAGGTAGTCTAAAAATAGTAAAATCCCCTCAAAATTTGTTTTCCTAAAATAGAAAGTCATTTCTATGTAATAAAAGTGGTGGGTATGTATTAAAAACATAAAAGATGACGAACTTAAACAATCGACTTTAGCCAACATATATTATAAATTAAATATTCTTTTACTTTTATGTAAAAGCAAGATAGTTCCTGCAAAATTATGTTTATTCAAATATTAAAAAAATAAAATAAAAAAATAACAAACCATTATTTAATATCAACTTGGGCCTGTAGGTCAAATAAAAAAACCTTGATCATTAACCAACAAACCAAGTTCCAGCAAATCTGAACTATAAATTTTGTAAACATATTGCTATTTTGTTTGGTTTTTATTGCTCAATCCCCCCAAATTTAATATTTTTTTCTAATTTTTTTACCAACTAACCAGTAAAAACTTGAATAGCACATTGTAGGCGCTAAATTTTGATGTAAGCAATGTTGAAGACAAAATCTTTATCTCAAAAATGACATTGTCTCCATAAGTAAAAATGAGAAAATCACAAAACGAAAAAAAAATTCTTTATCACAAACATATAATTTATATTGAAATACCACTTAATCGCCTCAATCGTCATCATAATTGTAAAGACAACTTATTGACATATTTGAAACTAAATTACACATCTAATGAAATGGACCATAAGTAAAAGCAATGCATTGACAAATCTATAAAAATAGGAGATAATTATCAAAATAACCACCATATGTACTATTTGTAGGTAATCGATTTGATCAACCACATTATAATATCTCAAATTTGACAAATGTACTCAGTAATTGGGTGCGATGTGGTCCTTGACGTGAACGTCTCATCCAATTTTGTAACGAACCTGTTGACGTGGATTAACGGAGGGACTGAACGAATAGTATTTTTGTCTTTCAATTGCACCCCTTTCTCCCCAAACATTTTCCCTTCAGTTCCACTATTCTGGGTGAAATTGAAAGACAAAAATATCATTCGTGCAGTCCTTCCGTTAATCCACTTCAACAGATTCATTACAAAAGTAGATGTGACGTTGACAGTAAAGACCATATCACACCTAATTACTTAGTACATTAGTCACATTTGAGATATTGTAATGTGGTTGACTAAATCATTTATTTGCGGATAGTACGATGTTTGTTTGAATATTTTTCCCTAAAAATATAAAGAAGTATAAATTGACAATCTTATTTTTATTTTTCATTTACATGTTAATAAATCGAGATCAAATTTTTTATTTTATAAAATTTTATACGTTAAAATGTGTGTGAATAAAAAATGATGAATTTAAACAAACGAATTTAACCAACATATATTCTAAAAATCTTATAGTTTACAAAAGTTAAGGTCAATTATTGGTAGTATCATATGTAATGACGATTAACAAACGTTAAGGACAATCGTTGTCGCATGTAAGGCACTTCCTCAAGTATGATTCAAAGTATATTACAATTTTTAGGTTAACAAATCGATCTGGTCTAAAGATATTGATTGATGTGGGATAAAGAAGAAAACCAATGAAATAACACAACAAATGTTGTGTATAATGAATTCAAAATCTATCATATTACCGATACAATTATATATTTCTATTTGTTGCAATTCATTCTTTTAATTTTATTTTTTGTCGTTGGTTTGCATGGATAAAATTTAATTATAAAATATATACTAGTGCGTTTAACGCATGAGTGTAAAACTAGTTATTGTTAATGATGGTGAAAATATCATTTACTCCTTTTGTTGCAAAACAAATATTGTTTTAACAAAAAATTTTTGTTCCAAAATAAGTGTCATTATAGGATTTCAAGAAACATTTGTTCATATTTTTGGCAAAATTACCTTTATTTATTACTTTTAAATTAAATAATGTTAGAGAAGAGATTGTTAAAAGGAAAGTGAAAATACTAATGCAACTTAATTACATTAAACGAACTTAAATAAAGATATATCGGTCTTTTAATAAATTTCTTTAATATGTATATAAATTACTAAAACAATATTTATTTTGAAACAAAGGAGTAATTCGTAACCTCCTTCGTAATCAAAGAGTAATATAGTAACAGCAACTAGTTGGCCTCTTTTAAGTTTTATATAAATTCTTGTAGGGAAGCAATGACGAAATAAAGTGTGAAATTAAAAGAATATGATGGACAACATAAGACGGCTGTTATCCACAATTAATTAAATATTTAATCTTTATATAGAGCATGATAAGAAGGAATGTTCACTGTAGTAATTATTAATACCAAATTGATTTTAGACCTAACTAACTTGTGCTTTTTATAATGATAATGATAATGATGCATGACAAGGAAACACCCTCTCAATGTCAACTGCCATCCTCCTTCATTTTAATATTCCCTAAAAATATTCCTTGTGCTTCGGACAAAGAGACCCTATTTAAAAATTAAATTTTTTTAAAAATTAACACTTTTAGCAACTAGTAATAAAATAATATTTTTATGTCTTAAATTTTAAAAGTGAAACATCTAAAAATAGAATAGTAGACTTTTTGCTTAAAACAAATGGAGTAATTAAGAGATATAAAAAGTATCATTAGAGTTAGTCATAATAATAAAAATATTTAATCAAAATCAAGATATTTATGGAAGATAAAAGTTGAAAATTTTCTTAAATTTATTGACATAATTTTTGAAATTGAACTATTTAAATAAAATATCGTAAAATAAAATAATAATTCTTTATTTGGATCCAATTGAACCGATATTGCAAGTTTGCAACCATTGGTAGTGACTAGTGAAGGGACACAAATGGGAAATAATGGCTGGCTGGTTGATTACTTAGTTTCGCACTAGGAAGAGTGGAGTGGCTGAAACTACAGCTACCTACGCAATTCTCTCACCACCGACAAGACTAGTAAACTAGTCCCTCCTTTAATAAAGTACCCTTTTTTTGGCTCGTTCGATAAAATTGTTCAGCTTTTTGTTTTTGTTTTTTTAATTTTTAAAATTATTTTTATTATTTTATTTTTACTTATTCTTCGTATTTTAATGATGATCCAAATACCCATAAGTTTTAAAGAGAATAATATATTATACCAACCTTTGTGCCTATTGAAAATTATCTAATAACGAAATAAGTCAATAAAAAAATAATGTCACATACACTTAATAAGTACTTAATTTTGTACTAAAGATATTGTGACATCCTATTTAACATCTTAATATAAATTAGATTATACATTAAAAAAATATATACATTATTTTGTACACAAAATTAAATATATGTTTTAACATGAGTAAATCTTTTATAAAATAATTTTATGGATCTTAATTAGTAAGATAGAGCTTTATTCTATCACAGATTAATCCATCCACACATAATTAACATAGTAAGACCATCTCCAACAATGACTTTATATCTTCAAAATGAAGTATTTTGGCACTATTCTCTTCTCCAACAGACACTTTAAAAGTTGCTTCATTTTGAAGTAGACATCCAAACACTTCAAATTCATAGTACCAATTTATCTACTTCATCTTTCCTCTCCTTTTTTCTCTACTTCAAATTCAGAATATATTTGGAATATTCATTTTAGAGTAAACTTTGAAGTAGTACTGTTGGAGATGACATAAAAAATTTGGTGTAAAAATTACACCAATTTAAAATTTTAATATGATTTTTGCTTTAAACTGTCGAGATGGTCTATGGAAGATAAAAAGCCTTACACGAGATTTTGCGTTTTGACGTTACTCTTAAACTTAAAGTGGTACCGTTATGCTGCCAGTGCCAGCTTCAAAAGGTGTGGCCCACTTAGTCGTCAACCCACAATTGGAGGGAAGGGGGCCGTACCGGCTAAGCTATGGTATAACAGTTAACAATGGATCAACATCATCCGATTACTCCTTTCCTTCCAAAAAGAAAATAAGGAGTATTACTTTTTCTTTTTAAACCCTTTTCATTTTATTACCACTCATTTATTATGTATCCCATAAGAGCATCAATATTATTGTTATTCTTCTCTCAAATTCCACTTATTTACTTTTTTCTTCTTAACCTATTTAAGACTATATCTTTTCATTGTATAATTTTTTAATATCTTCTTAATTGGGTCTCACTACCACCTCATTAACTTTATACTTCAATCTTATTTATATACTTCTCAACAAATAAATTTATTTAAGATTATTTAATATATTTCATATTAAATATTTCGTATAAATAAATTAATTATAAATTAAGACATAAATTAATTTAAAAATAATAATTAAAATATAAATTATAAAATTTATAATTTAATTAATAAATGATCTATAAAGCACATAAATTTTAGAATTACATTAAAAAGTCAATAATTAAAGTCTATCGCTATTTGTGGAGAAAATAAAGAAGGTTGAGGTGGTTTATTTATAGAAAAGAAGGAAAAAAATAAAAATAAAAAAAAAGTTAACAAAAATGCAATTGTTGAACAACCGACCGCCCACCCCACCCATCGGTCACAAATGTAAAGTCACAAATGGTTGGAATTTAATTTTTTTTTTGAAAAATCAATTTTTCTTGCAATTGACAGACAGGGGGACCCCCCCTTCGCGATTCTCTATCGCGTGTGGTGCACGAGTCGGAACTGAAGCAACGGTGCACCACACGTCTCTTCATGCGGCCGATATTCTTCCTTCCGTATTTTATTCTTAATCAAGGATTTCTTAGAACATCACCATTGTTGTTTTTTTGGTATTCTTAGCTAAGAATACCAAATAACAACTAGGGAGAGCTTCTTGGTTTTATTCTTAGGAGGAAAGAGAAAAAAAAATCTTAGCTAAGAATTTTTAGAAAGAACTTCTTAACTTTTCCTAGATTCATGTGTGAGAGAGGGGGGGGGGCAAATGAAAATATTTTTTTATTGGGATGTTTTAAATTTAATATTTTTTTATGTAAGAAGATGTGTAAAAATATTATACAATGATGAGATATATTCTTAAGTGAGTTAAGAAGAGAAAAATGTATAGGTGACAGTGGGACCCAACTAAGAAGTTGTGTAAGAATTTTGAACAATGTGGATGCTCTAAGAAGAGAAAAATGTGTAGGTGGCAGTGAGACCCAGTTAATAAGTTGCATAAGAAGTTGAAAAATGGGAAGATTATTGAAATATATGCATATTTTCATAACTATAATAAAATAAATTACTTTTATTTAATATGTGTGTCGAATTATTTTTTATTTTTGAAGTATGATATTGTTAGAGAAATACTGAAACGGCGTATGATACTCCAATGATTGTGTGAAAATACAGGGAAACCAAGCAAGCAACAAGACCGTCGCCCTGACCGTGAGTTACAAGTTTACAACAGTCGTCGAAATAAAAAAAGACGGGATCTTGGCGAAGAAAGAGAGAGAGAGATGAAGGAGAGGGAGGTGGACTATATACTGGTTCCGGCAGGTTTAGGAGTGTTGGGGTTATATCATGTGTGGCTTGTATACACCCTCCTCCGCTATCCCAGACGAACTGTCATTGGCCTCAACGCTGAAACCCGTCATCAATGGGTCTTCTCCATGATGTCTGTCAGTCTCTCACTCTCTCTCTTACTCCTCTGCTCTCCTCCCGTTTCCAAATAAATCTTAATTCAATTTGTTTTTCTTCTTCTTTTTGGATTGCTAAACAAAAGTAATTTATATATTTCTTTGATAATTATTCTCTGAATTCCAATTTTATACACTAACTTCGTATTTAATTACTGAACTTTTCTTGGGCTTCTCTTCTTCTGGGATTTCATTTCTAATTTACTCCTTTGCTCCCTTCATACAATTTACGTAGTTAATCAGGTTCAGTTGGAATTACCTTTTTTATTTATGAGCCTCATCTGCTTGTTTTCTGGTGCATATTTGTTTATTGAAATTTGAAATGTTATACATGGAAAATTTGTTTGGCTCCAACAAATTGAAGAAAAGAAATGAGAAAACTGGGACATTATTGGAAATTAATTAATGCAGATCATACTAATCACAAATCAGAA
This sequence comes from Codonopsis lanceolata, assembly GCA_013146195.2. NCBI lineage: Eukaryota > Viridiplantae > Streptophyta > Magnoliopsida > Asterales > Campanulaceae > Codonopsis > Codonopsis lanceolata. The sequence goes on from CM028377.1 coordinate 75,648,781, forward strand.
ACATTGATGGTTGGTGGGATATTTGTGAATTTGTTTGTAATTTAAGGGTTACATGGCTCTTGTTTGATTATATATATATATATATATATATATATATATATCAAACAATGGGTTTTTACTATTTCAAAGGATAACAATTGAATGAAAAATCTGATAGGGACAGTGTGCTGTAGGCCTATGAGCATTTTCTTTTGCTACCCATCTTTCATGCCTGTCACTCGTTTAAAAAGGTGAAACCTCCCTCAACAACAAAAAGAAGATATCTTATTGGAGATGGCTTTCTGAAATGTCAATTTTTGAGTTGGGAGATCATGATAGATAGCAGGAGAACACATTGAAGAGCTTATTGTTATTGAGGTTACTCAGAAATTACCTATTTCTCAATCCATTAGAATTTTTAGGTTAAAGAAGTCAAAGGGTGTAATAAAACTGTTGCTGAACTTGAGAACAACATAAGGATTTAAAACTGTTCGATGGAGATCTGCAGCCGAGAGTTTGTTGGCGAGTCAGCATACTCAGTAGAGGCACCAGGTCGCAGCTGGCAGTAGGAAACAAGAATATAATGGTCAAAACTGTCAGCAGGACTCGCTCATTTGGCTTTGTGTTGTCCCGTTGCTTGGGATATTTGGTCCTGTCCGTTTAAAATTTGGACTAGCTGTGGGCGTTCCCTTCATTAGTTGAGTGTTTGATCCTTCCAAAGATTTGATGAGATAAAGATGTAATCTTTGGTGATGCAGCTTTTATACAGCATCATATTGCATATAATTAAAAGGCAATGCCAAAATTGGCAGACCATTGTGAAAAAGTTTATACCCGGGACAAGGCTCCCCGTACACGTTAGAGTTTTGGTGAGGTGAGATGGTATGTGAATGGTTCCTTGATTAAGTGGTTTCCCGAACTTGGGCGTGTGTTGCTGTACTGATTAGAATCTGTTTTTATTTATCTTGTCTCAGAGAGATATTTGGACAAATTTTGCCTACCGGACTAGATTTGGCAACTTAAAATGGATAACAAATTGGCTTAGGGGCTAAGAAAAGTTAGAGAAATCCATAAAATTTACATGTTATTGGGCTATACTTTAATTATCAGGTGAAGTTTCAGATAAATAATTTTAAATCATCAAAACATGTTTAAACTTGGTTGATAGCTTTAGTTTAATGTCGACATCTTTATCTTAATCTTAATGATTGCTAGTCACAATAGATATGGCAATGCACATGTTCAGCTAATGCACGACATCAACATGTGGATATGTCGTAGTTTGCGAAGTACCGACAGAGCTGTCCATTGACTTTTTGAGCTGTATCATTGCCTGTTGGGCATTCATTCTTAATTGTGTTTGTGTAGTCTGACATAATATATGTTTGGACTTAGTTGTTATCCGCTGCACATGTATTCTGCAAGGATGAAATCTACTGCAAGAAGTTTTGTAGCCTTGCTAGTGCTTCACTCTTCCTTTGATTCATTCATCCATAAGTTTGTTTTGAAGTACTTGATATCTGTCTCTATAAATAAAATAATGAAAGAGCTCTCGTGTGAATCAAACTTTACGTAGTAGGAGCTTGTGTTTCTCTTTTGGCCTTGGTTGTTCTATTGTCCTTTTCAGCCTGCCAGATTATGAATCAAAACTAAAAACGATCTTTCAGGTTTTATTAACATGGTTTTTCTCATAAGCTTCTGATACATTCCTAGTATTTTTCTTGTATTCAGTTCCTTCACGAATTTTGCTATTCAGTAGTTTTTTCTCTGCCCTCAGATGATCACATATTGGCTATATTTAGCATTCTTTTCATGGCAGCAAAGTTTTAGTTTTCTAATTCCCATCCAGATATCTGCTGCCTATTTGGAAAGCTTGTGATTTACAGCGCGTTTTTAACCTTTGATTTGATCTTTTCAGGCTTAACTGTGGTGTTTTTGTTTTCAGGATCCACTGAAGAATGGCGTATTGGTTGTTCAAACTATTCGCAACAACATAATGGCCTCCACATTGTTGGCAACCGCAGCGATTACACTCAGTTCACTGATCAGTGTCTTTGTGAGCAGCACATCAGATTCTTCTAGTACAGCATCAAAACTAGTTTATGGCAATAAAACTTCAACTTTATCTTCAGTCAAGTACTTTGCCATCTTGCTCTGCTTTCTGGTTGCCTTTCTTTGCAACGTGCAGTCTATCAGGTACTATGCTCATGTTAGCTTCTTGGCAACCGTGCCCACATTTAAAGACAGCAAAGAATCTATAGAATATGTTGCGAGAAATTTGAACCGTGGGAGCTTCTTTTGGTCATTTGGATTGCGAGCATTCTACTTTTCATTCCCTCTCTTCCTTTGGATATTTGGACCCATACCCATGTTTTCATGTTGCTGCATTATGTCATTTGTTCTATATTTCTTGGATACAACTACCAGTTTTACAAGGACTCTCCACAGTCGTTCTATGAGAGTGGATACAGAATCCAGGGACATTGAGGCCATCAGTTAATAATATGGAAAATGCTTTATATATTTATATATATAAAAAAATGAGTGTTGTATATGGAAAATCCTGTGAACAACGTAACACACACTCTTATACCTTTTGTTCTTCTGTATATGTCGCACTGCTGTAATAATATTTAGTGTGTTGTGACTGTAGATTTAGGATACTATATATATAAATTTGTAACTTTGTACTATTATACTAAATCTGCTTATATGTAAAACACGCCTTCATGTTTGTTGCCTCGTAGAAGCAGTTATACATTACCCTTACCCTCATTGTGCCTTTTCAATATCCCTCGTCTTTGTTGATATGCAGTGTAGCAATGAAAGCAGTGATTGGCTCATGAAACAATGTGGAGCAAAGATTACGAACAACATAGTAAAACCCGGAACATAATGAAAATGTAATTAAACGGATAAGACACATTGTTTCATAAGACGCATTGTTTCATGAGTGAAATGCTACTGATAGAAGATTAAAAGAAAAGTGAAAACCATGACATAGTTGGGGCTTTGACCAACAGACAGTAGAACTGATTCGCCAATGCACATTGCAATGAGCTTCCATACTGACTGCCAAGCGACAAATATGACTATACAAACCGAAGACTAAAGTAGAGGGGAAAATTGAAAAACAACTGAAGACAAAATTAACGACAAACGAAAGATAGCTCAAGGGAAAGAACCAAAACAACAAATTCCAAACGCCCAAATCATTGAGCAATCGACAGTCGTCACCCACGAGTCCACGACCATAATCATTGTTAGGTGTTTGTTTTGTGGATTCTTTCTCCATCTAAAGTACAACTTTGAGGGTCCTATGTATATGCTTGGTTTCTGACTCTATTGACGCCTTACCTTCCTGCCTTATTTGTGGTACATTGCAGGTGACTATGGCCTTGGGGATCCCTTTTCCCTCCCAAAGCTAGGATTTGGCTGGAGGCCCCCCCTCCCTCCCTCCCACTTCCAAAAAAACAAAAACAAAAAACAAAAAACAAACCAAATCCCTGGTTTTCCCTCTTGGTTATCTCACCTACTCCAGTCCATCTAATCTATGCATTTCCTTTCCCCGACGCTCATGTCCTTCTTATGTTTTAGGATTTTTTTTAAAAGATTAATAGAAATAGAATATAACGAAAAAAAAAGAGATGATAAATGATAAATGAGCCTTACCTCTAAAACAAAATACATGGGATGTTTTAGTTTAGTTTCTAGGTGATCACGCTTTTTTGGTGGTGACATTGTCTTGTCGTCCACGTGTGAGTAAGGACGAGGTGGCGGTCGCTGGTTCGTCATTCTTGGTTAACCTGCACATATTAACCAACAAACACCGTTAAGGAGTCGGGGCGGCCCGACCAGAACCCTCCGGTGTGAGAGTAAGGTTTCCGGTGGAAAGATGGTAATAAATATGCCGTGATAAGTGTTTGATAAGAGGCTGTGATAAGAGAATTGTGATATCTCTGAAATTGCTTGCCTTCATATTAAATGTGCACTCTCTATTTATACCTGATGTTTATGTTGACGTGGCGGCTGGTGATTGGGGAGCATAAAGCGGCAATCATTAAATGCGTTGAGGGTCTTCGTCAGAAATAAGTGAACTGTGCGCTTGTCAGGGAGTTGGTAGTTGCGTGCAGCGGTTTAATCGGGCCTAGGGAAGCGGCTTGTCAGGGCGGATGATGATTGGTTCGAAGCCGAGGCCGAGGGCATCAGGGGTCTTTAGGCCAGCCGAGGCTGAACCCGTTTTACTGTGCCGATGCTGAAGCATTTATTTTAAGGGTGAGTGGTTCTATCTTCGTTACTAGTAGTATTCTAAGTGGGGCCATTTATGTCGAGGGTCGATGTGCCGAGGGTAAATTCCTCGGTTTAATCCTTTCACTAGGATCCAATCGTTTTGATTGTGATGTGGAAAGAAATTAATCAAGTTTTGTCTCCCAAAAGGAATTTTGTCAACGGAGGTGGTTTCCAATAGGTGGTAATACTGCTAGTGAGCAGACCTTTCAGTTATATTATGGACAATGACATTTTGCATTGGGGATCTTGTGGTGGTGGTGTTTTAGGGTACGACTTCATGGACTGTTTGAGGTTGTTTGCTGGTGGAAAGATGCTATGGTTCTCGTTGGTGTGGATATCCTTGTACACTATCTGGGGCGGATACAGAATTTTGGTACTACATGACCTAGATGTATATTAAAAAACATATTATAAATAACTATGCAAAATGACTTCATTTATTGAAAAAAGAAGTTATATATAATCGGTGATCACTTAATGACTCTTATCCATTACATATATAATTATAAAATAACTTAAAATTAATAATGACGTTAAACATATACTCCCTTCGTTTCGGGCAAAGAGTCCCTATCTGAAAGTCAAACTTTTTTAAAAAATGACACTTTTAGTTGTTCATCTATATATATATATAAAAAGCTAGGTAGTCTAAAAGAGATAAAATCTCGCAAAATGCACTTGCTAAAAAAAGAAAGTCATCTTTAAGTATTATTATATAGTAGTTATCATGCATTGGGAACACAAATATGAATAATTGATTATACAATTCTCAAGATTTATTGAAAATGTGCAAATATGCACATGTTGTAAAAAATACCAAGTTTCTATGTAGTCATATATAATATGAGTAGTCACCCATGTAAAAATCTGTTAATACAAATCTCTTTTGGTACAAATAACACTGAAATAAGAACAAATGTGCTATAAAAAACATATTCATTGAATACATGTGATTACAAAATAAAATATAATCACAATTAATTATAAAAAGTCTGCTATGAAAATCTTCATATATGACTTATCTATATTTGAAACTTTTGTGTCTCTTTCATCGTATCCAAAATTATAATATCAAAACAAAATTTATTTTTGCAAGTAACCACAATTAATTATAACTTATTGGTAAATCATATGAATATATACGATTAAATTATAGTAGTAGATACCAACCATAAATTTCAAATATTTAATAAATCTATATGTTATATAGATAAGAATATACATCTGAATTACTATTTATACTACTTAAGATCCTAAATTTTAATAACAAAAAATATTAATTATTAAACTCTATAAAATTATGAACGAGAAAATGATTTAAACAATTCATAAAATATTTGATTAAATGATATCAATTATACCGATATAATTTGTTCCCTTCATCATGTTTTTATTTTATTTTTTTCATTTTGTTTATTATCTTTATTTTATTTGTGTATAATTTAATTAAAAGAGATATATGCACGTGCGTTTAACGCACGAGTGTAAAACTAGTTAGTAATAAATTGACACTTTTATGCCTTAATTTTTAAAAGAAAATTTTTAAATGAAACATCCCAAAATATAATAATGAACTATTTGCTTGATATCATTTATCACTCAACAATGACCCAAACTCAATCTAATCTGTCTGACTTTGGAAACCCCTTGAAGAAATACAAGCTGGCTCATGATTGAGTAATATCTTTGCCAATCATGTATATGTGACATGTCATTCAAAGTATATTTAAGGTCATAAATATGTAAGCACCAATTTTTTACTTCTTCTTAAAACACAGAAAGCTATATATTGTTTAATAAAGCTTTCTATATTCTAAAATTATCCTTATTTGCAAACTAATATCATTTGTCCAGGAATTTTATATTCCAAGATTACTCTCACTTGATATCTAAATTTCAAAATTACTCTTATTTGCAAGCTAAAACAAATGGCACCAATTATTCAACCCATCAGCTAGAGATGTTAATCGGTCTAACCCTAACGATTTCGGTCCAATCCTGACGGTTCCGGTCCAGAATAGGTTCGTTTTAGTCGGTTTTCGTTGTTTTCCGATCAACAACCTATCGGTTTCGGTCTAATCCTATCGGTTTTGGTTCAAACCTACGGTTTCCAGCCAATGATTAAATTTGTACGTTTTTTTCCAATTTCGAGACTTGTACGCTTATTTTAGCGTATTATACGCGTCCCGTATATTATACTAACTATGTTAAAGCTGTTAATCGGTCCAACCCTAACGGTTTTGGGTATTATACCCATCTCGTATATTACTAATTATACTAAACCGTATGCAAGTCGGCTTCCGGTTCAACCCTAACGGTTTTCGGTCTGGCCCTGACGGTTTCGGTCCCTAGTCGGTCGCGGTTTAAACGGTCTGCTAAAATTGCAAACCTAACCCTAAAAAAACCCGGTTTAATAGGTTCAGACCTGCGGTTCTCGGCCCTATTAACATCTCTACCATCAACTATAAAAGTTAACTAAATCAAATATACATCATCAACGAATATGATAACACAATTCGTTAAGTATGGCTGGATGGCTCAAAAACGTTATTCAACCAATCATGCAATGTCGGCATGCCTATGTGCATAATTTATATCAAATGATGCTGGGTTACTTATCCCCTATAATTATATCTAGATAAATATACGTATTACACGTTGCAATATCACAAAAAATAATATCTTTATTATGATATTAACGTTCATATATTCACCACACAATTATGAGCATAAATGAATAAATGATTAAAAAGGATTGTTTTAGCAAATGGGAAAAGAAAATGAAAATGCTTTGTTTGTTAGATAAATTGAGAAATAAAAAAGGTTAAAAGATAATGATGGAAGATAATTTGATAAACCTCCTAGGGTGGATCCATGATTTTGGTACCATGTGAGATGAGTATTTAAAAAATAATTAAATATTATCGACCGGTGGTGTAGATTGTAGAATCTTTTCAAGCGACATTTCCAACAATAACACTTGGTCAATCAAAATGTTGAAAAATCAAGACATAAATTGTGATTATCACGTGTCATAACCCAATAGCCACTTATATAAAATTCTACACCGCCGATAAAAATTGTACTCATAAATTAATTTTACTATTGGTACTAATCTTCTAGACAGGTGACATTTTATTTTTAAAAGTTTTAACTTGAAGTCATTTTCAAAATTCATTTCGCAAAGTTTTTTATTTAAATGACGCATTCATTTAGGACCCTGTGACCACATGTTCTCATTTCATAACTATTCCATTTTATTTTCTCATATCCAACAGCCACTTAGTTTGATAATATTGTGACTCTTAATTTTTTTTTGATATTAATGATATATATTTGTTGGTATCTAAAAAACAAAAAAACAGTATGATAGAAACACAGTACGATTTGCAATGATGAGCACAAACTCTACTAAGAATATTTCTTAGTTGAATCACCAAAATTAATGAGTTTCACAAATAAATATTTGTATGATACTACCTACGTCCCAAAATAAATGTTTTAACAAAAAAAATTTTGTCCCAAAATAAATGATGTTTTAAGATTTAAAAAATATTTTCATAATTGGCCAAAACTACCCTTATTTATTATGCTCAAATTAAGTGTTGTTAAATGAAGGCTAAATGAGGTTATTGAGTGGAAAGAGAAAAACTCTATTGCAACTTAACTATAATAAATGATGCTAAATGAGGGCAAATCAGTCTTGTTGTAACATTCCTTAATCTATGTGCAATTGCTAAAACATAATTTATTTTGGGATGAAGGTAGTACTGATTAAGGTTTTTAAAAATAGAAATAAATGCATTAAAAATATATTTTCATATGTCAAATATTTGTTAGTACAATTTAATTAAAATAAGCCTTAACAATTAATTATCATAGAAAGTGAGAAACACTTATTAGCATGACCCAATAAATTTTCTCAAACAGCTCACAAGTCACACCTTGGAATCACACCACAGTCAACATCCCTAATACATCCATGGACCATCCATGAATAATAACCTAATTTGCCATCACTTCATCCAAGAAATTGGGAGGTAAATCTTGAAAACCATATATAGAAAGTAGTACCCATCTACCCAGTCTAGCTAGCTAGAGAATACTTTGTTTTTTCTATTTAGGGAAGCCTTAATTAAGATATGCATTTCCATCGAAATCCATACCCTCTACTAGTCCTGTTCCTACCAACAAAAGACTAATATATATATATATATATATATATATAGAGAGAGAGAGAGAGAGAGAGAGTCTTAATTAATTTCTATTGGGCCTATGATAAGGTATATGGTATTGTACAATTCCATGGTATCAATCATAAAAAATGGGAAACATCATCGTGAAAATTATGAATATGTAAAAAATATAATTAACAACTACTCCGTAATTAACAATTAATAAAAAATATCCTACCAAGTTATATAATGAAATTAAAAGCTTCTGATGAGCAAGGATAGAAGATATATACACCTTGACTACTTGAACTCAGCAGCTACCTCCGAATTATCTTGCAGAGAACCATAAAATAGTCTTGAATCCATCCCTACCTCAACTACTTTTTCATGATCCGCAAATATATTTTAATTTTCTTTAACTGCACCAAAAAGTGAAAAGTAAATTATATGATTAAGCAGAAAACAGAAAGAACCATATAAATAAATTTAATTTATAAAATTCTTCTAATTGAATAGCTAGGAAATAGTTGACCAAATTTTGCTTATGTAAGAGTATTAACATAAAAAAAAGGTTTGTATAGTAAGTTGGGAATATAGGACACAAATTCCAAATAAATAATCAAATAATAAAAATAACTAGAAAATAATGAGCAAATAAATTACAAATAAAATCTTTGGTTGTCGGCGGATCGGATACGAGAAATTCAAAATGAAGAAGAGATTTCTTATTATAGAGGTAATCAGTTAAACAATAGTGAGTACCAAAATAAAAAGGCTATACATATATATAGGAATGACCAAAGATCATGTTTTAAGATTTTTACTTACTAGCTAGCAAGAAAAATCAATTTACCCAGTTTTTTAAAGAAGCAAGAAATATATATATTCTATTTTACCCGCAGGTTAGTTTTAAATTTTTAATAACTATAAGTGTAAATCAAAGGAAGTCTGTCTTGTACAAAAAACCAAAACGAAAGTGAAGAACAAATTGAAACAAAAACAAGGTATGTAAAGATAAGGAAAAGTTATGTAATTAATTTGAAAAAGAAAGGAGGATGAGTAGAACTCCTATATAAATTTCAGAAAGAGAAAAAAGAAAAAGAAGAGAGAGAGAGAGAGAGAGAGGGGAGAGATATTGGAAGGTGATTGATGACAGAAGCATAGAGAGCACAAAGGAGTGAGGTGCAGACTGCAAACTCTTTCTCTATTTCTCCATTCTCCATTATAGATATGAATATATATACAACACTTCATCATCTGTGCTCTCTATCTTCTGTCAACAATTTCATCACCACTGTCATCCCTCTCAATCCCTATCCTTTCACAAGGAACAATAAAAAAGAGAAAAGCATAAAGCAAGTTAGCTTTAGCAGTGTGTGTGGAGAGAGAGAGAGAGAGAGAGAGAGAGAGAGAGAGAGAGAGAGAGTTTAGGAAAAAAGATCATATTACTTGATGACTAGGGGGATGACCTATAAGGAACTAACTGAGAGATCTATTTATAGAAAGAGGTGTTGAATTGGGATAACGAAGGGCTTCATTCTACTGGCTTAAATGGATACCCTGATTTTCTGCACTGCACTCTACACAACTTGTAACCGTTCCTCACCATGTTACCCCATTCTTTTTTTTTTCTTCCTTTCTTTTACCATATAAGGCCCACAGTGACTTCCTAACAATCCTTCCTTACCCTTCTCGGCTTCTTCCCCCCCCTTTTTTTTTTCTATTCACCACTTCTGTTTTTAATTATAATACTCCATCCGTTTAATGCAAATAGTTCATCATTCTATTTATGACGTAACACATAAAAAGTCTATTTTCAAAATCATGTTTACTATTTTCATATATAACCTTTCATCTCTACTCTTTGCTTCTATTGTAAACATATTAGTTAAACTTAAGTAATTTTAATCATGACAAACTCCAATACTATTTATATATTCTTTAAATATTATACTTTTCAGATATTGACTCTTTAGCTGGAGTATCTAATATAGTATTTGAATCATTTGGTACAAGTAAAGTATTACTCAATCCATTCCAAAATAATTGTTCTCATTTCTTTTTTTATTTGTTTTAAAATAATTATCTCTTTCAAACTTTCATTTTTAAGAAAACACATTTATCACTTTACCCTTACTTTTTCTACCTACCTTAATTATGACCATATACACAAGGATATTAAAGTAAACCACAAATTACAACAATATTTATAATATAATCAACTATATTTTTTTAAACGGTATGCCAGTACAAAGAGGATGGTGATATAGGAACGAATGGAGTATATGAAAAAGTTATCTTAGTTGAAGAGTTAAGTATTACTCCCTCCTTACCAAAATTATTGTCTTGCTTTATTTTTAAAATTATTGTCTTGTTTTATTTTTTTATTTGTCCCAAAAAGAATTATCTGATTTGTAACTTTCTTTTTAGAACCTCATATTAATTATTATTTTACCATTTCTTTTTCTTTCTATTTTAAATATATGATATATGCATGCGTTCTTTAAAAGAAAATACATACTCCCTTCGTTTTGAGTAAAAAAAATTATTATATTATTTTGAGATGCTTCAGTTTAATAGTCCACTTTCAAAAAATTATTTTTATCATTTTCATAATATTTCAACTTTACCTTCCACATTAGATATTAACGTATTGGTTATGTTCAAACATTTTTATAATTTTAACCAACTATAATGCTACTTATATATCCCTTAATAATTGAATTTTTCAAATGTGAACTCTTTGATGAAATAAATGATATGTTGTACCAATATCAATTATAAAGTAATTAAACATGACAATAATTTTGGAAGAGATAGAGTAATGATTATACTTTTGTTTTCATTGTTGTTTGGCCAAGCTACTAATTTGTGATGCTATACTGAGAAGAACCCTAAACCACCTGTACAATTAATGTGGTCCTAACCCTAGCAATTGTTCATAGGTTACAGGTCTATTAGCCAAGTAATGTATAGACAGGGTCAGTTTCTTTTAGAAAAATATTGAAGGAAAGCAAGCTAGAACCCTAACACGTATATTGTGTCACATATTTGTTTCTTATATATATACCCTAGCCTTATTCCTAGCATATGTAGAAGGGATCGAAATTTAGTTGCACACAAGCAACCTTTGAGTTTGACCAAAGCAAATAAGTACAACTTTCCATGCAAAATGTACACTAGTCACGATTCATATGCCATATATATATATATATACTTGCATGAAAATTAGGGATGGACACTTAAAGAAGAGTTGCCATAAGGACAGAATTAAAAATAAGAATCTGAGAGAGAGAGAGAGAGAGAGAGAGAGAGAGAGAGATTGTTGCATTGCACGGAAAGAAGCGAAGTGTACTTTTTGGGTTACTTGTAGATATGATTTTTTGTGACACTAATGAACAGCAAGCAGTACATCATCTCCAGATTTGCAGTTAGAGATGGAGATTTTAATATATTGCATTTTGCAACAACTTCAGTACATAATCATCTCATATCTATATAGTGGAGTGGAGTACCTTAATATACCAGCACACAGTTTCCTTTTTCTTTGATTGCTTTACATCTGATTTTTCTAGTCTGATCTTTTTTTATGGTTGCAACATGATGACCTTATGATGCTATACTTTTGCCTCGTAATAGTATATACTTATATCTTTTACCATAAAAATAAATTCAATATTTTCATTCTATTCTCTAAGGGAGAATCATAAATGATCATAGAAATTGTATATACTTGGTTCCATTTAATATACATTCTACATGTACATATATACAAAAACGATAGGTTTATAACTTTTATTACAATTAAGTCTTAACGAAGACCAAATGTGTTTTGAAGTAAAAAACAACTTTGCCCTTCACTAAAACTTAGTTGTAACAATAGTTGTAAATTTAGCATTGCTGACGTATATATGCTTGTTTGTATGATTTTTATAATTTCATTTATTTTACTACTATAATCATTAATTATAAGTATTTGGTGGTTATTATTTGAGTAATAGATATAATTAAGGATAGTTATTCATTATTTAGGTGGGTGTTTAATTACTAGGTCAATGGCCTAAAATAAATGTTCATTTTCGTTTGAGGAATGAAATCCACCTCCTTCTTACAATCATGTCCGAACGGATCTAGAAAAATATTTCAGCGGGATCACAATATTACATATAAAAACCTTAGAAATAACAAATGTCCTCTGCACGTTTTCATATTTTGAAAACGTTTAAATACATCATCATTTGTAAAACTTCTAAATAACTCATTTTTAATAAAATATACAAAAGAATCATTTAAAAATTGACTTATGAAGGAAATAAAATAATTGAGTGGGGTCCCTATCAAAACTACACTGTTTTAAAATTTTAGCAAAGTCTACTTATTACGTCTATCCATTGCGATCCGTTTGATATTCGGCATCCATGTTAATTTATTGTGAAGGTAGGCTCAAGTATTAATTGTTTTAAGCTTTTGTATTAATATGATTTTTTTTTGTATAATATGTATTATAGATAAATGTCTTGCTTTTTATAAAAAAATGGAAGTTAATTTATTGGATAAATTTGGAAATGATTTGCTACTCTTATAAAGTTATGAGAGAAACAAAAATTAGACTGACAAGGCGGGCCTGAAAGGCAAACACAACCCACTATGAGCTGTCTTTAGGTGAGCCAGCCCGCCAAAAAAATAATAATATCACACAAATCATGAATCATTACATCATTTGCTACTTTGTTTTTTGCATAATTCAATGAAAATTTGTGATGTATGTTTGATTTGTTTTAATATTTGATATTTGAGCATTCTAACAATTTCTTTTTGTAAGTGTTCTAAATTTGGGCTTATTTATATTGTTAAGTAGGGGTGAGTTTGATCCGGTTCGATGAACTTTTTTGGAAAAAAATATATGAGAAAATCGGGACAAGACCAATCGTTCGGATCTCAAAAAATTTAGAACCAAGACATCCCAATATGTTTAAAAACCAATATATTGGTCCGGTCCATAATCAATTGAAGACGTACGAGAATCCAGGACCGGACTAATACGATGGTCATTTATTTTTTTATATGTTTAATGCAAATACATTATAAAATCTTAAAGACTTAAACGTCATAAATTTTTTAAAAAACCTTCCATAAATGTACAATCAATAATTAAAAATGTCAAAATTACTCATAACATAACAAACCAATAAAAACAAAATAATAAAAAGTATGAACTAGAAAAAAAAGCTAAAAAGTCTGCTGAGTATTAAGTGCTGATGCTAAAAATGTAAAATAACAAAAGAGATTAACAAAAATAAGAAATAACAAATCATACTGAATACTTGGATGCTTGGCTAGGAAATTCATGTATATTCTAGCTAACTAGGTCAATGGATGTGCAAGATCTTCTTTTTTCAAAGACAACTTAAAACTGGAAATTGAAAACAAACCTTTCATATGAACCGGAAATTGGAAATCAAAACAAACATTTAATATGAACTATAAACATACTTTATTTTTTATAAAGACAACTCAAAAAACTGCTGTACTAAAAAAAACTGCAATGAAGAGGTTGAAACTCAAAAACTGATGCACTTAAACCAGTTTTAAACCCCAAATAGACACCACAAAAACCGTTGCACATCTAAACCAGTTTTCAAACCATAATTTAAACTCAAAAACTGTTGCTTTTCTACTACATAAAACCAGAATTTGAACTCTAAGAACCATCTATATTATAAAAGAGATTAGGGACTAACTGGCGGCTCAGATCGAATTGTGTCAAACACAACTGGCAGTCCAGATTGATTAGTAAATATGTGAGTTACATATAAACCCCTCAGCTATGAGTTATGTTTGAATTACCCCCTCTACAACCAATAAATATGTAATAACCCTTCAGTTATGTTTTTTTTTTGAATTATCCTCTCTACAACCAATTACAGTTGTAAGAATGCTTTCCTCTAACACATTTTTTAACCACATACTTCTGTTTGAGTTGACGAGGTGGTTATCTATAATTTATCCCGAGCATCCATTGAGTTGTTTTAATAAGATATTTGTTTGTAACTTTTGTAATTAATTTTTGCAATTTTAAATATTTGTATTTTAATTTTATTATTAATATTTAGTTTGTACTTTCTTAATTAATTGTTGTCGTAATCAATTGAATCTCAATTTAATTTTTGTCCGACCTAGATAATTTTTTTAAAAAAACATTTGTTCGTAAATTTTGTAATTTTAAATATTTATATTTTATTGTAATCAACTGAATTTCAATTTAATTTTTGTCCGACCTAGATTTATTTTTTTAAAAACATTTGTTCGTAAGTTTTGTAATTTTAAATATTTGTATTTTAATTTCTTTTTTTTAAATGTGTGATAAGTTTTCCTTAATAGTCTGAAATATTTGTGATTTCAAAATAGTTTTTTGTTAGTTCACTCTGTCTCGTTCAATTTATTATATATTTTTTGTTTGCCGCGATTTTCATTTTTAAGTTTATTTCAATTAACAAATGTTGTATTGGTGTGTGTAAGAGAGAATTTTTTAAATGCTTAATTATACTCTTTTTGGATGAGTTACAAAATTTTAAAGCGAATAAAATATTTTATTTCTTTAATTTTCGGGAAGTCATCTTTTTTATTTCTTTAATTTTCGGGAAGTTGTCTTTTTTTTTTGTAGTGTACATTGATCGAACCCTACAAAATCTCAAGCATATACTAATTTATTTGCATCATGCTCGCTTCAGATATTGATCACATCTATACTGACACCGTGCCATAGGTACGGGCACAAAATCTAGTAAAAACTAATGCACATCTAAACTAGTTTTCAAACCATAATTTAAACTAAAAAACGGTTGCATTTCTACTACATAAAACCATAATTTGAACTCTAAAAACCATAAAAAGTGCTGCACAATAAACCAGTTTTCAAACCAGAATTTAAACTAAAAAAAAACTGTTGTATTTCTATTACATAAAATCAGAATTTGAACTCTAAAAAACCATAAAAACTGCTACATCAAATAAATTTAGGAAGTCTACATTTCAAAGTCAAAGTTTAAGTACGATATTTTAACACATAATAAACAACATATTTGTAGCTACTGGAACATGACATTGAAGCTTTCCTTGAAGATGCCACAAAATTCAGAATAACTGCTTTAATAAAGCAAAGTTTGTGTTATCCAATCCAAGCCATTCTGTAATATTCACAATAAGATTGCAGGCTTTGTAGCCTAACACAAAAAATACATCCTAATTCTGTTTCTTTATACATTAACATCAATCATCATCCATATCACATCAACAAAAATCCTCTAGTAAGCTTCCCTATTATGCCTTGAGAAGGAAACAGAGGTCTTATTTACTTTCATAATGATTTGGAACAACAATGCTGGTAACATAAATAAATAGCGCACAAAAAAGAAGAATCAAACACAACAAAGTAATCAATAGAGTAACAAATCGAGAGAGTGAGAGTGAATAGAACTTGCACAATATACACTGTGGTCGCCATTGATCTCGGTGACGTGTTGAAGGCTTGAAGCAGCTTCACCGAATGTCTGTGGCAACTAATAGGCGGTGACGATTAGAGAGAAAGAGAAGCTAGCCTTGAAGTCGAAGCCTCGGTGCTATGGTTTTATGATGTTGCTTGCTCAAGCTCGAAGTCGCCGAAGCTTGAATCCTCGAAGATGAAGAATCAATGAAGAATTGACGAAGAATCGACGAAGAAATCACCGATTCATCGCTCACTTAGTCTTTCCCTTTTTTTGCTTTGAGTTTGACTTTGACGGCGAAAAAAATGAAAATAGGTATTTAGGGATTTAGGGTTAGGAAATTAGAATTAATATATATATATATATATATATATATATATATATAATTAATAAATTAATATACACACATTTAGGCCGGTTCAGTTCGGTTCTGTTGTTTTTTAGTTCTGGAACCGGGACCGACCTAAATGTCCAATTCTGTAAAAAATTAGATCTAAGACCAAACCAAAGTATTGGTCTGGTCTAGTTTTGATTGGTCCGGTCTGGTTCCATTGGTTCGATCCGGTTTCAAGAAACTCATGCACACCCCTACTGTTAAGCCCACCTTCTAATGGTTTTGAATTTTATCGACTAAACCCACCAATTTTATGTGGCAAGTGGCTGGCCCGGCTAGCCTAACTCATATTGACAGCTCTACCAAAAATAGAAAACAAGATTTTTTTTTCGGAATAAGTGCGAGCTGGTACACTTTTCTGAAATTATAACCGATCTACTACCCTCTTTTTATTCCCAACTGGTTATGTGCTTTTTCAAAGTTTTGTTCCAAAAACATCCCTTCCTCAGTCTCCGTCATTTGTGAACAGTTTTCTATGCCAACTGAATAGGTCTACGCTCAATTGTGCAACATTTGGATATTGCTCGAATTGATGAACGAGTTGTAGTTATGAAATGCTACTTCAGATTCACTTTCTCTTCCTTACTTTGAAGATGGATTCCAACATATGTGGGCATCATTGCCTCTGATGTGTGCTTCGTTACCTTCAATTTGGGCGTCGTTGTCATGACCAACACACCCATTTGATATGCAACACAGGCAGAACAAAAGAAATAAATGAAAACGTGACTTATAAGCTCAAAACAACATGATTTATATTCACTGGAGTTGTCACGATAATGATTGTACTCTTCATATGCAATGTCACCATATTTACATGTTGTGTGTTGTTACCTCAAATTTGGGCGTCATTGCCTCTAATTTGGGCGTCGTTACCATGGCCAGCACAGGCAGAACAAAAGAAATAAATGAAAACGTGACTCATAAGCTCAAAAACAATATGGTTTATATTCACTGGTCTAAGGGCGTCGTTGGCTATGATGTGGGTGTCGTTGGCTATGATGCGGGTGTTGTTGCCTCTGATGTGTGCGTCGTTGCCTCTAATTTTGGCGTCATTGCCATGACCAACACACCGAATTCATATGCAACACATACATAACAGAAGAAATAAATGAAAAACGTGACTCATAAGCTTAAAAAACATGGTTTATATTCATTGGAGTTGCCATGATAATGATTGTACTCTTCATATGTAATGCCACCATAATTACATGCTCATAAATCGGTTGTTATTTGAAAATCTTCCAGTATCAAAAAAGTAGAATGAAAGATACCAATATGATGTTAAATGAGCTACAATATACTAACCTTCCCATAATCACTTGGATTCTCAGCATAGATGAGACGGAGAGGCGTGAGAAGATTAATATCTAAGGGCGTATATATTCCATGGCCCAATTTATCCATGTAATTCTTGCTAAAATCCTGCAATGAAGATTTAGATCCATTTTGTGATTAATGATCGATGTCCCAAATTAATGACCGATGCCTAATTTTTGTATTGTGATGTCTAAATTTGGGCGATGATTTTTGCATTGTGATGCCCAAATTTAGTAGCTTTGTCTGCGAGCATTTTCTTCATTAAAAAGTATCTTTATCATTTTTCTCCCAAAAATATACTGTAGTGATTTTAAAAAATTACGATGAACTTTTGTGGTTAACATTTTTCCACATGGTATCGACCGAATTTCTCCCATTTTTTTGGGGAACTGATGTACTCCTGTGTTCCTGATCAAAGAGTCAATTTTTGACCTTTTTCACGAATATGATTAAATTTTGATAGAATATATGTAGAAAGATTAGTCCCTCAGCCCCTATATTATTTTTCATGTTTGATTTGATACATAGATTATTAAAAACAGTTTACTTGATTATTAATATTAATATGATTTGTAGTTTCCTTTAAAATCTATAACTAAAGTAAATTAAAAGTAAAATGATAAAAATCTTGTACTAAAAAAGAAATGTATTAAACATAAAACATTTAATACTTATGAAAATCGTAAAGTTAGTTTTTGTACACCTTGATGTAAATCTCTCTCCCTATATATATATATATATATATATATATATATATATATATATATATATATATATATTGGTAAGGAGCACCATGATTATGTCACCTCACCACTTTTTGATAAAGCCTCATTATAAATCATTTATGTGAAAGTTTTAAAAACTTTTGGTTTTCTAACCATTAACTAATAATAATTCATAATAACAATCAATATGATAAGAGGTATTGGTATTAGTGTATATAACTTCTTCTATTGTCAATAACAGAAGACTTATATTTAAAAACTTTTACAACTAACATTACTTTTAAGTATCATTAACTAATAATATTACATAATAATAATCAATATGATAAGGAGTATTAGTATTAGTATATATAACTTATTCTATTGTCAATAGTAGAAGACTTATATTTAAAAACTTTTACAACTAACATTACTTCTAACCAATGTGAGATAAAACTCTTCAGGGTGAGACATTACACGTCAAAAAATTTGTGCCTCAAGTTGCACAATTTCTTTCACTAAAAACACTAATTTTTTTAACAAATATATATTATACTTTATATTTTGATATCTTATTCGTCCAAAACTCGATCTGGACAAATAAATATATCATTTCGATGCTCTCATCGAGTAGAACACATTTGCGAAATTACCTTCGCCAACAAACAAATGATACGTAAAGAAATCTGTACCTCAAGTTGCACAATTTCTTTCACAAAAAACACTATTTTTTAACAAGTATTATATTTTAAGTCTTGATATCTTATTCATCCAAAACTCGATTTGGACAAAAACATAATATTATTTCGGTGCTCTTACCGAGTAGAACACATTTGCGCAATTATCTCCGTCAACTAACAAATGACACGTAAAGAAATTCATGCCTCAAGTTGCACAATTTATTTCACTAAAAAACACTAATTTTTCAACAATATAAGAGATGTATCCCACATTGGTTAGAAATTAATGTTGATTTAAAAAATACTATTATTAAGTATCAATATAAGAGATGTATCGTACATTGGTTGGAAAATGATGTTAGTTTTTCAAAATCATTTGATAAAAGACTTTTACAATTATTACCAATAGAAGATGTATATCTCACATTGGTAAGAAAATGATGTTGATTTTAAATTATTTTATATTATTAATCAATAAAAGAGATGTATAACACATTGTTTAAAAAGAAAATGTTAGATTTTAAAGTTTTTAGACTAAAGACTTTCACTTTTACAAAAGATGTATTTCACATTGGTTACAAAATATTATACTATTATTACCAATAGAAGAGATGTATCTCACATTGGTTAGAAATTGATGTTTGTTTTAAAAATACTATTATTAATTACCAATTGAATAGATGTATCATACCTTGGATAGAAAGTGATGCTAGTTTTCAAAGTCTTTTGATAAAAGACTTCTACCATTATTACCAATAGAAGATGTATATCTCACTTTGAGTAAAAAATGATGTTGATTTTTAATTATTTTAGATTATATAAAAGACTTACTATTATTAGCAATAGAAGATATATATATCACACATTTGTTATAAATTGATGTTGGTTTTAAATTACTATTATTATCAATAAAAGAAATAAATCTTACATCGGTTAAAAAGTGATGTTAATTTTAAAATTATTTAAATAAAAATACTTCTACTTTTATCATCAATAAAAGAGAAGAAAAGAGATGTATCATATTGTATAGAAAGAAATGTTGCTTTTAGATTTTTTTAAGAAAAAAATCTTCTACTATTATTACCAAATGATGAGATGTGTTTCACATTGGTTAGAGAGTAATATATGTATTAAAAATATTTTTATAAAAGACATAATACCAATTTTAAAAAATATGTATTTCACATTGATTAGGAAAGTGATATTGGTTTAAAATATTTTTAGATAATGTATCTCACATTGGTTATAAAGAGATCCACATTATTTAGAAACATATATTGGTTATAAAATTCATAGATAAAATAATTTTTATGTTATTATCAATACAAGTGATGTATCACACATTGTTTACAAAGAGATGTTAATTGGTTTAAAAACTTTTTGATAATATACCATTACTATTATTATTTTTATATTATAACAAATAGAAGAGACATATCATACATTGTTTAGAATGAGATGTTGATTTCAATTTTTTATATATAAAATACCATTATTATTACTATAAAAGAATGTATATCACATTTGTTAGAAATTAATGTTAGTTTTAAAAATACTATTATTACCAATAGAAAAGATGTATACCACATGGTTAAAAAGAGATGCTGGTTTGAAAAGTCTTTAGATAAAAGTCTTATACTTTTATTACCAATAGAAATAAAAAAGAAGTATCTCATATTATTAGAATATGAATAATGATTTTAAAAGTCTCAAAATAAATATTTTAATACTATAAAGTCCAAAATCAAAGGTGTCTACTAACGCAGATATGTTAAAAAGTTTTCATTTGGAAGAAAATTTATTTTTCTTTTCATTCATGACAATGATGATAGAATTGTACAATATTATTTTTATTATTACTATTACTATTGTTATTTTTTTATAACAATAATATTATTATTATTCTCAAGCATTCATGTGTGACTCATTGTTTCTCAACCATTTCCTATTAATAATAGGTATTAATAATTAATACAATAATGAGATATTAATATCTACCATTAATCTCTTCTATTGTTAATAGTAGAAATTATATATATATATATATATATATATATATATATATATATATATATATATATATATATATATATATATATATATATATATATAAATTTGCAACCAACATTATTTTCAAACCAATATGAGATGCAACTCTTCTATTAGTAATAAAATGTTAGATTTTTAATCTAATAACTTTTAAAACCAAAATCAATTTATAACAAATATGAAATACATCTTTACTAATATTACCAATAGAAAAGATGTATCTTACATTGATTATAAATTGATGTTTGTTTTGAAATTATTTTGATACAAGATTTATACTTTTATCACCATAGAATAGATGCATCTTACATTATTTAGAAAAAAATGTTAGTTTTAAAAGTCTTATATTACAGACTTTTACTTTTATTACCAATAAAAGATATGTATCTCACATTGTTTAAAAATAAATGTTAGTTTAAAAAGTTTTTAGATTAAATATTTTTTGTTACAGATAGAATAGATACATGTATCTCACATTGGTTACAAAGTATTCTATTATTATTATCAATAGAAAAGATGTATCATACATTGATTATAAATTAATGTTGATTTTAAAAATACTATTATTACTAATAGAATAAGGTGCCGTTTGGTAGTCAGGATTAAGGCCAAATATGATTAATAAGTTGAGTTGCTTGGTATTTGATACGCAATAGGTAGTCGGGACTAATAGCACGAGTTATCCGGATAAAGTCATTATCCACTCACTATTAATACCAATGAGGAGGGTGGTATTATTAGCGCCCTCACTAAAAAAAATGGGATTAACATTTGTAATATTAAAACTACCCCCGATATACAAATGATGATTAATAGTATTGAGATTAATAATACTGATTATCCTTGTCCGACTACCAAACAAGCCCTAAAAGTATCATAAATTTGGTAGATGGTAATGTTGGTTTTTAAAATTTTTAGATATAAGACTTCTACCATTATTATTAATAAAAGATGTATATCTCACATTGGTTAGAAAGTGATGTTAATTTTAATTTTAGATAAAAGACTTTTACTATTATTACTAATAGAAGAGATATCCTACATTAGTTAAAAAATGATGTTAGTTTTAAAAGTCTTTAGATAAATGACTTTTACTTTTATTATCCATATAATAGAAGAGATATATCCCACATTATTTAGGAATAGATGTTGGTTATAAAAATTTTAAGATAAAAAACTTCTACTATTATTACCAAATGAAAAAATGTATTCTACATTGATTAGAGAGTGATGCTGATTTGAAAAGTTTACAATTATTAACAATAGAAGAGAAATATTTCACATTTTGGTTAGTAAAGTGATATTGATTTAAAAAGTTTTAAATGATGTATCTCACATTGGTTATAAAGAAATGTATCTCACATTATTTATAAATGAGTATTGGTTATAAAAGTCATTAGATAAAAGCATTTTTATGTTATTACCAATAGAAAGTATGTATCAACATTATTTAGAAATGAATGTTAGTTAAAAAGTCTTTTATCTACTACTATATATTATTACTAATAGAAAATATGTATACCATATGGTTAGAATATGGTGTTGGTTTTCAAAGTATTTAGATAAAAAATTTAAACTTTTATTACCAATAAAAATAGAAAATAAGTATCATGCATTGTTTAAAAATGAATTATAATTTTAAAAGTTTTTAACAAAAAAACTTTTAATATTATTATCAAGTTAGATGTTAATTTTAAAAGTCTTTAGATCAAAGATTTTTAGTATTATTACTAATACAAAATATGTATCTCACGTTAGTTACAAACTTATGTCAATTTTAAAAATATTTAGGTAAAAAACAGTTTAATTTTAATAATAATAGAAAAAAAATTATAACTATGAAAGAGAATAACAATCTAATTATAATATCTAAAAGTTATGTTAAGCTAGCTTAATATATCTGTTGTAAAAAATTGATGTAATGTTTTAGAAAGTTAAGTCTAAAGATCCTTAATCAAATCACACTAAGGTCTAGTTTGGTGCAGCATTTTGAAAATGCAATATTTTTAAAATAATGTGTTTTCAAAACACAGTTTTTTTCTTATAAACACATTTGTGAAACTATTTCAAAACGTTATTTTCATAAACAAAATAGTTGTAAACACAATATAATTTTTTAAAAGCTCCAAATTGAAGTATTTTAAAACACAACATATTTTTAAAATATCATATTTTAAAATGTTATATTAAAATACTTTTAAAAAATATATACTCCCTCCGTCCCTAAATTATCGTCCTCTTTTCATTTTTCGTTCGTCCCAAAATAATTGTCCACTTTGAAACTTACCTTTTTAAACATCACTTTTATCACTTTACCCTTACTTTTTCACCCTACTTTAATTATGAGCCACATACACATGAGCTTTAAAGAAAACTACACATTAAACCAATATTAATAATTCAGTCAAATATGTTTTCTTAAACGGTACGTCGAGTCAACCAAGACAATAAATTAGGAACGGAGGGAGTATTTCTTAGTCTAAACGTTCCGCAAGAAAAGTACCAACTCATATGCTTCCTAATTATATACTTCCATGAATGTTAATTTTATTTTTATTCTTCTTTTTCTACTTACGGTCTGTCTGATGATTGATGTCGAGACTATCACATTTCTCGATTCTTGCAATTGTGATTTCAAACAATTATCTCTTGATAGGAAAACTAGTACTTTTTTGACGGCTGTTAAAGTTTTTCAATCAAGTCGTTAATTTTAGGGACCGAACCTCTTTTTTTCACAATTCAACCACCCCCACCCAAATGACTATTTTGCCCTTTCGGGTTTTTAACAATGTGCCTTTTTTTTAAAAAAAAACAACTTAATCCACTTTTATATAAAAAAAATATTCATTTTTTCCTTTTTCTTTTTATACAATTTTTTTTTTTCAAATACACTAGTTTCCCGTAGGGGTGACACTATTGTTTGAAAAAAAAAAAATAAGTTTTTGTTCTTTTTCATTTTATATATTTTAAAAGAAATATTTTTTTTTCGTTTTTATACAAAAAAAATTGTTCGTTTTATACAATATAGTATTAATTTTTTTAAAAGTGTTGATGGGCACGGAATAGGGGGGATTGTACTAAGTAATTTCCTAATTTTATTGATAATGATTTTCAATGCGATATCTATTAACAAGAGCTTACTACCAAACGTCGGTATGACACTTGTTAACAAAATTTGTAAGAGTTTGATGTTTAATATTAGGTCAAATTATAAATTTTCCCCAATGTATCCACTTAAACCTATAATGATATTTGATGTTATATTTTTCTTTTCCTGTTTTCCCCCTACTCGCAACCGCCGTTACCTGATTCATTTTAAATAACACGTGATCATCCACATAAAAATACATTTTCTCTTATTATAGCTAGTTAAGGAATTTAAAAATTATTTTTGTTTTAATTAATTAAAATTAGTTAACGATGTATCAAATCAAAAAAAGAGAATAATTTAAAATTGGAGGGAGTAGAAATGATAGAGTAGATGAGATGGAGTGTGTCAATCACAATTCACAATTCACTTCAGAAGCAAACATGTGTTGTGAAAGGCTTACCTCCCCATTTACATGTGGGTGCATCTGACTATCTGAGTGAGAGCAGACAGAGAGGTAGGGATGTTGGGAATCAAATTTGGTCAAGGATGAACGTTGCAACTTGCCAGGAAGCTTGGAGAGGCCGAATTGAAGCAACCCTCAACACACATTTCTTATCTAATACGGAGTACTCCACTAACTTATTAAAGTGGACTAATTTGTAGCCCATGACATGACATCATACGCTCCCCCGACCGACCTCCCCCATATGTGTCGGTTACTGTTACTGGTCACCCACCCGCCTGCCAAATAAAACTTCTCTATTGCCCGCCTCTTCCTCCCGCCCCACTAAAGCTGACAAATTTTATTTGCGCTCATTTATCTGTTTATATCGTTTAATAAATAATAAATATGAGTATATTTAATATTTTAAGTGGGTATAAATGGATATGTCTATTTAAGACCATTAATTATGATGAGCTAAATGGACGTTCACTTGGATACGCATACTAAAACTTATTCTCTTGTTCTTTAAATTTCGTTTTGATTTTTTGCTCTTTCTGATGTCTTAATAAGGAATAACGTTTAACATATAACATATAATATTATATACATATAACAAAATTATATCGTGTGTTGGATCCCCACCCCTCCACCTCCCCCCTCATCTCACTTAGATATATATATATTGAGGATGACGAACTAGAAGACAGGTGTAATGTCACACCTAAATGTAATTTTTCCTAACATAACCACTAAAGACCGTCCCAAGCAAAATTCCTAAATTACCATTTTCTTTTGCCGGTACTAAGAAAGTAATAATTGAACGCTTAAATTTTACATTTTTGTTAAACTAATTCTCTTTGAAATGGAAGAACTTCATTTATAACTTTCTAAAACTATATGTATATTGTAAAATTATATTGTGTTTTGAATCCCCCCTCCCCCGATCTCACCTAGATATATGTATATTGAAAAATTATGTCGTGTGTTGGATCCCCCCTCTCCCCGCCCCCGATCTCACTTAAATCCGTCACTGTAGGCTCTTCGTTCTCAAAGTAATCTTTTTGTAATTTATTGTTGCAACCTTCTCAAAGTAATTGTTGTAATTTGATGAATTCGGAGGTTCAAATTATCCGAATTCGTGAAGTCATATTTTAACGTTCAATCAATTATTTTATCAATCAACATCAGTCCAACAATCTGGTTAGCATGAAGCATTTAATTTTGGTCAACTTACAAATTAGAATCTCTAAATATTACTATATGAGAAAAAAAATTTGAATGAAAACTAGCAATTGGTCGATGAAGATTCTTTGAAAATTACTAATTATATATATATATATATATATATATATATATATATATATATATATATATAATGTGACGTCTCGAGTTCGAATGTCTAGATTCTACGCATGACCCATCGGCTAGGTCACTAAGCTCCTAGGTCGATTTAGATTTTAAACTTATCAACCATAATCACGCCTTAAAGTCTATAAACGATATTAGTGTCTAATGGTAGTGGAGTGATCACTTATAATCACACACAAAATTGCATATTTATTTTTCCTTTTTTGGTAATATATATATGGTTAGTTGTAATTTTTGATAATTTTTTGCAAAAGGAAATTATTTTTTTGTATTTATTTGATAAGTGCATGTTAATGAGTAAATGAGCGCCCATGCCCATTTAGTGCCCGCTCATATATACCCATGTTATTAAATGGATACTTACTTGCCCGCCCATTTGAGCCCACTCACGCCCGCCCATTTGCCATCTCTACTCCACACCTTCTCTTCCAACTCTAATCAGTTGTAACGTCTTTCTGAACTGCGGCTATAATAAGAGCATGGCTTCTCCTCCTATTTCATCTTCTTAGTTTGGTCTCATTACCATTTACACACTTTTCTCTTTTTATTTCATTTAAAAATATCTTTTCATTCATAATCTTTTTATACATCTTCTTAGTTGGGTCTCACTATCATCTCATATTTCTAAAAAAATAAATATATTTAGCTTTATCTAATATATTTCATATTTAAATATTTTGTATAAATAAATAAATTTATAAATAAAGACATTAATTAATTTATAAATAATAAATTACTCATAAATTAAATAATTTATAATTTAATTAATAAATTATGTACAAAACACATATTATTCATAACTCGTAAAATAATTTATAATTTACTTAATAAATTATCTATAAAACACATATTTATGGAAAAATAAAAAAAGAAAAAGAAAAAAAAGACTTTAAAAAAATAAAAAAATAACAACGGTCAAGTTTGTAAAAATGAAAAAAAAAATGGCAATTAAACACCTCCCCAACGGTTAACAACAACAGTTGGATTTTGATATAAAAAAGAAAAAAATTGAGTTTAATCCAAAAGGCAAATGCATGGGACCCACACCTTTCGCCCTTCCATGCCGCTGTACCACACGTGTGGTGCATACGTCAGCTTTAAGCAAGCGGTACATCACACCACTGCTTCCCCTGCCCATTCTTCCTCCCATCGTTTTCTCATCCTATTTTGGAAGTTTACATCTCCTCTCTCCTAACTGGCCACTTTGGAAGAATTTTTAGGATGAGTCATCATTGCTATTTGCTCTCTTCTTAATTGGAAGAGGCTTTAGGAAGACAACAATGGTGATGCTCTAATTGGTGGATTATAAATGGGCATGTGTCAGTGTAATCATGAGTTCTCACTTAATCATTAACATAAAATTATTAAATAAAATAAGTATTATAAAAAATAACTGTTGTTGAAATTTGATTTGTGGAATCCAAATTAGCGTTGATTGAGCACAAATTGTCACTTTTACCAATAAGTAACTTTTTAATGATAAATACCAAGAAGTCCTACTAAAAAAATCTCATATCTTAAAAATCCCAAAAATAATTTTTCTATCTATAAAGTTCCAAAGTTAGACTTTTAATACCACACAGTCCAAAACTTAAAAGCTTGAAATCTTATATTTCTTTATAATGAAAGTAATGGTGATAAAATAGTATTTTATATTATACTAATAACAATAACAACAACAACACCACCACCACCACCACAACCAATAATAGCAGTGGCATCAATAACTTTATTATTATTATTATTATTATTATTATTATTATTATTATTATTATTATTATTATTATTATTATTATTATTATTATTATTATTATTATTATTATTATTATTATTATTATTATTATTATTTTGATAATCACTACTACTACAATTTCATAAATGTATAAACAAGTTAGGTTTTTCGAATTTTATAAATGAAAATATTTAGATTAGATTTTATGAATAGAAGAATTATTTTCTTTTTTTTTGTTATTTTTGACATGATTTTTTAAAAGAGACTTTTGGTATTATTTTTTCAATAATATTAATATTGACATAAATTACTCACACATTTCCTAAATTATTGTCCTACAAATTACGTATTTTATGAATTTTAAAAAATATATGTTAAATTTACAATTTTAAAAATATCAAATTCGGTTCAAAAAACTAACTATGATAGTAATTTAGGAACAAAGAGTTTAAATTAATAATAATCATTATTATTATAATTACAAAGTTTTATTATTATTATTATTATTATTATTATTATTATTATTATTATTACCATTTACTATTATTATTATATATAATAAAATATTATCATCATTATCATGAGTGAAAAGAAAATAAGATTTTATCCAAAATGAAAGCTAATATTCTTACGACATTAGTAGAAACATTAGTTTTTGGACTGTTTTGTATTAAAAGTCTAATTTTAGCACTTTTTAGACACAAAAGTTATTTTTGAGACTTTATGGATACATGAATTTTTTAGTGTAGCTTTATGGTAATTTTCCCTAACTTTTTTCTCAACAATGCCATTCCTTACCCTTAATTAAATATAAACCTACATGAATACTACTTTTTTAACACTCGAATTATAATAAAGTAGTTTATGTTGGAATATTGAGGTCAATATATGAGTGAATTGTGAAGTCACCACAAAGAGTCTAAACCTACATTGAAAAAAATACTATAAAGTATACTAGTTGATATATTGGGATGTCATGGAGAGTAACATTTAAGTTACAAGCTATGTAGCCATGTCTTGCACACTAGCTAGCTTTGCTAGCCGTTGGTTGGAAAAACTCTCACGCTCTCGCTCGAGCCCGTGCACGTTGCAAAGTTCACATTGGGCACTTTCGAGGCACACTTCACACGTGCACATCATCGTGAAGTAGCGATTGGAGCTTTTTCTATTTTTATAAGGGCTCGGTACATGGTTTTCAGTAGCATGGCTTGGTAGGCGGCCGTCTCTCGAACAGACATGACTCGTCGGTTTGCGAACATGCACAATGCTTTGTGCGCACGATAGATTCAGTGCACTTCGAGTGTGGTCGGTAGTTGCTGGCTCGGTGGGTTTCGTGACTCATTTGAATAGTCACACTACTTCAAAGTGGCAGGCCACAGGTTGCATCTTCTGGAGTAGACTCATCTCATGCTATATAAAGACCTCCTACTCAGTCATTCATCTAATCGAAGTAATAAACGAATTCTCTCAGTCCAAAATCCGAAAATCATAAGTTTTGTTTCCAAAAGAAATTCAGTTTCTTTTCTTCATCATTCGTCCTCCAGTTTTAGAAGATCAAATAACAAGTCAGATCATTTGGTTCGCTCGTCAAGGTTAGTTCAAGTGTAGTCTAATTTTGGAAGAACCGTTGTATCTTGGGAAACATTCGCTACTATTCCGTTTGCACAATTACGGAGGCGAAATATTGTCTTATGAAGATTTGCCTACAGCATACCTCGCTTACTATTTAATTTATCTTCTTCGTCTATTAATTTTGTGGTGAAAGATACTAAAACAAACAAATAATATAACAACAATCTTAAGACAATATTTTCAAGTATTTATTTTTGTTTATCTTCTACTTCATATCCTTTCTAATTTGATTTTATGTCTCGTTACAGAAAATGGCTAATGGAAATGAATCAACTAGTGAAACTGTTGCAACTGGCCACCCCGAGTGCGTTTGTAAGCACTTCAAGTGCAAATCAGCTTGTTATGCCACCGGCCTCATAGTACGAGAAACCAAAAAGTTTAATGGGACTGATTTCAAGCGTTGGCAATAAAAAATGTTGTTTTATCTCACATTGCTTGGATTAGTTAAGTTCTTGCGTGAAGAATATGCTGTAGCAAAAGGTGCTATAGACAAAGCAGCACAATTGGCGATTGATGCATGGAAACATGCTGACTATCTGTACCAGAACTACATATTGAATGGACTAGACAACACATTATATAATGTGTACTACTCCATTCAAACTGCAAAAGGAATTTGGGAATCTCTCGACAAGAAATACAAAACCGAAGATGCTGGAACAAAGAAATTCTTTATTGCAAAATTTTTGGATTTCAAAATGATTGATTCTAAAATTGTATTGAATCAGGTTGAAGAGATGCAAGTTCTGTTGAACAACATTGAAGCAGAAGGCATGCAATTAAGCTAGTCTTTCCAAATTACATGTATGATCAAGAAGTTGATTCCTTCATGGAGAGATTTCAAAAACTATCTCAAGCACAAGCGAAAGGAAATGTCAATGGAAGACTTGCTTGTTCGTCTTCGTATTGAAGAGGACAATCATGGTGCAGAAAAGAGAGCCGTTGCCCAGAACATGGAAGCAAAGGCTAACATGGTAGAAGACTCCGGACCTAAAAGCAACAAAAGAAAGTGTGATGAATTTTCTAAGAACAAGAAGACGAGTAATGACAGAAACAACAAATGTTTCAAATTCAATGGGGACTGCTATAATTGACGGAAAATGGTCACCGGGCAAAAGATTACCGAAGCAAGAAGAAAAAGCCTCCCAAAGCAAACATTTCAAAAGTGGATACTCTCTCTACGGGCGTTACTGAAGTAAGTCTGTTCCATGTTGTATGTGAAGCCAACTTGGTGTCAAACGTCAAGGATTGGTGGGTGGACACATGAGCCATTGGTCACATATGTGCCGGCAAAAGCTTGTTTGCAGAATACAACAAGATGGAACGTGAAGATTTTCTCTATATGATAAATTCCGCAACCTCCAAGATTGAAGGCATTGGGAAGGTGATCTTGAAGTTCACATCGGGAAAGAAGCTTACTCTCAACGACGTGATGCATGTACCCGACATAAGAAAGAATTTAATTTCTATATCATTGCTTAGTAAGAAAGGTTTTAAAGTTGTATTTGAATCCAATACGTTTGTACTTACTAAGGGAGGGATGTATGTTGGGAAATAGTACTTGCTAGATGGCATGTTTAAGGCGAATGCTATTGTAGTGGACAAGAAATCCACCTATTTGTACCCACAAGCTATTAATAAAATTGACAATTCTATTTACTTGTGCGAGTCTTCTAATTTATGGCATAATCACTTAGGACGTGTGAATCATACTTCTTTAAGAAAGCTTGTAGGTTTAGGACTTATTCCAAAACTTGATTCAATGAAAGATCACAAATGCAAAATTTGTGTTGAAGCAAAGTTTGCAAAGAAATCTTTTAAATCAATTGTAAGAACTAGCCAACTGTTGGGTTTATTTCACAACGATTTATGTGACTTAAAGTTTGTCCCAACTCGAGGCGGTAAGGAATACTTTATTACTTTCATTGACGATCAAAGTAGATATTGTTATGTCTATTTGTTAAGTAGTAAAGATGAAGCAATTGATGCATTCATTACTTACAAAAATGAAGTTAAAAATCAACTTGAAAAGTCAATTAAAATATCAAGGTCGGATATGGGTGGTAAATATGAATCGACGAAGTCTAGTGACTTATGTTCGAAAATTGAAATCATTCATCAAACAATCGCACCCCATACTCCACAACAAAATGGTATTGCTAAGAGGAAAAATAGAATTTTAAAAGACTTGGTCAATTGCATGCTTGTAAGTTTTGGTTTACCACAAAACTTGTGGGGGGGGGGGGCGAAGTAGTGTTATCTACCAACTTTGGGTTAAATAGAATTCCACACAAGAAAACTGGTTCCATACCATATGAATTATGGAAAGGAAGAAAACCTTCCTACAAATTTCTCAAAGTGTGGGGGTGCTTAGCAAAGGTTGCCGTTCCACCTCCTAAACGGTCAAAGTTAGGACCTAAGACCGTTGACTGTATATTCATTGGGTATGCAATGAATAGCAGTGCGTACAGATTCTTAGTACATAAATCTGAAATAAATGACATTCATGTCAATACAATAATTTAATCTCGTGACGCTGAATTTTTCGAGGATGTGTTCCCTACGAAAAAGGATATTTGTGAAAATACTCCTAAGAAACCACGTGAAAGTACTTCTGAAAATAATGATAATGTTGAATCAAGAAGAAGTAAAAGAGCAAAAACTGCTAAAACTTTTGGTCCATATTTTATCTCATATATGATTGAAGATGAGCCTCAATCATTTAAAGAAGCCATAAACTGCTCGGAATCTACATTATGGAAATAAGCTGTAAATAGTGAAATTGAATCCATTTTGAGTAACAACACTTGGCAAGTTGTTGATCTTCCAAAAGGTTCTAAACCAATAGGATGTAAATGAGTTTTTAATAAAAAAACTAAGACCGGATAGCTCCGTGAATAAAGATAAGGCTCGTCTTGTTGCCAAATGATATCGTCAAAAGAAAGGATTTAATTTCTTTGACACATATTCTCCTGTTACCAGAATTACTTCAATTCGAATCTTAATAGCCATTGGAGCATTGTATAATCTGCAAATACATCAAATGGATGTGAAAACTGCATTTTTAAATGGTGATTTGAATGAAGAAATTTACATGGAACAACGCGAAGGCTTCAAAGTAAAAAGGACAAGAGCACAAGGTGTGTAAACTTGTTAAGTCCTTGTATGGTTTGAAGCAATCTCCTAAACAATGGCATGAGAAATTTGACAATGTCATGACTAGGAATGGTTTTATCACAAATGAATGTGATAAGTGTGTATACTCAAAGAAATTTGGTAACACATATGTATTTGTTTGTTTATATGTAGATGACATGCTCATATTTGGTCATGACATTGAAGTTATAAATAAAACAAAGAAAATGTTTATCAATAACTTTGATATGAAAGATATGGGTGAAGTAGATGTAATCTTGGGAATGAAAGTCTCTAGAACCTCCAATAAAATTAATTTATCTCAAACACATTATGTTGATAAAATGATTGAGAGATTTAATTCTCATGGTACTAAAGATATTAATAATCCATTTCTGCCTCATATAGTTCTTCACAAGAATACTGGGAATGTGAAACAACAATTAGAGTATTCCTAGGTTATTGGAAGCCTAATGTACTTGATGCAGTGCACAAGGCCGGATATAGCTTACGCTGTAACTTGTAAGTAAGCTAAATCGTTTTACTAGTAATCCTAATAGTGAGCATTGGAATGTATTGAAAAGAGTATTAGGATACATAAAACGAAATAGAGTATATTCATTGCACTATAGTAATTATCCAGTGGTTGTCGAAGGATATAGTGATGCAAATTGGATATCTAATACAAATGAATTTAAGTCTACTAGTGGCTATGTATTTACTCTCAGTGGAGGTGTCATATCATGGAAATCTTCTAAGAAAACTTGTATAGCTCGATTGACGATGGAATATGAGTTTATTGTTATAGATAAAGCTGGAGAAGAAGCCGAATGGCTTAGACACTTCTTAGAAGATGTGGAAAATTTTTATATATAATGGCAAATCTCGACACATACATCGTAGACATAACACCGTTAGCTAGTTACTCTCAAACGGAACAATTTCAATTGATTTCGTGCGATCAAAGGATAACCTTGCAGATCAATTTACTAAAGGTTTATCTAAGGAAGAATAAATTGTGCATA
The DNA here is from genome assembly GCA_013146195.2 of Codonopsis lanceolata. Taxonomy (NCBI): domain Eukaryota; kingdom Viridiplantae; phylum Streptophyta; class Magnoliopsida; order Asterales; family Campanulaceae; genus Codonopsis; species Codonopsis lanceolata. The sequence continues at coordinate 75,682,284 of CM028377.1, forward strand.
GAAAGAAATGAGGCTAAAGGCTAATCAAATCTAAATCTACTTGACGGAAACCTAACCTGGCGACTGGAGATCCCACAGACTAGGTTCAATAGGAAAACTAGTCATGATTAATTTGAGAGAAGCACTTGGAAGTTTATCTTCATCCTATTTCTATGATGCAGAAGTGCTACCTACAATGTGGTAGAGGTTAATCTATTGCTTTTAATGATGACTATATCTTGTAAATAAGTACAAGCGGGGTAATGTAGGATAGTCTTTATAGCACATCACCTATGTAAGTGTGAATGTGGCCGGTTCGTTAAGAATTTTCTTAGGCAAATTCTTCAAAGCACTCACAGAACCAAGAAAGTTCAAGGCTGAAATAATGAACACAATAGAGAACCAAAATCTAATATAAGAATTAATGTGTTTGGTCTATTGTTTAAACTTACAATAACGTCTGACAGTTCAACACGTTACGTACAATGATCAGCCAATTAAGTTTGATAGATTCTTACTAAAGAAGGTTCAAAGCGAAAACCACCTATCTTGATGCATTGATTTTTCAGCTATGCTCTTCTTCTTCTTTATTTTTCGTGTCAACTTCTTCTATTCATGTGGGGGATTGTTGGAATATTGGGGTCAATATATGAGGGAATTGTGAAGTCACCAAAAAGGGTCTAAACCCACATTGGAAATATACTAGAAAATATACTAGTTGATATAGTGGAATGTCATGGAAAGTTACATTTAAGTTACAAGCTATGATGCCATGTCTTGCGCACTAGCTAGCTTTTCTAGCCGTTGGTTGGACAAACGCTCACGCTCACACTCGAGCCTGTGCACGTCACAAAGTTCGTATTGGGTGCTTTCGAGCCGCACTTTTCAGTAGCATGGCTAGATGGGCGGCCATCTCACGAACAGATATGACTCGTCGGTTCGTGAACAGGTACAATGCTTTGTGCGCATGGTAGGTTCAGTGCATTTCAAGCGTGGTCGACAATTGCTGGCTTGGTGGGCTTCGTGACTCGTCTGAATAGTCACACCACTTCAAAATGGCAGGCCACAGGTTGCATCTGCTGCAGTAGACTTGTCCCATGCTATATAAAGACCTCATATTCCAATCATTCATCTCATCGAAGTAACAAACGAATTCTCTCAGTCCATAATCCAAAAATCATAAGTTTGTTTCCATAAGAAATCCAGTTTCTTTTCTTCATCATTCGTCCTCCAGTTTTAAAAGATCAAAGAGCAAGTCAGATCATTTGGTTCGCCGTCAAGGTTAGTTCAAGTGCAGTCTAACTTTGGAAGAAGCGTTGTATCTTGGGAGATATTCGCCACTATTCAGTTTGCACAGTTACGGAGGCGAAATATTGCCTTAAGGATATTTGCCTACGACATACCGCACTTCCTATTTTACTTATCTTCTTCGTCTATTAATTATGTGGTGAAGATACTAAGACAAACAAATAATATAACAACAATTTATAACTAATACCGTACTACTTGTATACACAATTTAAACACACATCTTTTCTGCACCAGATTAAGAACATGCTTAATTAGGATCTTCTATGGGTGAGCTTGGTCCGGTTCGGTCCATTTTTTTGGAAAAACTGAGAGAACCAGGACCAGACCAATAGTCCGGTTCTTAAAAAAATATAGAACCAGGACCAACCCAATATGTCTGAGAACCAATACATTGGTCCGGTCTAGAACCAATTGAAGACGTGCGAGAACCAGGACCGGACCAATACGATGCGTATTTTTGATCAAGAGGATAACTAGATTTTCTAAAAAACAATGATCAATAATCAAATCATGTTCTTCCTTCATGCAACATTTTGTTGGGTTCGTTGTTCTTGTGAAAATAAACTAAAGGTAAAAATCATTACTTCCAAATTAATAAAGAGAAACGAAAAAGAAAGTTTTAAGGAAATTTATTGCAGGTCATCTTCCTTTCCGATCCCCTTATGATTAATTTAATTAATTTACATGTAACAATCCTTCAAACTAATAATGTTTGGAATCACAAAAAGAGGCAGGAAATTAATGAATATGGAAAAACAATGTTTTCCCTCCTATTTTCTCTTTAATCAAATAAGGAAACTTGGTTGAATATTGAATCAAATTATTATATTTTTTTTTTAGGTTGTAAGTTGTATCCATTTTATTATCTTCTTATCAATATATATATATATATATATATATATATATATATATATATATATATATATATATATATATATATATTAATTATACTATATTAGTATATTATATATAATAAAATAATAATAAATACACATTGGTTCGGTTCTACGTTTTTTGTTTCTGGAACCAGGGACCGACCCAATTGTCGGTTCTGTAAAAATTCAAATCCATGACCAATCCAAAGTATTGGTCCGATCCATTTTTTACTCGTTGGTCCGGTTCCGGAAAATTTCTGCTCACCCCTAGGATCTTCAACCTATTCTTTGTTAATCTTCTTACATAAGGAACACAAAACTAATTTATTGAATAACTAATAATTATTAGTCAATTATGTTTAGATTAAACTAGCAATTTAGAGGAGTTGGCAAAAAGAATTGATTATAAAAATTTAGAGAAACATAATGGTTATCTAGTATTTCAAATTCTTTACAAGTAGGGAAGCTAGGCAACGTAAAAGAGGGGACAAAATAAAAATAGCGCCAAAGTTTCCAGTAAATCCCATAGTGCACCTCAATCTAAATTTTTTCTCATAATCCTATCGACGTTACCTTTTGTCCCCTCGCCGTTAGATGCGGTAAAAGATAACATAATTAGTCATATGCAAATCATGTGCAAGAGTGATTTTATAATTTTTAGTTTATTATAAAAGGTATTTTGGTCAAATTCTTTGCATGGGTGATTTTATAATTTAAATTATATCCAAAACATCCTTCATATTAAAATGAAAAATATAAAATCACCCTTGCACATGATGTGCACTTAACCAATTGCTCTTTAGTACCTTGTGGTTTGACCAGAATTGCATTTACCAATTCAAAATCTCAATTTTGTATTGCACTTAAGGGTGTACAGATCCATTTTCGATGCAATATTGTAATATCATATCCCTATCCCATATCGGGTAGATGTAAGATTTGTGTATGGTTTATAAGGTGACCACACATTACTACTGAGCACACCAACATCAACCATAGACTTTTTGGTCGCTTTGTGGTGAACCGATGACACAAGGTCTTGCATGCTTAGTCGGCCAGTGTGTAGGCTATGCGTAGCGAATCGGACTCTCAAATCGGGTCGTTACAGTAGATATTTAAGGAGGAGATGGTGTAAAACCGGACTCTTGAATTTGAAGACGAATTCTATTTAAGGAGGAAAGGGTGTAAAACCTTGTTATTTTAACTATTTGGATTTTTATAAATAAACGAATTTGATAATATTTGATATATTTGACCGAGAAATATTTGTTGACTTACTTGTAATATATATATATATATATATATATATATATATATATATATATATATATATATGTATGTATGTATTTGTATGTATGTATTTATTCATTATTTATTCTTTATATTGACAAAAAGTGATGGTTCATATTTTATACTATTAATTTAATATATGTTTTATACTATTAATAAAAGAATTGGTTTTGGCATTTTTCGAATTTAGAGCATCACCAATGCAATCATAGATTTAATTCTACGTGGTCGTAGATAATTCACAACCTCAATTATATGTATCATTTTTTCTCCCTTCATTGACATTCAATCAAAATGAATATCTCTCATGCAAATGTAGATTTAATCTTATGCGATATGCATCTCACCATTGAAATAATTTTTGACAAAAAAAATAAAAAAGAAAAGAAAAGAAAACAAACAATAGCAAGAATTTTAAAAAGAATAATACTCCTTAATGATTATGATGTATCCATAGCCTCAAGTAAAATATAAAAACTTGACATTGTTATTCACAATTTAAACAAATTTAATTATAACACTATATCTATACACATCATCATCATCCATATTTAGAATAAAAATGTTTTTTATTTAAAAAAAAAGATGTAAATTGTAGATGATAGCTAAATTCTTTCGTATCCATGGAGATGCTCTTAGAACAACCACAACAATAACACCCAATACCACACTCTACCCACCTCGTTTTCTGTTCCTTTTACACTTTTTCAACACTCTAAAAAATAATTCACTCCAATAATCACCTTTTATACAATCCTCTAAAAACTTCAAACCTCTCCCATCTCAACTAACAAACCTAACTACCACCATATTTTTAAATTTTTTTATCCCCACTTTTCAACACAATTGAAATAAAAAATACATATTTTAGTTACTATTCACGTCACGGTAAATGAATCGCAAAAGCTTGCGATTCATTTAGTGTGCGATTGGGATGGAGGCTTAAATTGGGGGTCTATTGTGGGATGGAGTTCCTCAACAAAACTCAAAAAGTAGATATAGAGTTTGGATAAAAGTCTCCGCTGTGGAGGCTCTTAGAGCAACCACAACAATAACACCCAATACCACACTCTACCTACCTCGTTTTCTGTTCCTTTTACACTTTTTCAACACTCTAAAAAATAATTCACTCCAATAATCACCCTTTATATAATCCTCTAAAAACTTCAAACCTCTCTCATCTCAACTAACAAACCTAACTACCACCATATTTTTTAATTTTTTTATCCCTACTTTTCAACACAATTGATATAAAATATATATATTTAAGTTACTATGTAAATGAATCGCAAAAAGCTTGCGATTCATTTAGTATTGGGATGGAGGCTTCAATTGAGGGTCTGCTGTGGGCTAGAGATCCGGAAGAAAACTCAAAAAATGGTTATTGAGTGTGGATAAAAGTCTCCACTGTGGAGGCTCTTACATGGGTGAAGTCTTAGTTATCAAGACATGTGGGACCCGGCTTAGCTTTTGCATAGAATAGATCATGAAAGCTTCTTCCTTTCCTTTCCTAGCTACAAAGATAGCCGTATAAAACAAAAGCACAATTGAATGAATCAGTGAATCACCCCTTCGGTGGAAGGGTGGTTATTGATAGTGCATGGAGGAGTGGGCAGTGACGTGTGTTTTATTAATTGCCTCCTTGGTGATTTATTTGGAGAGAAGTATCTCATTTCATTTCATCTCAGCCGTGAACGGAGAGAGGGAGAGAGAGATAGAGGAGCAACCGTGCATTTGTGTGTATTTTGTACGTTGAGCCGAGACAAGTTTGTCTATTCCGCGGGTTTAACTCGAGGTTTATTATGAGAGTTTTTAGCATGTTTTTATCGATGAATATTATTTTATTTTAAAATAAGGAAGATTATGTACTATTGGTTCTGTGTCATTTTGATCACGCGATTATTTCTTAAATATCTATGTTCGAATCGTATTCATGTTATTGAAACGTTTTTATTATTATTGGTAAACTTACGTTATTGATTTGATATTAAAATTGTTCCATATTAATAATCAATGTATTTCCTTAAAAGTTGTTGTTTTAAGCCATCTGATTCAGTAATTGATTATTTGAGATGATTTAGTGATACTAATCAGTGAAATAGTTGTAAAACAGTGGTTACAGTGATTGGGTTGGTGAACTCTAATAATGAGCACCGACATTTGAATAATTTGTTATTAATTATGCCTGTCAATTAGGTGGGTTGGGTTGGAATGGGTAATGAGTTTAAATATGTCGAAACCCATTAGAGCCAAAATGTCAAATGTGTTGAAATGGGTTGGTTGGAATGTGTCGGGTTGAAACGGGTAACGAGCTAAAGCGGGTTGACCTGTCTCAACCCAAAAAAATTTCCCCCAAAAAAATAAATTTATAGCACAAAAAAGCACGGGTCGAAATGGGTAACAGGTTCGACCCGCTTAACGACCCGACCAGTCAATATTATTGGGTCGAAACGGATTACCCACTTCAACCAAAAAATATTAATGGGTTGGGTTGGATAATTAGTAGGTTGTGTTGGATGGGTTAATGGATAATGTGTTACAATTGTCAGGCCTAGTTATTATTGACATGTTACATGGCCTATAACTGATTAGTATCATGAATATTGTGATCACTTATTATTTGAATAACACTTCGTTTTTGAGGTAGTAATTTGTGATCAATATTTTTATGTTCATGAACTTTGATATTTGAATCATATATCTTATTATATTATGTGGTGCATTGTATCCCCTTTTTTGCTGGGCCACAAGTTCACACCTCCTAAAGTTTCATGTTTTGCAGTTGAGATTTAATCGAGGTTCGGATAGGAGCTGTCAGGGTTTATCGGAGTGATCAGTTTTGATATAATGGTATTTGTCCAAAATACTATGTATTTGTTTCTTTCGTAGTGAGTTACGTGTTTTGATTGAAGTTAATTTGGATTGAATTTTTTTGAACACACTGGCGGACCCAGTCTCGTTTGGTCCCGGGATCGGGGTATGATTTGATACTGACGAGGACGTTCAAGGATTTAAGTGAGGGAGATTGCAATATCCCCATCATACAACAGGTAAGTGTGAGACTTGTATGTGGTTTATAATGTGCTCATAAACTACTATTGAGCACTAACATCATCTATAAATTTTTGAGTTGGCTCATGGTGAACCTGATGACCCAATGTATTGTTTGTTTAGTGGGTCAGTGTGTAGGCTACGAATAGTGAACATATATCTTGAACTCGGGTAGTTACAAATATATTGCCAAAAGAGGATTTTCATCATAAAAATTGGATGAAAACAACCACGTGTCGTTAACATGAACTATCAAATATCAATGGCTTTTAATCACCCGTTAACCACACTTAGAGGTGACAAACCCTAGTCTATTAGTGCCTTTTTTTATTGAATAGTTGTATGTCAATTTCTCAACTCTGAATTGGTGTTACATGATTGAGTGCTATTATATTGAATTTTTTTTAATCTTTTGGTTAAGAAACTTATAAGACACAAGATACAAACATGATCTTATTGATGATGACATATTTCTTTTATTAAATTATTGTATTTTTTTAGGTGTTACATACGTTGGGTTTTTCATCACATGTTTTTCGATTTATATTATGAATTTTATAATTTTATGATTGATTTTTGTTTCAAGCCGTAAAGGCCAGTGGCCCATTTGCGTAAGGGCTAGCCCAACTCAAAAAGTAGCTTTGGCCCATTGGATCTGTATCGGGCCATGATGGCCCAGCCCATTGCCAGCTCTGACCACACTATATGCAATCTTGTAACCTTGCAAATTGAAGAAAAAAAAACCATTAAAAAGTTTAAATGCTTAAGTGCTTGTTTGGTGGAGCGTTTTGACCAAAACGCAGGTAAAAAACACAGCGTTTTCTCTTTAAAAGTGTTTCAATGTAGCGTTTTAAAAATGTGCAGCATTTTAAAACGCTCCAATTTGGAGCGTTTTGAAAATGTGTTACGTTTTCAACTATTTTGTTTATAAAAATAGCGTTTTGAAATAGTTTTCCAAACATATTTACAAGAAAAAACTTACGTTTTGAAAATGTTTCGTTTTAAAAACACTACGTTTAGAAAAAAATTGTATTTTCAAAACGCTGCACCAGACAAGGTCTAAGTGTAGAAATGGAGACCTTGGAACCCACTGTGCAATTCTAGTCAAACCACGTGATACAAAAGAAAATAGTTGATCCGAAACCTTATATGTCGATAAGTTTCAATCAATTAACCCTATGAATGGATCAAGAATAATGAGAATATCAATCAATTAACCCGATGAATGGATCAAGAATAATGAGAATATGTGTAACGACCCGAGCTCGAAAATATGTTCCGCTACATGTAGCCCACACACTGGCCCACTGAGCACGCATCACATTGGGTGGTCAAACCCATCACAAGCCGACCCAAAAGTCCATAGATGATGTTGATACCCAGTAATAGCCATGATTACCTTATGAATCAAACAAAAGTCTCACATCTACCCGATGTGGGATTGGGGTATTACAATATGAAAGAGAAAAGACCAAAAATAACATCTATATATACATTAATTACGATGTTATTTTTAGATCGGATCAGGTTCTTACTAAATCAGACATATGTAAATTTGCTAAATATATATCGGATCCGCTATATAAATAGATTATCAGATTTAAATTCAGATTATTTGATAATTATACAAATCTATATTTAAAATTTTACATCCAAATCTACTCCATTGACATGTATAATACCAAAGAAGCATTAACCCTTTGAGCAATGATTTTACGAGCTAGAGCTTGTAGTATTATTACAAGCTTTAGTATTAGTGCCGTTAAATCAAATCTCCTAAGATATTTACACCGTTAGATTAAATATGTTCTTTTTTAAGTAATGATATGAACATTCCAAATCATCATCAAGTTAATCATCTAACGGCTCAAACACTAAAGCTCGTAATTATATCACAAGCTCTAACTCGTAATATCATTTATCTTTTAAGACTAAGAGCATGTTGAACCATAAAAAAAACAAGAATAATTGACCAGCATAAGAATCAATTTTACTTTTATACTTCCATCTATTTCGAGCAAAGAGATTGCTATTCTATTTTGATATGTTTTACTTAAAAAGTCAATTTTTTAAAATTAAAATATAAAATTATTATTTTATTAATAATAAGTTACTAAAAATGTTATTTTTTTTTTAAATAAACTTATAAACTGAAACTATTTACTCGGATGGGATATCATCATAGATTTGAAATTACGCCCATAATGAGAAAGAGAATCTTATTCCATGTTCAATCAGATTAATGAGTTGTAAGCAAAACATGATCATTTGTTGATATTCTAATGATTTTTTTAATGCACGATTATAGTTATGATAAGTTTTTCATAAGATCGTTTTATAAATCTTTATTCGTAAGATGGAGCTTAATTTTTTAACAGCTCAATCCAACAACACAATGTTAATTGAATAAGAATGATCCATCTTATAAAAAATATTCGTAAGACAATCCAGTTTAATTTTTTATATTTTATGGAGAGCTAATTAGGGGAATAGCTTATCATCTTTAGAGCAGCTCCAGTGGGCATAGGATAAACCTTTTGGCCAAACTATCAACCGGTTGAAACTTTTACTCTCCATTGGAGATAATGACATGGCATCAACCGGTTGTAAATTTACAACCGGTTGAAACAACACATCATACCATTGTTGACTTTAGCTGCTCTTACACTGTTGACTTTCATTCATTTTTCTACCATTTTTTTTTGTTACCGTTTTTTGTTTTTTTTTTCAAATTTATCCTATAAATTTTCCTATAAATAGATTTGTAAAAAAAAATCATTTCATTCTTTCAAACTTACATTACTTCTATAAATAGATTTGTAAAAAAAATCATTTCATTCTTTCAAACTTACATTACTTCTATAAATAGATTTGTAAATTTTTCCATTGTATTATGCAACTTTAATTATAATTTGTATGATTTTATGTTGATTTAATTCAATAAAATCTATATTGTTACATCGATATTTTGAATTACCAATAAATATTTATGAATAAAAATATTTTTTTCAAAGATAAAATTTAAAAATATATAAATTATTTTTTGGACATATTATATTTGTTTTAAAAATATTTATGTTTTAAAACGATATATTTATTTTTGAAAATAAATGTATATTTGGAAATAATAAAATATTTAGTTGTAGGTCCATGCTATAAAGCTTTTATGGATTTATGTATTGTAGAGAATATGTTTATAAAGAAAAGGTTTATAAGCTGATGACGTGGCAGTGGGAATAAACATTTTTATAGGTCCATGACTATGGATACCCTGAGACTGGAGAGAGAGAGAGAGAGAGGGTGGGCCGTGGGCAGTGGGCAGTCACAGACTCACAGTCAGTGGCCTTTGCCTTTTCTGGTCAATTTACAATACAATCAAATTGGGTATCAGAACTGACATCATTTCAAGCAGCTTACAACTTCCAAAGCATCTGTTGGTTCTTCTTTGACTTGCCTTGAGCTGGAGCTGGGGCTGGGCCAGGCCTGGGCCTGATGATACAACTGATTGATTTGATTATACTGTACTATCATATAATATATACGTATATATCCGATACCGACGCGGGTTTTCCAATTTATCAGAGAGACAACCACGCACCCTCTCCCTGCAATCAAATCAGATGCAGCAACTTGGTCCACTTTCTGCTCAGTGCTCTCCTTCATACTTTATGCATGTTCGTTTTTCTCGTCATTCCACTTCCCATTTCCTACACTTGATTTCCTTTTCTTTTCTTTTCTTTTCACTAATAACTCACAATATTTTATTTTTATTTTTAAAATATGCTAAACATAGCACTTTTGTCACATTTTTACTAAAATTCCCTTGCCCCTATTTTTGACCAAATGACAAATAAACCAAAAAATATTTTTTCATACTAAAAATTCCTTACGTTTTTTTTAATCGGAAAAAATCAATTTTGGACTAAAAGTTTACGATAACTTTAATGAACCTAAAGCGCGCGCTACTGATCACTTACTTAGTATGTATTACGATGCATCAATTTATGTACTACGATGCTTCAATTAACATTACCTAATCAAGTTTACGCATCGTGCTGCAACAAGTTAAACAACCAATTGATTCATCACGCTGTAAAATATAATGAACCAAACCTTCATTTCCGTTTTTTCCATAACACAATCAACAAATGATTTCAAATTTATACATCTTTCATGTATCTCAAATTCAAATCGACGCATCACGATTGACAAAATGATGTAACATGATTCAAAATTGATGCATCTTTCCGGTATCTTAAATTCAAATCGATACATCACGACTGATAAAATGATGCAACGTGATTCAAATTTGATGCATCTAGATCGAAAAAAGATGTTTAACAACGAATCAAATTCTATTAAGACATTTCATCGAACAGTTTACATGAATAGTAACACAACACACAAACAGAATATATTTTGAATTAAACACACAAACACAATAATGAAGAAGAAGAAAAATAAGAATGGTGATGAACTGATGATGATGAAACTAATGATCAATAGATGAAAAGGAAATATAGTGAGAAATTAAGGTGCAGGATTAATCGAAAAGTGTTATTCACCACCCGACCTCCCCACCATCTTTCTCTTCATCTGTGCAAATTCCAGCCGTTATTTCTCTTCTACAAGTATTTTATGAACGATTTCACGAAAATGAATATTAGCGATTGAAAAAAAACATGAGACCAGAGGGGTTATCTCCTTAGGAAAGAGGACCGACCAACAATTTCTCAAAGAAAAAAAAGGTAAAAATCAAGTCGCTCTTCTCCCACCAATTTGTAACCGCTAAACACCCCTACACTTTAGCAGTAAAAGACATTTTTGGTGCACCAAGACACACCCAAAGCTTCATTTCATTCATCGCGATATATAAAATTTAATTGTGATGCATGATTTTTAATTGTGTAATATATCGATGCATTGTAGTTCCAAATTGGTGCAACACGATTTCTAATAGATGCATCGTGATTTAAAAAAGTATACAAGAACCGACAAGTTTCTATTCGGACATTTTATCAAATATACGTAATATTAAATAATTTGTGACGATTGTCGAAAGAAAGACAAGGAATTTACGCCCCGCTAAAGTGGTAAACAAACCTACACGACCTATTAATTTAGAGGAGAAATTGTGGGTCGGTCCACTTTTTGAAGTTTTTAATCGTTAAAGTACTTTTTTTTTCAACCAGAAAAAGTCACTTTAATGAACTAAAGGCGCACCACGGAGATCACGTACTCAGTGTATCGTGCTACATCAAATTTTACACCGAGACACAAAAAATTTAAATGCATCAATTTTTGCACCGTAATTCATCATTTTAATTACATAATCCAAATTTGCACCGCGATACATAAGTCTTAATTACCAAATCAAAATTTTCATCGCGATGAATTAGTTTTTGATTCACGATCCATAAAATATTATCTAATCCAATTTTGTATTGCGGTACAAAATTCATAATGAACCAGACCATGTCATCTACCTTCTTCTTCCATCTCCTCTATCGTAAGTTTTCTTCTTCCTCCTCCTCATCCGTCTTCGTTCTACTGAAAAATCCTTCAACCCAGTATAGATCCATTACATTTTTGTACTTAATGAATCAAAAAAATCGATCTCCGTTTCGTTGCCCAACAATGATGATTTTTTAATTCAATGTGCTTGCCGAAGCTATTGTAAGAGACGATGACATTTTTGGAACAATATTTTGAAAAATGACCTTTTATGATTAAAAGAAAAATAGGATATTAGAGGGGTTACAGACTTTGAAAAAGGGTCTAGCCAGAAGTTTACACAAATTTAAAGTATATACTTTGGGCTATTGACATGAAATTCAATGTCCTGTTTCACAAATGTTGCAAGTAGATCTCATTTCCGGGTATGATTGTCAAATGAAAGAAAAGATGGATACGCACATAAAAATTAAGGATCAATATGACAATTAGCCTTAATTTTCACTTCACATGCATCCATATCTTTACCGATGCGCTTTTTGCCAGCCAGCTAATAGCCCATAGCACACTGGTGAGCACAACAGAAAACTTTATAAATAATTAACAGAGTAATAACAATATTAATCACAGAGGAAAAAAAAGAAAAGATTGAAGTCAACGGACTCTTGAAATTAGAGTTGCAACTATATATTGGAATACAGTAGTAAACCCTAAAACGACTTAAACAAGAAACCGATAAAACAGATATGGCGCACGAACGCGACTGCCTTCTTACCAAAAGAAAGCCCAGAAGTGCGGTACTTGGAGGATTTGGCAACGAGTGTCAAGAGACACTTTATATTATTTTGATTTTTGACAGTCACCCTCCTTGGGGCACTTTGAGAAGTTGTTTAATGCTCCTCCTTGAGGATCGAAAGTAGAAGGGAAGCTGGTAGACAAGCTAAAAGGAATCCATCTTACATCTAGCCCAGCTTTTGAAGCATCAGATTACGAGTGAAGCTGCTGATGGATCAAAATGAGATCATGCCTTTATTCCAATTGGGCGCCCAGATCATATACTCACGTAGAATCTCCGGCTGATAACTCATCTTTCGTTGAACAATATCTCAAGTCAAAAATTAATGGATCTAAAAAGACTTTTTACATAGGTTAACAAACATCTTTAGTTTCAGTCTTTTTTACTCCTTTACCACACACACGAGAGAGAGAAAGTATATCGTATTAAGTCCTAGTATATCGGAAAATAGTTGAAGTCTCAACTCTCAAACAAGCATTGAAGCCCTGATAAAGAAGCCCCAAAACAGCAATATGCCAGAATAACAAACAAGAAAATAACATGATATTACCCATAAAACCCAAATCTAAACCCACATGATGCCGAAAAGGAAAAAAAATAGAGAACCAACATTATATGTGTCTTAATTAAAGGGACAAATTTGACTCATTCCCCTTAACCGCTTAAATCCCCACGGTATTTTACCGGAAAAAGTCACTTTTCGGCCAAAGTAACGATGCCATTAATTAAACAGACACGAGCTATGGATCATTTACTCAATGCATCAATTTGTGCATCGTAATCCATTTATTTGCGATTGGAAATGCATCAATTTGTGCATTACAATGCATTGCAATTACATTTGTGAGTAATTATTATTAGAAGTAAATAATAAATGATTGGTTCTTTCACCTTGGCTCGGTCATAGTTGTTAATCCAAGTTGTCCTAGTCTTTAGGTTGTAGTTAATTTGTTTCAACAGAGTTTGGTTTTACCTAGTCTATAGGAGGTTGTTTGATGTTCCTCTTTTCTTTCATAGTTTGTTAGTGTAGTTGTTTGATGTTCCTCTTTTCTTTCATAGTTTGTTAGTGTACTGCCTATTTAAAGGCCACTAATGAATGTAAGTTTGATTATCAAGATATATATCCTGAGCTCTCCTCTGTTTTATTCTCAGTGTTCTGTAACATTGGTATCAGAGCAAGGTTGGGGAGTGTAAACAAAAGTGAGTTGGGTTGGTGAGTGAAAAACTCGAGTTGCAGGAGCAGCAGTAAATCACGATGGCCACCGATAACTTTGTGCAACCAGCAATTCCCCGCTTTGATGGTCACTATGATCATTGGAGCATGCTAATGGAGAATTTTTTTAGGTCAAAGGAGTACTGGCAGGTTGTTGAAACTGGTGTAGCAGTTCCAGCAGCAGGAGTCACGCTATCGGAGACGCAGAGAGTGGAGCTGGAAGCGTTGAAGTTGAAGGATCTTAAAGCTAAGAATTATCTTTTCCAAGCAATTGATCGAACAATCTTGGAGACAATTCTTAGCAAAGAAACCTCCAAGATGATTTGGGATTCCATGAAGAAAAAGTATCAAGGTTCCACAAGGGCAAAGAGGCAGCAGCTTCAAACACTTCGCTCAGAGTTCGAAGTACTACAGATGAAATCGGGAGAAACAGTGACAGACTATTTTTCAAGGACTATGGCAATCGTTAATAAGATGCGGATTCACGGTGACAAGACGGAGGATGTAACTATCATTGAGAAGATTCTTCGATCAATGACACCAAAATTCAATTTTGTTGTCTGCTCTATCGAGGAAGCAAATGATGTTGATGAACTTTCAATTGACGAATTGCAAAGTTCTTTGTTGGTTCATGAACGAAAAATAAACAAACAGGAGAAAGAGGAGCAAGCATTGAAGGCCTCAACAGAAAATCACTCATCACAAGGAGACGGAGGACGAGGCAGAGGTAGAAGTACAGGCCAAGGAGGCAATGATCATGGCAACCAACAACAACATCATCAGCACCAAGAAAATCAATTTCGAGGAAGAGGACGAGGACGATCACAAGGGGGTTATCATTCAACTACCTATAGATTACAACTAGCAGATAAGTCCAGTATTGAATGTTACAGATGTTATGGGTATGGACATTTCCAATCAGAATGCCCGACCAAGGTGCCGATAGGACAAGGTGAGAAATCTAATTTTGCAGAAAACGACGAGGAGGAAGAGGAAATATCGTTGTTAATGGCTTGTGACCCAAATGAGGTAACTCATAAAAATTTATGGTATTTAGACACAGGTTGTAGCAATCATATGTGTGGAGATAGGTCTGCATTCTCTGATATAG
Organism: Codonopsis lanceolata; assembly: GCA_013146195.2. NCBI lineage: Eukaryota > Viridiplantae > Streptophyta > Magnoliopsida > Asterales > Campanulaceae > Codonopsis > Codonopsis lanceolata. Next base: position 75,697,364 of record CM028377.1, read on the forward strand.
ATGAGTCATATCGTGATAGTGTGAAGTTTGGTGATAACTCTAGAGTCTCTGTTATGGGAAAAGGAAAAATAACAATTAAAACCAAGGGCAATGTTATACAAACTATCTCTAATGTCTTGTTTGTTCCAGACTTGAAAACCAACTTGCTCAGTATTGGTCAGCTTCAAGAAAAGGGATATGAAATCTCCATTAAAGATGGAGTATGTTGTATTCAAGACGAGAAATTGGGCTTAATTGCTGAAGTCCGCATGACAGGAAACCGCATGTTTCCACTTCATCTTGACAACACTAAGCATTCATGTTTCTCAGCAAAACTGAAGGATGAAGCATGGCTATGGCACTTTCGATATGGGCATCTAAATTTTGGTGGACTGAAATTGCTACAACAAAAGAACATGGTTAGCGGCCTTCCTCCGATTACAGCTCCTACCGAAGTTTGTGAAGAGTGTGTTCATTCCGTAAACCATTTCCTAACAGCAAATCATGGAGAGCAACAAAGGCATTAGAGCTTGTTCATTCCGATATTTGTGGGCCAATAAAACCATGTTCCAATGGAGGTAAAAGATATTTAAATACCTTCACTGACGATTTTACTTGAAAAACATGGGTTTATTTCTGAGGAGAAATCGGTGCTTTTGCAGCTTTTAAAAATTTCAAAGTCTTGGTTGAAAAGAAGTTGGCGGCTCTATATAAAGTCCTTCGTACTGATCGGGGCGGAGAGTACAACTCACAAGAATTTGCAGATTTTTGTGAAGCTCATGGAATTAAAAGGCAACTTACAGCAGCTTATACACCTCAGCAAAATGGTGTTTGTGAGAGGAAGAATCGAACAATCATAAATATGGTGAGAAGCATTTTGGCAAGGAAAGGAGTTCCACGAAGTTTTTGGCCTGAAGCTGTGAATTGGAGCATCCATGTATTGAAGTCCCACACTTGCGCTCAAAATATGACACCGGAGGAAGCATGGAGCGGACAAAGACCGATAGATCATTTTAGAATTTTTGGGTGCATTGCCTATGCCCATATTCCAGACCAGAGAATGACAAAGCTAGATGATAAGGGAGAGAAATGCATTTTTCTTGGTGTTAGTGATCAATCAAAAGCTTATAAGCTTTATAATCCTATCACTAAGAAAATTGTCATTAGCCGTGATGTTGTTTTTGATGAAGATGGAACCTGGACATGGAATGTAGATGGAATAAAAGAGCATATTCCAGCAGACTTTGATGGTGATGAGGATATGCAGCAGCCCATGATGAATGTGCAAGAACCAGAAGTCACACATGATACTCAACCACATACTCAAAGCCCAATTGCATCAGAAGTAGATGGAATACAAAGATCTCAACGTACTAGAAGAAGACCTGCATGGATGGCTGATTATAAAGTAATCGGAATTGACCAATCGAAGACCCACTTATACACTTTGCTCTATTCTCCGATTGTGATCCTACAGTTTTTGAAGAGGCTATCAAAGAACCAAAATGGCTAAAGGCGATGGATGAGGAAATTGCAGCTATTGTTCGGAACAATACTTGGGAATTGACTGATCTACCAAAAGGGCAAAAGACAATTGGCGTCAAGTGGGTGTACAAAACGAAATTGAAGGAAAATGGGGAAGTTGACAAGTATAAGGCGCGCTTAGTTGCTAAAGGCTATAAGCAAGAGTTTGGGGTGGATTATAGAGAAGTCTTTGCTCCCGTTGCTAGACATGATACGATCAGGTTGGTGATTGCATTGGCAGCACAACATTCATGGCCTATCTACCAATTGGACGTGAAATCGACATTCTTGCATGGTGACCTCGAAGAACAGGTATTTGTCGATCAACCCGCTGGTTATGTGAAGTATGGAAGTGAGGATAAAGTTTATAAGCTTAAGAAGGCATTATACGGGCTAAAACAAGCTCCACGCGCTTGGTATAGTCGTATAGATGCTTATTTTTCTAAGGAGGGATTTAAAAAATGTCCATATGAGCAGACACTTTTTACAAAGATTGGAGATGGAGGTAAATTTCTCATTTTTTGTTTATATGTGGATGATCTTATTTACACTGGAAATGATAGTTCCATGTTTGAAAAATTTTAAAAATCTATGATGGTTGAATTTGATATGTCTGATCTTGGTAAGATGCATTACTTTTTGGGCATAGAAGTGGTACAATCTGCAGCTGGAGTTTTTATATCTCAAAAGAAGTATGTGCGTGAAAATCTTGGATAAGTTTCATATGAATAATTGTAATTCGGTCAACACTCCAACCGAAGTTTGGATTAAAGTGAACAAGGATCGAGGGAAAGAAAGTAGACAGCACACTTTATAAGCAAATCGTGGGGAGCTTGATGTATTTAACTACAACAAGACCATACATAATGCATTATGTGAGTCTAATTAGAAGATATATGGAGAATCCAACAGAGATGCATATGTTAGCTGCCAAGAGAATCTTTCGTTACTTGCAAGGAACCAAGGATTTTGGGCTGTTCTACAAGAAGGGAGAAATGTTAGATTTGATTGGGTTTACTGATAATGATTATGCAGGAAATCAAGATGATGGAAGGAGCACTTCAGGTTACGTTTTCATGATTGGCACAGGAGCTGTTTCATGGTCATCCAAGAAACAGCCAATTGTCACCTTGTCAACTACGTGTTGAATTTGTTCTTTGCCGCAATTGTGCTTGTCAAGCTATATGGTTGAGGAGAATTCTTGAAGAACTACATTTCAAGCAGATGGGAGCTACTACAATTTACTGTGATAACAGTTCAGCCATCAGGCTTTCAGAAAATCCCGTGCTACATGGAAGAAGCAAACATATTGACGTGAAGTATTATTTTCTCAGAGATCTTCACAGTGATGGAACGATTGCTTTGGAATATTGCAGAAGTGAAGAGCAGCTAGCTGACATATTAACTAAACCTCTCAAATTTCTTCCCTTCGAAAATTTGAGAAGGTTGATGGGAGTTTGCACTTTGGAAAATCCAATTTGAAGAAGCTGTTGAAGTAAACTGAAGTTTGAAAACTTTCAGTTTAAGGGAGGGATTATTAGAAGTAAATAATAAATGATTGGTTCTTTCACCTTGGCTCGGTCATAGTTGTTAATCCAAGTTGTCCTAGTCTTTAGGTTGCAGTTAATTTGTTTCAACAGAGTTTGGTTTTACCTAGTCTATAGGAGGTTGTTTGATGTTCCTCTTTTCTTTCATAGTTTGTTAGTGTACCGCCTATTTCATAGTTTATTTGTTATATCACCTTCCTTATTTTGTAATGATTAGGTTTATTGTATATACGTAGTCAATGTTTCTATCTTTTACTTGATATTGTAATTAAGGTATGAATCAAATAGAATAAATAATAATTGATTGATTTCCGTAAATATCTTCATCAAATTGAATATGATGATGATTTTTGTATATATCTCATTCGTTTACAAAATTGGTATGCATTGTAATTTCAAATTGATGCATCACGATTGAAAATAATTGAATTTCGATTCTAAATCGATTTATTTTGACTTCAAACCGATGCATCGCGATTCCAAATCGATGCATCGGCCGATTCAAAAGGTCATGTCCAAGAACGAACAAGTTCCTATTCAGGCATTTCATCAAAACAATTTATATGCACAACAACAAATACAAAGTGACTCTATTTTGAATCACAAAAAAAAAAAAAAAAATTGATAAAGAAAGGAAGGGTATGCTCTTAATCAATAAGCAAGAATCACCAACTCCATGAACCTCATTCTATTGCATTGGGCCAGCTTTGGATGCTTCTCTACATACCTATAGTAATGGGAAAAAGGAAGCGATGGTTCCAAATGCTTTTTCTTATATCTTATTCTTTGTCTCTCGCTCGTAGGGGGCATTTGAGGAAGAAAATTATGAAAGTGCCTTTTATGAAAGTGTACATGCCCGTAATTTGTCTTTAATTAAAGGGTGATAACCGAAATGTTCCCCTCCCATCAATTTGCTATCTCTAAAGGACATGAGTTTTTATTTTTAACAGGTAAAAGACATTTTTATGGCAAAAGGACAAGTATATACATTTAATGAAATCAGATTAGGGGAGCATTGCAATTTCAAGTCAATGCATCGCAATTCCAATTTCGCAAATCCAATTTTTGCATCAGAATTTACTAATTCCAAATTATGCATCGCAAATTCAAATTTGTGCATCGGGAATTTCTGCTTGGGTAATCCAATTTGTGTATCGCAAATCCAATTTTTATATAAGAATTTACTAATTTCAAATTGTGCATCGCAAATCTAAAATTGTAAATCAGGATTTCCTGTATAGGGGGTCTAGTTGGTGCATCGTAAATTCAAAATATTATATGGAGATTCACTAATTCCAAATTATGTATCAAAAATCCAAAATTGTACATCGTGATTTTCTGCATAGGGGAGGTCCAGTTGGTGCATCGTTAATCCAAAAATTAATTTGCATCAAAATTTACTTATTTCCCACACTTTTTGTTCGTTTGCGGCATGAAGGAAGACCGCGCACGATAGAAAGAAAAAGGACTGGAAATCATGTTCGCAAAATATAAAGGAAATGGGGTTTTGAAGGTATACGAAATAGGATCTTGTTTTCTATCCCAATCCTTATACAACTTCTCCATTCTCAAAAAGGAGCTGAAGAGGAACTTCCAGCGCACTAGTGGTATAATTTAAATTCATTCAAATCTTCTGCAAGGGAGGCATGCATAGCACTCGAAGATGAAGCAGATGTCAACTTTCGACAAATAATAAAAAAAGAATTAGCAGTGGCAGCTAAAACCTCATCTCTACCTGTGGAAGAGTAACTAGAACTAGCTGAATCTATAAGTGCTCCCGTTTGATAAAGCTTTTGATTACTGCTAGCTAGCAATTGGATTCTTTACTTGTTGGGTGTCGAAGGAATACGGCATGAGGGCGATAATCATTGGTAAAGTTGTTGGAAGATGATGGAATTGAGCATTTGAGGAAAAATAATATGAAAGTGATCTTATATGATTAAATAAAAAAACGGAATACTAAAGGTTGAAAATTCAGTAAAGTGGACCGACCAACAATTTCCTCTTAATTAAGCGAAACAACCCAGCGAATTATAGCCCCCCGAATTCATAGACTAAAGGCGAAAAAGTAACATCCAAGAAATACAAAATAAAAAACAAATCGAAAAAGCTAGCTGAATAAAACCGATTGTCATCAAAGCAGCATAACTACATAATAATGTCTTAACTTATAAACAGTGTGCAACATTATTTTTAACCACAACTCAAAAAAAAATAATAAATAAAAAATAATGAAAAGGGCAATATTTGTCAAGGTTTTGTAGTACATGCATGCACTACATATTATTTGTGCCATATATATCAGTTCAATAGTTGAAGTTGTTCGCTTGATATGGTTCATGGCTGACCAAAGAAATTTGTGTTCCCCAAACTCCACGGGACGCTACCGTCTGTGCTAGTTGCCATAGAACTCTGTCATATAAATAAATAGTAAAAAGCCTTAGCGAAGCAAACACGTACCGTGGTCACTATAATGTACTCCCTCCCCCCACTATTCTTTTTTGATACTATATCCCATTTTATTTGTCCTCTTTCTTTGGTTTGGAAAGTCTTTCAAGTTAAACGTCTATTGTACCCTTCTTGTTTGTGGTATAGAAAAATAAGTGGGACCCCATTGAAAGAATATATATATTATAAACTCAATCACTTTTTTAAACCCGAGTATATTTAATAAGGGGACACTTATTTTGGTACGAATGGGGTATAAATCCTGATGAAATCGACTAACCTGGTCAGTGAAAACATGGTTGAAATCATCAACAAACTGCTGATATCTCGAGCTTGGATAAGTAGTGGAGGATCCTTCTGGCAGTCCATTGATGTTATTAACAAGACCATCCACCAGGTCGGGGATGAGAAAATCAACGTTGACATCAGAGAAAGCAGGATAATCATAGGTTTGATGGTATGTCTTGTCCACAGAAGTTTGAAACTCTTCTTGTGTTATAGGACCTGTAGCATCAATCCCAAATTCCGAGCTCGTAATATCTATAGTCGGCGGAATAGTACTGTCTAAAAAATCATATCCTCCAAATGCTCCATCTATATTCGTTTGCATACCGAGGTTTGGAATCAGTACTGGTAGAGGGCTAAGGTTTTCAAAAGCTGGGGGAAAACTCGGAACTGAAATGGGACATGTTACTTGCAATTCGTGCTCGCTACTTTGGTTTTCCACGACAGAGGTGCTAGCGAAAGACTTGACTTTTTTATGGCGAACTGCCGGAATTTCTTTGCCAAGAATATCATCAATGTGTTGCTTTGCCAAGCGAGGCATTGCCCCAAACTTTCTCGGGTTTGAAGTATTTATTTTGTCGATGGACATTGTTGGAGCTGCACCTAGCGAGTGTGAATGTGTTGTTCTCCGTGTGTGTGGAGCTCGCCAGTCGTCATTGCGACACTTCTACAATGGATATATAAGATGAAACAAGGCAAGGAAAATTATTAAATCGACCAATACTAAAATCATTCTCATCTAATTTGACAAAAATAAACAAGTGAAGGTACCAATGATTTTGAGTTAGATGTGAAACAAACCTGCAAATGACTTGCAACCTGCATTCTCGTCAAACCAGGTACATTCATAAGATCAAGTATCTCCTTCGGGTAACATCCTAAATAGTTGATAAGAAATACAAAATGTCATTGTACTGCCATTTTTGGAAAAAAAAAACTTATATTACGAAACAAAATTCATTAAAGAAGATATTTACTTCCATCACCGAGATGATTGACAGCGTTCACGAATCTGGCATGAAGTTCCTCCGTCCATTCAGTACAAACCTTCCTCTTGACCCTGCTAGGACGACTATAATTTTCCGGTGAATGATTTACTTCGTCCTTCTTTGAACTTTTTTTACTTCTTTGTGTTTTCCTTGGCACAAAGCCATTGTTTCTTCCACTATCGGTTTCATTTCCTTTCTCCATCGCAACCAGTTCTATGTTAGATGGGACATACCTTTGATTCTCCTCTATTATCTCAGTTATTATTTCCTGCGCCACGAGAGTGTTGATCCTTGGCATTCTCTCCTTCATAACATATTGCCAAAAGTTTCTCGCTGTCTCCATAGTAAAGGGTTTTTGAAGTAAAAGAATGGCTCCATTATTTATCGCCATCTCTGCCACCAGCCTATCATATTCCTCAGACATTACTTCATTCCAAATCACACAAGGATAGAAATAAACTCAGTAATCCACAACTTTCATGACACACACACATAAGAAAAAACGGTGGATATGAAAATTACTTACAAACTGATGGGAGTTCCAAATGTACAGCCACTCGGAGAAGTTTAATCACATCCAAGTCGGGTAAATTACTATCTGCAAGCAACAGGTCAAATTCGTGTTTCCCTTTCGTAAGTATTGACAATGCTACCCTTCCACTTTCAACTGCGGTAACTGTAACAACATCAATTGAGCTATCCATGAGAAATGAGAACGACTGTAAAAACTGATACAAGAAATTACATGCTTAGAAAAGTATGATCATAAAGCTTCATCTACCAGATAACATCTATCATTATCTATTGGTGATTGATATTTCTTTTTCTGATGAGTTCAATAATTTTTAAGCTGATAAGACCCGTTTTTTCATTCCATTTATTATAATCTATTTTTACTGATATTAACCTTAAGGATGTTCGATTGATGATCAAGGCCAATTAGTGAAATGAATTGGACCTTCTTGCCATAAGAGTATAAATGTTTTCCAGTAACCGAAAAGCCTAAAATATTTACATTCCTTACAAAATCCTAAAAACACCCAATTAACTTGCTATTTTTGCTATTGAAAATTAAATTAATTCTTACGTTGATTGGGTTAAACTATAATTAGTTGATTTATGGTTTTTGATCTAGCTAGCTTCAAAGGACACTCTACATACTGAAGCATGTGCTAAGCACACGATCATAATTTATATAATTCCTAATTACCATAAATATGTGTATCGTAGCTGCAAAAACATTTGGGGTTCAAGTATAGTGCGACTACATTTCATGTCTAAATATATTAGTTACAGGCAAAAAATTTAATTTGTATAATCACAGATGTTGGCTTGTATATATAGAACTAACGAACATAAGTTCATATACATACCTTGTTTCTACCTCGCTCTTTGACAAACATAGACATGCGCTCATGCACGCTCATGCACACTCATCAGCACAATATAGACATCTTTTTTTGTCAGCAAGATTAAGATCACTCTACTACGGACAATATATTCTACTTAATTTCTTCAGTCCTTTTCATGCTCCTTTTTTGCTCCACACTAGATCGCTCAAAACCTAACGAGTTTCCCTTAGTGTACCGGTATGAATTGAAGGTGGGAGGAGTGTTGAGGCAGCATTCTTGCTGCTGTTTCTATAGCTTACAGCCTCTTGATTGTCACATATTTTGATTAGTAAACATCATACGATAACAACTTTTAGAGACAAATTATATTGTTAATTTTAGAGGAACTACAAAAATGGAAGAAGGTTTTTTGGAAATTAAACCTAGAATCTAATGTTTACTCGTTGACATGTTTCTCCAAATTTTCTAATTATAGTTATAGAATTAGAAACCATAGGAAACTGCCACAGAAACAGTCTTATTGAATGTAGAAAGGAATTTATGAATAATGATCTTTAGCGAAAGGGCTAATTAACCTGACGTCCACGCTTCTACAATTTGGCCCCAAGCACAGAGAGGTATATATGAAAATCCTCAAATGCTATGGGACATAATGGTCATAAATTCAAACATTTTCTCCGCAAATTCCATAATAAAAAAGAAGAAACAATATGCTATGCATGTATTAGTGTACGTCTTGCACGAGATATTATGAGCAACTAGCTAGCAAATAATCGTGCTTCACCTCTACGCACTTTGTCATCTTTCTCCCCATCAGCAAACCACCCCCCTTACAGTAAAAACAAACCTTCTTAAGTTATATCTCTACTTACTCGCTCAATGTGAGTTTCAGCATTGGATATTAATTAATTGGGCTTTCCCAATAATTAAATCCCCACATATTTAACAAACTATTATTATGTAGTTACACTTAGATATGCATGCTTGTGATATTAATTCTAATTAAGCAACAACACTACTAATATGCTATAAAATCATATTATGGAGTTTCAAGAATTCTTCTACTTCAAAGGTCTTAGTAAATGGAAGTAACAACAATTAGAAATTCAATCAAAGAAGAAAGGAAAGAATGGTATCACATAATTAATAATATGACTGATCAACAAACAAAGATTATTTCCGGAATCATGTATAACATAATGCAAATTACAATAAACAAGTTATAGAAGAAGAGAAAAGAAGATTTCATTTCCTAAAGTCAAGTTTCATCATAGTGCAATAAAATGTTGGCAAAACAAAAAGAAAATCTATTGGTACAAAATATTTGGGGATTAAAAGAAATAGGAAAATCTATCTATAGTTTATATATGGTAGATCTCCAAGGATATAATTTTAATGTAAAGTTGGTTAGAAGTATATTTGTTATTACTCGTGAAATTAATGAATAATAAAATAAATATGGGGTCCAAACTGATATTTATATATGAAATATAACATATAGTCACTTTGTACAGGATTTCCCAATGAGTAACAATAGAGTGAAGATTGCTTGTTCCAATTCAGCCATATAGTTTGAAAAATTATGATTTATGCATGAACAAACATTGATGAAGGATAACAATCTTCTATTAAAAAACACTCAGACCATGGGGCAAAAATGAAGGAGAAACAAATTAATCAAAGAATTGGCACCCATCCACAATTAGATGGATATTTTGTCATCTTGACAAATTGTTATGATCGCATGAAGACCGGAGGACTCGTATATAAAACATGATTCGATTAAAAGGGAAAGAATTATGTCAGTAAACAAAAATGTTACAGCGATTAAAACTTGTGATGCAAACGGGGAAAGAACTATAATAGTAAAGAATTTATATAGTCTAATTAACACCTTCTCAGGGATCGTTGATAATCAATTTAAGTAAAATTAAATATATTCTACCTTTGTACGAACAAGACTCCAATAGATCAACCAAATAAATGAGATAATCTTGGTCATGTTCAACCAACAGTACATGAATCTCATGTCTGAAGATTGAACTTTGTTTGGTCTGAGAAGCTCCACTTGGTTGCCACATTATTGCTAGGAAAATTGGGATTTTGTGTATGTATACGATGGGGGCCGGGGAGGTTCCAATGAAAGGTTGCAAGTCCTCAACACCAATCCATTATAACGTCTTGTATATGCAACGCTTTTTGCATCGAGTAGAAAAATGTTAAGAGTTGAAAGCAGCAAGGAGTGCATTTGTACGTATATATTTCGTACCAGGTTTTCGTCCCGGTTTTGACTTCTATACATTTGTTTTTTTCTTTTGTAACGCATTCCCTAAAGTTTTGGCCTCTATATGATACTTAACTTTGCAAGCTCCATAGTTGTTGACTTACTTTTAAAGAATGTTTTTGTTCACACTATTTTGAACTTGGGGACCCTTCTCAAATTTTGACCAGAATAGCTTCATTCGGAAGAGGAAGTAATTAATTAACTTTTATTTATTGTTGAGATTTAATCAAAGCCTTTTTTATTTAGTTGAGATTTTGTAGCACTTATTACATCATAATTAAATCAATTAAGAAAATCATTTGAAGTCAAAATAACATTTAAATTCCATTTTCTGAAGGAAAATACTTTAGTTATAATTAAATTGTCAAATTTTCCATTTTAGGGAGTGTGGAAATTGGGAGTCGGGAATTAATAAGCTTGTAATTATTTTTTTAGTTTTCAGATGGGTATGACTTTGGTGTACCCAACGAAGAAGTTGGGACTCATAAAAGAAATTCGGTATAATATTTATTTAAAGTATTTTTCAAGGAAATCAATATATATATATATATATATCCAAAATTAATGTGGTCTGAGATAAAAATGCTAATTATAAAAGCAAGGGATTGATATAAATTCATTACCCGCTTTTGCCGGATAACGGATGGTTTAGAAGATTTCATTTTAATGGTTTCAAGTTTGTATACTGTTGCGTAGAAGCATAGCCTACTTTCATAATAAATCGTATTCATTAGTAGCCTACAAGCTTATTAACCTAAAGCATAGTCAAAAGTAGTGTGTGTGTGTGTGTGTGTGTGTTGAAAGTAAATAACTTAGTCATCCTATAATTTTCCTTTTCATTTAATACTGATGTGGTTCTGGTTTATATAGAGCTTACTTACCCTTTTTATTGTTTTTTTATTTTTAAATTTTGTGAAAATAGGTATACGAAGAAGTATTAGATTAGTTAAGTTAAGGTATACAATAGTACAATCTGATTTTTCTTGACGCTTGCCAGCTTCTATTTAGATTTTAATGGATTACTAAGATATGTAAATTGATGCTAAGTACAATCTGGTTTTTCTTGACCGTATTTTCTAATATTTTGTCATTAATAATCACTAAGATATGTAAACTGAAAAAGGAAATGAAGAAGTCATTACATACCTTAAAGAATAGTATATTTGCAAACAACACCTGGTTGAGGTTACTTCTTCCATCCAAGGGGTACAACATATATGTTGTCCATTAAGATCTAGTCTAGTGGATTGCCAGGGTGTGTGTGTATATATATGAAGATTGAAGTTGTTTCCTTAATTTATCAGTTGAACGGATTGATCGGTTCTCTTCTTGGAGGTCATAAAAATGAAAATGTTGGAGTGATGCCCAGCAATGGGTCGGAGTTTCTCAATTTCAGGAAGGTGGTAGTGGATTAATCATACTGCATGTCTCTTGGAACCAGTGTTGCTGTGAGCCTGTCACTTCAATATTAGTACAAAGTGTCAAAGAATTTCTCCAAATTATTAGTAGTTCAACTGATGAGTGTTTTGCTTACTCAAAGTGGCAAAAAAATAAAACAAAATCGAAACTTAATTGAATACAGCAAAAGGGGTGCAAGGGAGACGAATATGAGATTAGGTGACTGGAATTTTCCAAAACATATTCCTCGATTTTTCAAAGGGAAGAGCGACAGATAGGGGTTTCCTGGGACCATTTCCAAGATATTAATAGATAGATAGATATTTGGATACATAAGCAAAGTTTGATACAATAAAAACCATATATATTTCCCCAATATATAAAGAATGATCATGGAGATAATTGTACTCTAAAGAATTTTCTTCCATAACATCTTATTGAGATAAGCGAAAGAACGATAATGATCAAATTTATTATCAACGTTTCATGTCTATGTCTTGTGCAATAAAAATATAGTTGGTGAACAAAGCATCGATCCATACTTCTGTGCTCCTCATTCTGCTAACGCTTCATGATTTACGAAAGAAATTTGATGTGCTCGTACTCCACTGTCCTCTAACGTCTCTGTTGAGCAATGTGAGATGCTGTCATATATTGGTACTAGATGAGTAAGCAGTTCTATAATTAGTAAGAAACAAGATATTCAAGTTGTTTATTTGTTAAGAAAAATACAAGGAGCGAACCTGATCCGGGAAGAGTTGGTTAAAATCATAGACATATTGTTGGGACACTGAACCTTGGTTAACAATTGATCCTTCTGCCAGTCTAGTACTCATGTTTGGGACAAAGTCATCCATCTCCCGAAGAAAATCAAAGAAGTCATCATGTGCTTGCTTCTGATTCAGCGTACTGGAATGATAATCTGCCCCTGGGATGATACCATTTAGATCAGAGAATATTGGGTCATAGTTATGATGTGCAGTCTTCTCCGTTGTGTGGGTATAATTCTCATGATTCGCATTACTGTTAGCTTCAAGCTCGTTGTCCGTGTTATCCATAGTTTGATCAGCATCGCCATAGAAAGCATACCCTCTCCCTCCTTGCCCCAAGTTTTGTGGTCCAAACTTCTTCATGAATGGGTAGCTTCCAAATCTTTTTCGAAGCCTTCTTCTATTTCCAGACAAGTCACTACCAAATGATAAGTTGATTTCTTGCCGAGAATTATTTTCTTGAGCATTTGGCTGATTTTGATCTAAGGGTGGCATTGACCCGAATTTTTTAATATTACTCCTTTGCTGTGAATCTTCATTGTAGGATGTTTTAACACTTGGTGAATGAGATACTTTTCGTGCCACAGCGCCCGCCAGGCATTTCTAATTTATGAATCAGAGGAATCCATGAGTCAAAACTAGTAAGAAGATTATTAACATCGTACAATAATCAAAAATCGAAATCTTTCCAAATTGTATATTAAATATTGTTGAATCATACCTGAAGATGACTAGCAACTTGCATTCTTGTCAAACCTGGTACACTCATAAGCTCAAGTATCTCCTTCGGATAACATCCTAACATAGAAAGTCGCAAAATCATGAATAAGAAAGAAAGCTGGCTTAGACAATATAATTTTTTTTATGAAAATATAATTATAAAAAAAAAAATTAAGAGTGTTTGTTTATATATACTTCCTTCGCCGAGCTGATTGACTGCATCCATGAATTTCTCGTGAAGTTCCTCAGTCCATTCCGTACAAACCTTCCTCTTAACTCCTACCAATACTAACGTTGTCGTTTTCTGATATCGAATTGCATTCTTGATCCTTATTTGAATATTTTCTACACTTCCTCGCCTTCTTTGTGAGACCATGTCTGCCCTTTCTTTTAATATTTCTACGTTGTGATCCTCCATCGTTAATGGCGCCCATTGCCCTTTTCCCCTTTGATTTCTTACATTTTTCATTCTGACCGTTTTCATTCTCACTATGTGTATTTGTTTCTTCATCATATTTAGCAAGCTTTTGTATCCTTTCCCTCATGACATGTTGTCGCATTTGCTTCACGGCATCAGTTGACAAAGGTCTTCTGACCAACAGAAATGCTCCGCTTTTGAGTGCTTTCGATAGTATTTCATCATCTTCATCTTCAGACATCACTTCATTATAGGATAACCATGCATGAATGAATACATACACAAATAAGTAAGAAATACATGAATATATATTTTCTTTTTACATTTAAAAATAAATAAATCTAATTTTCAAAGGAGAAAAAGCATAATCAAGAGTAAAGGATATATTGACGAATACTTACACATGGCTAGCAAATCCATCTTAGCTATTAGTTTGAGAAGCATAAATGCATCCAAGTCATGTACATTAACATCTATGAGTACAAGGTCAAATTCTTGCACTCCTTCCGAGAGGACGGACAAAGCAGCCACAGCATTTTCAACTGTCGTAACTAATAAATGATTCAAGCAAAAAAAAAATTAATTAGAATCAGAATCAGGTTAAATGCTGTTAGGGCTGCACTTTCCATAAATCCTATAGCTAGAGTGAGATATATGTATTAACGCTCAACTTACACTAAACGATTTTCTTAATTTCCTATAATAGTTGAATTAATTAGTACTAGTTTCTATCTCCTATAGAACAAAAAATAAGCAAGTTTACAAAACATGAGATCAGCGTCTAACATTGCCGTGGAAATTTTGGAAGGAGAAAAGTGCCAAATAAGTTTTCGAATCAAATTAAAGGTAGCAAAATAGTTAAATTTAAGTTCCTTTCTGCAGAAAAAATGAGCCTAACTTTAGCATTTATGCATAAGTTACAACTAAATGAAAATTCACAGTAAAAAAAGTCAAGATGATTTGAGTCACGTACATTCCATATCATAATTGACTGTAGAATTCACATAAAAAGCGAATAATAATTTATGTGGCAAGAGGAGTGAAAGCAAACCCTTCAGTTTATTAAAGTTCCTTCATTCCTATCAAAAAGCTTATTTTTCATATTTAAAAGTCAACTAAGAATAAATCATTTCAAAATTTAGCACACTTTAATTATATTTTAGCAGATATATAATATATCAGCCCTTTATTACTACATTGAGAATATTACTGAACCGAAAATTTTATGACTTTGCAAAAAAAAAACTGTAAAAGTTCAGTCAAAATTCCATTAAGTTGACCTAGAAAGTCAAAATTGGACTCTTTGACTAGAGCAAAAGGTATAACAAATATTATTTTGATTCCCAAAAAATAGTTTCATGTATTTATTGTTGATAAAAAATTAATGTTTAATTTACATTCAATAGATTTTAATTTATGAAATTTCAACTACAGAAAGAATATTTAGAAAAAACATAAATAGCAACTTTTAAAATTTTGTAACAACAAGTAATTTTTACAAAATTCTGGTCAAAGTTTAATCAAGTTGACCGACAAAAGTCAAAATGAGACTATTTTCTTAGGATGGGTCGGGAGAATAAGTCTTTTGAAAATGGAAATGAACTAAATTATTAATCTGCAAGTATACATATATATTCCCAAAATAATATGCATAAATATATGTTGTAATGAGCCGAGATATTTGAGTTAGTTAATAAAAAATAAAATTGTGATGAGAACTAACCATGAAATCGTCACCATCTCACATTTTCGTTGATACATTGTACAAATGAAATAAAGCATATATCACACCTAAAAAACAAGTCAAATTTAGTTCATGAAAGTGATATAGTACATGTACAAATGAA
>CM028377.1:75713024-75779801 GCA_013146195.2 Codonopsis lanceolata
TCGCTTTTGGTGCTCCATAATCCTCGCCAATGCAACCCGATGGGCTTGGCATCGAAGTTTCGACCGCCAGCTACATAATCCTCGTAATGCAACCCGATGCTGGCTTGGCATCGAAGTTTCGGATCGCTTTGGTGCTCCATAATCCTCGTTGTGCAACCCGATGCCGCGTTTGGCATCGTAGTTTCTGGATCGCTTTTGAGCTACATAACTCGTGAATGCAACCCGATGCCGCTGCTTGGCATCGAAGTTTCGATCGCTGTGCTCCATAATCTCGTTGTGCAACCCGATGCCGCTGCTTGGCATCGAGTTTCGACCGCTTTGGTGCTACATAACTTCGAATGCAACCCGATGCCGCTGCTTGGCATCGAAGTTTCGATCGCTTTGGTGCTCCATAATCTCGTGAATGCAACCCGATGCCGCGTTGGCATCGAGTTTCGGATCGCTGGAGCTACATAATCCGCGGAATGCAACCCGATGCCGTTGCTTGGCACGAGTTTCGACCGCTTTTTGGTGCTACATAATCCTCGTGAATGCAACCCGATGCCGCTTGGCATCGAAGTTTTCGGACCTTGGTGCTCCATAACTCGTTGTTGCAACCTCGAAGATGCCCAGCGCAAGCTTGGCATCGTAGTTTTCGCTGACGCTTTTGGTGCTCCATAACTCGCCAAATGCAACCTGATGCCGTGGTTGGCATCGAAGTTTGGACCGCTTTTGAGCTACATAATCCTGCAACCGATGCCGCTGGTTGGCATCGAAGTTTTCGGACTTTGGTGCTCCATAATCCCCAATGCAACCTCGATGCCGCTGCTTGGCATCGTAGTTTCTCGACCGCTTTGGTGCTCCATCGTTAATGCAACCCGATGCCTGGTTGGCATCGTAGTTTCGACCGCTTTGGTGCTCCATAATCCTCGTTAATGCAACCCGATGCCGCTGCTTGGCATCGAAGTCTCGATCGCTTGGTGCTCCATAATCCTCGGAATGCAACCCGATGCCGTGATTGGCATTTAGTCTCGATCGCTTTTGGTGCTCCATAACTCGTGAATGCAACCCGATGCCGTGGATTGGCATCGAGTTTCTGACAGCTTTGGTGCTCCATAATCTGTCAATGCAACCCGATGCCGTGGCTTGGCATCGAAGTTTCGAATAATTTTGGTCCTCGAAAATCAAGTTGTGCAACCCGATGCCGCGTTTGGCATCGAAGTTTCTCGGATTAATGGTCCTCCAAAATCGTTAATGCAACCCGATGCCGCTTGGCATCGTAGTTTCGATTAATTTGGTCCTCCAAAATCGAATTAATGCAACCCGATGCCGCCGCTGCATCGAAGTTTCTGGATTAATTTGGTCCTCCAAAATGCCGATCGCTTTGTCTTCATTAATGGCATTTTTGTCATTTGTCAAGCAATTTGTAGTTACATGAAATGTCCAAAAAATTGATGGTTCTATATGAAAACATGTTTTCAAAATTGTACCCACTTGAAATTCACCCTATTTAGTAACTAATTGAATTGAGTTTGGCTAGGCCCACTTTTGACTAAGATTTAAAACAAATTTTCTATTTAGTTTAATTTGGGTTATGAAACATAGTAGGTTTTTGGGTTTTATAAATAGGGTAGTGAGTAAAAAAAAATCAAAAACACAAAAGAAAGGAAAAGAAGGGACGGCGGCTGGAGCGTAAGCGAGAGAGAGTTCGACGGCAGCAGGTGAGTAATATTACTTCCTTCCTTTGGTTCTTTGCATTAGTATAAGTAAAACAAAAGATGAATTTATTAATATTATATAGTTACCTTAATGTTTTCAATTGATACAAAAATGGACAAAAAGAATGTTAGTTATGTTTAGTTAATATAGATAAAGAGAAAGTGAAAGAAAGGAATGTATGTGTGAGTGGTTGTGTGTATCGTGTGTGTATTGGTAGGTATGCCAGTGTGTGTGATTATATTATATAGTAATATAGGTAATATATATAGGCTATATTTATACAGGAGGTCAAGTTTTGTAATTATAGCATAGTTATTAGTTTTCAAAAAAAAAAAACAAATGATAAAAAAAAAATCTATGTTGGTGGTGGGTAGTGGTGTGTGTGTGGCGTGTATGCGTGTGTTTTATTTGTAGGTAACGGTTATTGAATATTATTGCAATTATAGCTTAGTATATATTTTTTAAAATTTTAAACTTAGATTTGGACAAGGAAGGTTAGGACGATCGTACGTATTGCGGGTCTTTCTTTTACTA
The DNA here is from genome assembly GCA_013146195.2 of Codonopsis lanceolata. Lineage (NCBI taxonomy): Eukaryota > Viridiplantae > Streptophyta > Magnoliopsida > Asterales > Campanulaceae > Codonopsis > Codonopsis lanceolata. Next base: position 75,715,257 of record CM028377.1, read on the forward strand.
AGCATTTCGAGGTAAGAGATTATACCTCATATAGTTCTTTTGAATTCTTCGTTCCATACTGTTAGGTTTCCGCTATTTCTTTGATAAATGCATTTCCTTTCACTACAAGAAAAGAGTGTATTTGGATCGCTCATTTGCCGTCCCTAATAGTATTTAGGACGGCCATAGGGACGGCAACATGGGGGCTTAAATAATATGGGTGCTAAATGTTTTAGGGACATGACGAGCCGTTCCTAAAGGTTTTTAAGGACGAAATTTTTGCCGACCCTAATACGTCTCAATACGTTCTAAATAATTGGCGGGAAAACAAAAATGACGGATTATTGCCGTCCTAAATGTTTTGGCGCCAACACTTTTGGTTTTAAAATTTTGTGGAAAACAAAAGGACCGATTGTTAGGCCCTAAATGTTTTGGCGCCAAAACTTTTGGTGGGAAATTACAAAAAATTGTGACGAGTAATATTGGAAAAATTGGTGGGAAACTTATTAAGGTCGACTTCCATCGTCCTAAAAAATAATTTCTTATATTGATATATGCATTCGATTAACGAATTATAAATTTAGCATTTTCATCCATACAACAAACAAAAGTTTTAGTAAAAGAAGATATCATTAATAATATAAGATAGTCGTTACATCAATCTGTTAATAAAGTTGATTGTTTACCAAAAGAATCAATCTACTAGATCCTAAGATTAAGGATAAAATAATTTTTTGGTCCCTAAACTATACCAAAACTATGCGTTTGGTCCCTCAATTTTTTTTTGTATGCGTTTGGTCCCTTAATTCGATTTTTTTTGGTCATTTCCCTCTGCAGATCTCACTTACTAAAAATTAACATTGGCTAACTTTTCATAATGTCCAAACCATATGGTGTTAATGTGTAATTTGAAAAATTAACCAATCAATTAAAGTAACTTATTTTTGGTCAATTCCCCTTTTTCTCTCTCTTCCTCAAATCAAAATCAAAGAGGAAATCAAAATCAAAATCAAAGGCTCACTGCCGACGACCAAAGCTCTTTCTCGCCGACCTCCGCCGCCTCTCACCTCCGTGAAGTTTGTTCTTACGAGGCTTTGCCTAATCGTCAGCCTCTCCTCCTCGCCCCGATTCGGGGCGCATCAGATGAAGTCTATCACCGCACCTGTAATTCCAACCATCGACTCTTTCCGAACTCCTCCTACGGCTTGCCTGTCGTTTTAAATTGTATGCTCTCCTTAAACCATGGCCATAGTTCGAAGCGCATAGGGCGAAAATTCACTTCCTAATCACTCATATTGTTACATCACCGACGCCTTTCAAATTGTTGTATTTGCTTAGTAAAGATCGATCTTCAAACATATGCATGATTGAAGTGCGTGGTTCAAGGTAATGGCGAGACCATTAATCGCTAAACTTGACGAATGATGGAGAAGCTATGGCCGTAATCAACAATCACAGAGTGCAATATATATATATATATATATATATATATATATATATATATATATATATATATATATATCCTATAAGCGCTTCAAGATCAAAGAGGAAATCAAAATCAAAATCAAAGGCTCACGTCGACGACCCAGGCTCTTCGTCGCCGACCTCTGCCGCCTCTCTCAGCCTCCAGGAAGTTTGGTTCTTACGAGGCCTTGCCCACCGTCGCCTCCTCCTCTGCCCCCGATTCCGCCGCACCGATGAAGTCTATCAAGGCACCTGCATTCCAACCACCATCGACTCTTTTCCGAAACTCCTCCGGCCGGCTCGGTCTCAAGTCGCTTCTAGTCAGTCGTGCCTCCTCCCACGAGATCTCTGGTCACCGGCTGATCGAAGTCCGAAATCCAACTGGATCGACCGGAATCCAAAAATTGATGAGCTTGAGAGAAATGACTGAAGAGAGAGACTTTGAGGTTGAACCGATCTGAGAATTTGGTTTGTTGAAGAAGAGAAATGATCTGGGTTTTAGTGAATTTGGTGTTGAAGAAGAGAAATGATCTGGGTTCAATTTGACATGCCATCCTTGTTTAATTTTTCAATTGACACGTTAACCCCTGTAGTTTGGATATTTTGAAAAGTTAGCCAATGTTAAGTTTTTTTAGTAACATAACGGTAGGAAGGGGAATTGGCCAAAAAAATCGAATTGAGGGACCAAACACATTTCAAAAAAAGTACAGTGACCAAATGCATAGTATTGGGATAGTTTAGGGACCAAAAAATTATATTATTCTAAGATTAATTAACCAACCTACAAGCAACTTCTTGAAATATAAAAATATCATCTCAACTAGTTTAAACTACAAATTAGATCATAAAAAAACAAAAGCAAATGCTAGCTTGATGATAACTTTTGACCAATGTGCATCGGATGACATCTTGCAATATTCCCAAAAGCAACCTGAAAAAATAAATGAAATAAAACAATCAATTGAAAAATATCACATAATTTTTATTTTCCAAGGAAATATAAGAAAAATTATTATAAGCTCATTTTCATTTTAATAAGCTACTGGCAATTTTCTGCAAAGAAGACAACATTTTGCGCTCATTAAAAGAAACCGATTTTTTTTTAAGAAGTACAACTGTGTTCTATGTCTTTATTTCACGTCGAAATCTGATCTCTAAGATTACAAAGGTGCCTTAAATAGGCTACACAAGAAGTTAAGTACCCTAACTTACTAATACAATCCTTATTTCTCTCTAGGCTAGATGATACGGTGTCAAAATCTGAACACCACAAATCGCCTAAATCAGCCTTTTATAATCGGCACTGCCAACAAAGTCAAGCGAACAAGCTGCCCTAAAACTACACACTGTCATGTTTTGATGAACAAAACTGTCCTAAAACAGTCCACGTTTTTTTTAATGTTTAGGCTGCCACAAAAAACGAAAATATAAAATAAAAAGAAGAAGTAGAAGAATAGGCTACACAAGAAGTTAACCCTAACCTACTAATACAATCCTACTTAACTAATAACATGATAAATCTAATTAAAACAGGAAACTAAAACTAACATCGAATAAAACAACTAAGGGAATTAAATACTAATTAAACTAAAACAAGACTAGGTGAATTCTTTATTTCTAATCTGCCTTGAGCCCTTTCACTACCAAACCTCAATATACCTTGGTCCTCCTTTCTAAGCCTTGTCACAAGGATGCCCCAAATGCATGACGCCTCCCCACATGTCAAGATTCACCCGTGACTCCTTTTGGGGTTTAAAGGGCCCAATTGTATATTGTGATAAGGAAACAACCCTATGTATATTGTGATAAGGAACAAAGGAAATTAAATGTGTACCTTTGAAAATTTAGGTTGTTTGATTTTCTGAGGTAGATCCATGACCACCGGACTGCCTAGGGCTTGAATAGCAGAAGGATCGAGAGATCCCCGCACTTTGCAACATCCGAATTATTCGGGCCTCACTATCTCGTAGATTGTAGGGTAACTTGTAATCGAGACCTTAACTCAACAATCGTTCTTGATGACGAAGATCTCTTCATCACGACGGTCTCGCCTCATCACGACGATCTCGCTTCCTCGTCACTGACGATCTCTCTCTGCAATTACTTCTCTTAATCGGGCTATCTCATCCTCGTAATCATGGATTAATGGAGTTGAGGTCCGAGATAGTGTAGAGCTTCTTGTACCACCACATATAACTCGACCATGTCCATCGCTACCTATTACGCCTAAGAATATCTTCTTTCTCTTCTTCGCATCATCCTTCCTCCTCCGTAATTCATCGAGTCGTCTCGCAATGTTTCCTCGTAAAAAGAAAAAAGAAAACAAACTTATGCGAACTAGCTCAATATTCAAGATAAAAGTAGCAAGTAATTATTCAATCATTAATCTAATGCATATTTCATAAATTACCTCTAATCCAACTGCTCCATCATCTTCTGTGATACTTTCCATTTTTGCAACGGGTTGTTCCATATACTAATCAAATCAGAGGCTCATTATTTTTTTTCCTCTAATGATATTGAAAAAAAAAAGAAAGGAAAACATTTAGTTACGTTTAACTAGTGTCACTATTCATATCAAAAGTTGTAGTACTTGTGTACCTCATTAAACTTTCACTAACCTTATGAATTATATTCGGTATTGAGGTTCTTCCAATCTTAGGGTGGGCAAAGGTTTCCTCTATTGTGTTTGTTCTTTCTTGCGCTTCCTAGAGCAGAAAGCATGTCATACCATCTAAATAATTACATATGTGTGTGTGTGATATATATATATATATATATATATATATATATATATATATATATATATATATATATATATATATATATATATAGAGCAGAGAGAGAGAGAGAGGTACAACTATCATCACTAAGTCATACATAGGTTGACTGAGACTCCAAGATTTCACGAGTTCCCGACCATTGCTCTGCCACCTCCTGGGGTGTAACAACCAGGCGCAGCATCTCGTATCATGGGGCCAAGAGTATTTTTTCTTCAAATCATGCTTAAATGCTTTCCATGTCAGATTCATTTTTAAAGCAAATATCTTATAGCCATCAGGTGCATTTGTATTTGCCTGAGTGAAAAGTCAAAAAAATGATTAGTAGTTTAGTTCAAACATATGAAATAGTTAAAAATATATTCATAATTTTTTTACTATTTAAATTACCTGCACATCTTTCCAAACTGACTCAAGTGTCGACTCACTCATCCCATTCCATGAAGTCCAATACAATGGGAACCATGTCCCATTTCGAGCATAAGTCCCAAGATGACTCGCTAATTTGGCAGCATTTTCACCAATAGGGTAACAGTTTTTGTCCCATCTTCTCCTTACCCCACCCATCCCATGCATTAGCACGACCTCTACCTGTCTTCTTCATTGTGGAATCATTTTCACTATCATCTGCCAATAAGAAAATAACTCGATCATTAAAATCCAGCATAGAAATTCTCTTTATATAACAAATGATTGAAGTTCACAAGCATAAAATTAAACTCATCAACCATTTTCCCTACGAGTAGTATACTATCCATAGAGGCACATGTTCAGTCAAGAACCAAAAAAATAAGACTTTCCTCCAATTGGAGAACCTATAAAGTTAGAAGGTTCATAAAGTGCTCAACTTCCTCTTGCTCCCAGTCTCACAAATTCTTTCTAAGAAGAGGATTCCAATCAGATCTACTATTCCCAGATTCCATATCTCAACAACCAACCATTAGAATCAAATTTCTCACATTATCTCCCATTGGGTCATTGGGTCTACTAATATTGTCTCACAGATGTTGTTCATTTTGAATTTCGCCTTCTCTAGACCGCACATTCAAATTGGTAATCTCATTTTAGCTACATTCACGATATTAACTTGACCCCAAAGCACGTCATCTGATTATGCAAACACCGGCTATGCTTTTTCTTTAATCAGCCGGAAAGCTTTATCCATTTGAATCCTGCTCATGCAATGCAATTGGGGGAAGCCCAAATTGGATGAATGCAATTTTGGGTTGTTCCTTTCGCTTGAGTTTAAGAGTTTTTTCGACATAATGGTCCTGAGTCTCATCTATCTCCGGTTCTATTGTTGTGTCCTAGAGTTCTTCAATGGCGTACTCTCTAATTTGTTTAGGGACTATAAATGCCGTGCATGTTTGCTTTTAGTACTTAAGTCAACGTTAGTCAGCCTGTGTATCGTATGCTTTTATTTTCGGCTAAAGTTAGTTAATGAACATAGTTTTTAAACATAAATGCAGGGGGTATTACCTGACAAAACTGCAATAGCAATTAAAAGACTTTCTGCAAAATCAATGCAAGGAATTGAGGAGTTTACAAGTGAAATATATGCTATTTCGACTCTTCAACATGAGAATCTTGTGAAGCTAATTGGATACTATGCAGAAGATGGTCATCTCATAATTCTCTACGAGTACATGGAAAATAATTCTTTCACATGCGTATTTGGTAAAGAAGATTACGAGCTTAATTTTATAGTAGAACTTCTATAAAATCAAGCTTCTCAACTATCGGGGTTTGCATTGTCACAGTCCTAGAAGAAGCCAAGTGGAAACTAGATTGGCCAACCAGATGCACATTTGTTTGGGAATTGCCAGGCCTAGCGTTTTCCACGGGAAGCAGATTACCAATTGTGCATAGAGACATTAAACCAACAAACATTCTATCATATTTTTGTTTCTGCTTCTAGCCCGAAAAAACGATTTGAATTGTGCGGTGTAATTGTCCAAGACTTAAGAGAGCTTCCATGCTATTAAAAGAGAGACGATGATATTCAGCAGCTTTTACAAAATTGATCTAGATATGCAGCAGTTTCATGCAGTTCAAAGCAGTCTCATGCTGCAACATCATCTAAAGAACCATTCAAATTGATCTAGATATGCAGCAGTTTCTAAATAATCTGTCAAATCATATTTTATGGAAATCTGAGAACTGATAACGTATCAAAGAAAAGGTCATGTGAACTTAATCATAGGTCTTTGTGGAATCATTTTTAGAAGTGTGTATCTAGGGAGAACCATAAATTCTATAACATCCACATACCAACTTGCACGAGGAGAATATTATCGCTATGGATTCTCCATAAGGGCCGATTCCCATTTGTTAATAAAATTTTACATCACCTTTATAAGCTTTTAGTGCCCTGTGTGTGTTTATTGATGATGTTGTAGCATGTGGTTGTTGTATATTCTGCATGTCTACCAATTATTGATGGGATCTACCAATCACATGTATTTCATAGTAAATAAGTTTTGATAAGCATATTTTCCAGTCCATGCCAAAAGAACTTAGCTAATCTACGGAACTCAAATTTCCAATTGAGATGAAATTAACATATAAGATTTAAAAAATTAATTATGTAGTCGCTTGGAGTTACCTTCCAAGTCGACATTATCCTCGTCATACCGCAAATTCTCGATAAAGTATATGATCGACACCTTTCCGAACTATAGGACCATGCTCGCTTTCCCATTCAGAAAACTATATCTACCATACGCCGCACGTATATTAGAGACCATCTCTTCTTCGTACGCACTACGATGATCCACCGATGATCCCCCATTTGTTGCACAGATGATCCCTCATTCTTTGCCAACATCTCCCATCCTACAATGAAGTCCTCTTTCTCATCATGATTGATCATTCAATATATACATGACAACTTTAAAATTTACATGTCAAAATAAGATAAATAGAATACGGATGAAATATACAGTTACAAAACATTACTAAATATAAAAGTGACATGTATAAATAAAACAAATAGAATATAGATGAAATATACAATTTCAATTATCTTCCATCTCATTTTCTTCAACATCATTATCAAGGTCAGGGACACTAGCTTGTGTCAATTATAGCTCCATCTACTCCTTGACGCACCCAAGATGTGTTTTGGTTTTGTTCTAGTTGTTGACTAGTGAATGGTTCTACTCGAGGAACCTCAGAATCTTCTTCATAATTTGAGCACCACGCGAACCTATTTCTTGGAGTCATTCGAGCAACGACATGTAAATCTGGTTCTACGGGATCTTGCACATAAAAGACTTGTTCCGCTTGCGAAGCTAGGATGAAAGGTTCATCGCCTAATCGATTCTCTTTATATAACAAATGATTGAATTTCACAAGCGTAAAATTAAACTCATCAACCATTTTCCCTACTTGAGAATTCACCCAGTCGCATTTGAACAACACAAAAGTTATGCCATTAAGATATTGAATTTCAAGGATGTCGTCAACACTCCATAAAACATAACATCGGCCCAAACACGAGGATTCGCATCTCTACTACTAACATAACTCATTTGGGTTGCTTTGAGCTTAACACCATTGTTTTGAGTCTTCTGCTCACGTCAACTTTTTTGTTCGAAAGCAAACCGAAGCCATTAATTATGTATGACTTATAGCGATATGCATCCTTGAGAGGGCCTAATGCCAAACTTCTTATTTCATCAGTCATTTGAATTGGTCATTATCAAACTCCTGCACCTACAATTATTAACAAAAACAAGAATGTGTAAAAGACAAATATAATGAAGGAGGATGTATAAACTATAACTATACAAATAATAAACTTACATGATTACGTAACCATAAGTGAAATTCCTCATTGCGCTTACGCCGGACAAGATGTTTTTGTGAACTATGAGGATATAGTATTGTTAACTCGGTAATGTGCTTGCTGTCAACATGAAAGCACCATTTAAAACCTTTTCATATACTTCAAATAAAAAACTTACCAACTAAAACTTAAAATCACTTACTCGATAAATGGTGTCAATGCCTCTATGTTTCCAAGCACATAACGATGCGCTTGTGTTGATGTTATGTCATCAAGATCAACGTGTAATTTTTTACCTACTCCCCGACCACACTCATCACCCCCGTCATCATTTCTCGCTCGACGATTGGACTTAGTCTCCACATTATCATCCAAGTACCTTGAACAAAAAGTCATGCATTCATGTAAAAGGACTGATTTAGCAATTGAAGCCTCGGGGCGAGCTCGATTACGCACAAATTGTTTTAGCGTGTGGAGGTATCTTTCTATTGGGTACATCCAACGATAGATGACTGCCCCAGCTACGAAAAGCTCATCTGCCAAATGTATAGGCAAATGTTCCATGACATCAAAGAAACTAGGTGAAAATATCTTTTCAAGACTGCAAAGTGTGAGAGCCATGCGATCTTCAAACTTTTCTATATCAGCACTCGTATTATAGTCGAGCATAATATTGCAAAACAATTGCTTAGTTCAATCAATGCTTGGACAACATGCTTTGGTAGTGCCCTTCTTGCAGCTATTGGAAGTAGCTGCTGTAGTAGAATATGATTGTCATGGCTCTTAAGTCCCCACATACTTCGCTCTGAAAAGTGCACACATCTTGAAATATTTGATGAATAACCATCTGGGACTCTAACATCTCGCAACACCTTTAAGAATATTTCCTTCTCTTTATTAGTCATGGTAAACTCTGTTGGAGGCATATACTCTAAATTTGCCCCTCGTGGTTGTGGATGTAACTCGCGCCTAATATTCATGGCTTTTAGGTCCTTTCGAGCCTTTAAGTTGTCCTTGGTTTTCCCTTTAACGCCTAATAGTGTAAACAAAACTGTAAGGGTAAAATAGACATGACCTATTTTATCTTGTTTTCACCTTTCTTGGTCAAAGAAGAATTTTATTTTAGTCAATGTTTATTCTAGGTGTTAGATTTTGTTTAGATTATTTTTGGTAGATTGGTTTTGATTTTTGATAGGAAAATCTTTCAAATCTTTCAAAAGATTTGATCTTTCAAATCTTTCAAAAGATTTAGGCAACATATTTTTGGTAACTAGATTTATGTAAATAAATTTGTTATTTGATGTATCTTAGTCTTAATAGGAAACATAATCTTTCTTAATATTGTATTAATCTCTTTCCTAGTAGGAATTGTTTTCCTTGTGCCGTGTTCTACAGCCGGTGCGTGCGTATATATATAGAGGTGATTTCTGGTTGAGATATCTGTGCAAGAGCTTACAAGAGAGAAACTACAAAGAAGACCGAGAGCCGAGAGCATATAGAAGGTATCGTTCGAAGTGCTTGTCTTGAAGAGAGAGTCGATCCGTTTTGGTGTGTGCCGAGAGAGCCTTGAATCGGAGAATATTCGAGCAAGTAGGTGTAAGAGAGTTTTTCAATCCGAAGTCTTGTGTGTCAATCTTGTGAGAAGAAAACAACTTCTAATACACGAAGACCATTCTGCATTTTTTATACTGGAGCTGGCATCTGCTGTTAACTCTTCAGGAACACACCTTGTGTTTCTGAAGCTTGTGTTCGTGCTTCTGTTTGTGTGAAGTCGTTCTTGTTTTTAATTATTTCTTCCCACGTTTGTTCTAGTAGTTTATGTGGGTTTTGTGATTCTCCAAGATTATATATCTTGTGAGAATTTTGTGTTTATTATTAAGTTCCAAAAACAGTGTTGATCTTAATAAAGTTTGTTGCCTTGAGGCGTGATCTACAAGTTTGATACTTGTAGATTGTTTTTGTGTGATTTTCTGTCTTTCTAAGTCTGTTTGTTTTTAAATCTTAAAACAATTCTTCCGCTGCAATTTTCTGTGAAACACTTTCAGTTCACATTGTTACAGCCATTGTTGCAACATTCACTGCAACATTGACTGTAACATCGTTCCATATTGAGTTTCCGTGGCATCGCGTTCTTTCAAAAACATTATCACAAACATTCTTTTCAATATGCATAACATCAAGATTATGACGAATCAAGTTATGCTCCCAATATGGCAATTCCCAAAATATACTCTTTTTCTTCCAACTATTTATCTTCCGAGGCGGTGATTTTGTGAGTTTGGCAAGCTCCCTCTCTCTTTCTTCCCTTTTCCTCTTCCTAAATACATCTTCCTTCTTGTACACAGTTTCGATGTCATGGTCATTTAGCTGCTTCAATACCTGTGATCCTGATAGTTTAAGAGGAGGCGGCCTTGTATTTACTTTTCCATCAAAAGCCGCTCTTTGATTCCTCCACTTATGACGTGGTGGTCAAAATCTGCGATGACCCCAATAGCAATACTTACCGCCATTAGTCAGCTTTATTGCTTGGTGATCTTTATTGCAACAAGGACACACAAATTCTCTTTTTGTGCTCCAACCCGATAAGTTAGCATACGCAGGGAAGTCATTAATAGTCCACAATAAAGTTGCTTTCATTTGGAACAATTGTTTGCTCGATATATCATAAGTAGATACCCCTTCTTCCCATAACTCTTTCAACTCCTCAATTAACGGCTGAAGATACACATCAATCTGATCTAAAGGGCCCTTCGGTCCATCAATAAGCACAGCCAATATGAAATTGGATTCTTTCATGCATAACCATGGGGGCAAGTTATATGGTATCACAACAATAGGCCAAGTACTGTGAGATGTGCTCATATTTGCATGAGGATTAAAACCATCGGTTGCTATTGCAAGCCTAACATTTCGTCTATCAATTGCAAAAGAAGGGTTCATTTGATCAATTTTTTTCCGAGCGAGAGAATCTGCAGGATGCCTCATTACACCATCATCAATACGTTCTTCTGAATGCCATTTCATAAGTGAAGCTGTATGAGAGCACCAAAAAAGTCTTTGCAATCTTGGCTTTAAAGGCCAATACCTCACTTGTTTTTGAGCTACTTTCTTACTTGATTCACCCTCAACTGCACCTGCACCTGCACCCTCAATTGTGCCTTGAGTTGTAGAACTACTTTTATACCTAGATGCGCCACAAATTTCACAATGTTCTAAGTGTGCATTATCATTTCGAAATAGCATACAACTATTAGGACATGCATCCCATGTTTCATACTTGAACCCCAAGTCTGAAGTTAGCTTATTGGCTTGATAGTAAGATTTTGGAATCTTTGCTGCAGGGAATATCTTTCTTAAAAACTTCAACATTTTTGTGATGGACTTATTTGTCCAGTTGTTGGTTTGATTTAGATTCAAGAGTTCAACGACAAATGAAAGCTCTGTAACCCCTTTAGGACAATTTTCATAAAGCTCCCTCTCTGCCTCTGTTAGACGTCGATAAAATTTAGCCGCATTTTCATTCGACCCCATGGCATCTTCAAAGGCAACATCATCATTTTCTCGTTGTGTATTATTGTTTGGTTGACCATCAGATTGTGGAATCCCCATTCCCTCTTGCACCAATGAGACCATATTATAATTCATATCAACCTCAATTGTTGTATCTTCAACTATCATTTCATTCCCTGAATTATGAATATTTAGATTCAAACCACTTACACGGTTCTCCCCATGATGGTCCCAAACAACATACTTTCTATCGAAGCCATGCATCTCTATATGAATCTTTATGATTGGTAGTTTGTGGTAGTACCGATTTAGGCATTTACTACACGGGCAATAGATCTCATCTGCAAGGATATCTTTTTCCCTAAATGCGAATGTTAGGAAATTTTCAACTCCATCTGTGTAGGCCTTTGAACTCCTATTTCACAATTCTATCCAACTCTTATCCATAACTTACTCTGTTGGCATTACAAAAATAAATAAATGAGTAATGCTAGAGCCACTCAATGAGCACTTAAATTTGTGCGCCAAATGATGTAGTTTCCAATGTGTCATCTTATTTGGCATTTTATGGGCTCCACTATAAGTTAAAAAGTTATGTTAACAATATGACACATAAGATGCCACATCATTTGGTACCCAAAATTGAGTGCTATTAGAGTGGCCCTAGTATTACCCTAAATAAATTACACTTAGTACAAAAGAATTGTGCACTTATTATAATAACTAACACAAGAACGTTCTTCATATATTAGATGATATCAAAACCAAACAATAATAAAAACAATGAGACCATATACGATATGAATTATAGGTTTCTAACAAACCAAACATGGGAGAGGGAAATTGTTGAAGCTCATTTACCCAAACAAATAAGTTCTTAGAGACAATTCATAATGCTCAGTTAAGTATTGTAAAGGGAAAAAGGTCTACTTTGTTCAACATCTGTTACTTTTAAAGATTTTTTTTTCTAAACAATTTTGTGTTTGGGGTGAGCGGGTGGTGGTATGGTTAGCTTTTATAAATGCTTTATTACTTGTATTGGCATCAGCTTACTAGCAGTCTAGCAGGTTAATCGAAAGGTGTTTTTTGTTGTTGTTGTTGTTGATTTAATTGAGTTAATTAGGAAATTCCAAATTGGAGCTAAAATGATTTGATTAGGTAATTAGGAAGGCTTTTTTAGTGACCAGCAGGGGGGTTATAAGCTTTATATGATCTGGATCACATTAGTGATTACTGATTTTCAAGGAAGGTTGTTACTTTAGCAGTTTGTGATGACATTTGGGAGTTCTATTAGTCAAATGGAAATTTTTGGACTCCAACTGTTTACTGTATCCATGACTTCTATCAAGGCGTAAGTGAAAATATCATTTCCTGGCCTAGTACTTGGTAACTCCTGGCGCCAGCATTGTGTCATGATGGCCTAAACTGATGCTCTTTTCTTGCTTTTAGCTGATGTTTTGGGACTGGAGGTTTGATCTCAGCATTCTGTTTTGGGGTACCTTCCATTTCATGTTCAGTGTTCTGTCCATCATTATCTGTGATATTGTTATGTTAGTATGTAGTTTCCTAAAGGACATATTAGAACAGATGCATGGATTAAGAAGTGTGAAATAGTGACACAAGACATAAACAACATCAAAGCAAGCAAGAAGCACCATGATAGCGAGGCGGTCCGGCAAAGGATCTGGAAGTGATTCTGGAGGGATTATCAGACATATACCAACGGTGTCAGACCATAAGTTCCTCATATGGTCTGACAAAACTAAAATTCATGTTGCATAACTCATAACTGAAATGGGAGCTGCTCTAATGGGAACTGCTCTAATGGTGCCCTCACATGAAAGAATTAAGAAGGAAAGTTGAAAATCCAAAACTAAAAAGAAATCAAAAAATCAAGGCACTACAATCATGCTGCATAACTGAAATGGGAACTGCTCTAATGGTGCCCCTCACACATGCCCATAAACCAAAAGTTCCCCATATCTTAACATTTAGTTTTGATCACCATAAATAAACAAAGAGCATTTATTAATGGATATGAAATCTATCTAGATCTTGGCTGCTTTGTACGATACTATCATACAAATAAAACACTGCCTTGTTAACGTAGAAGGGCAACTGTAGTGACACATCAACATCACTTTGTAGCATAGAAGAAACTAAAAAGTAACGGAACTAGTAAAATTAACAACAATTTATTCATTTCAATCCTATCTCGCTTATGGTAATTGGTACAGCAGTCCCCCAATAAGTGTCTATCTATGCTTAATACAAAGACTGAAAGGACTGATATGATTACACTCGTTAAATCCACACTTCTATCCACATGTGATATGTTCTATAACTTAATTATCCTGATTCCTGAAGCTTATGCACGTGTCTTCATATTATTAATTAATTAATTACTCTTTTATATCCAAACTAAATAACCTTTTAAAACTGTCATATATAGTTGTTTGTCTTTTTTGTTGTTGCTATTGATGGATCAAATAAATTTGAAGTACTAAATAAGATCGACAACTTGGCTTGATCTTGAGAAAATTGTCCAAGATCTAAAATTTCCCATAAACCAAAAGAATACTACTTTCAGCACTATTCACTAATCATATTTTGACCATCTTAGATGGTATTTCCACCTCCACAACTGTTGTCCTAGTTTTTAGAGGAGCTTTACTGTTGTGGGCATCCATGGAAAGAGCCCGCATTCAGGCCATCATTTAAATAAAAGGCTCTGCCCACCACCCTCCCTTCATTGGAGACCCCCATTTTCAATCATTTGTATTACTACACAATGAAATCAAGTACATCTAGAGACAGGCAGAACTGTCCTAGAGGACCTAGACCAAAGCCGTCGACCCAAAAGAGCTGCAGGCTACGCAGAGGATAACATTAACTATTAACCAATGAACTGCGGATTTTCCTCTTAGAATGAGGTCATTCCATAGAAACCTTTTTCCAATACTTCAATTACTTATCTTACAACTGCCAATTGGTACCAAGCAGTTTTAGTACTCACTTAATACAGCAAAGTTTCAAAAAGATGTCATACAACAAAGTTTCAAAAAGATGTCATACAGCAAAGTTTCAAAATTCCTCAGCTTCTTGGTTTTATCATTAATTAAGTTAAGCTAATATAGAGATGTCATGATGTATGATGCATCATCAATAAAGTTTATGATCTGTTTACTAAAGTATCAACAAAGTATATGACCAGACCTCATCTTATTCTTACTGCATATGCATTTATTTTTACTAATGCCAAGCAATTTTTTAGTCACCTGAAATATATGATCTGTTTATCTATACCTGAAATATATGATCTGTTTATCTACTCATAATTTTAGTCACCTGAAATCTAATTGCAAATTGGTTCGACGGGTAGTTTTCACAGTTTTCCGTTAGTTTCCGTTATGCACTAGTAGAAATCATTTAACAGTCGGCAGAACTTTAACAGAGCATAACTTTTGCGTCCGGATGAATTACAGAGCCCGTCGCATATCAAATCGAAGCTCTCGACGAGATGGTGAAACGTTGTTTTGAAGCCCAAAAAACGTTGTTTAGATGCTGTTTTGGCCCTCCGAAGTTTTAGGGTTTTTTCCGTCATTTTTTTTATTCTTTTCCTTTTAGAGTTTGGTTTGTTTAGGGCATATAAATACCCTCTTAAACGTTTATTTCAACAGTTTTGGATAATAAATCGAGTTTTCTTATTAACTTCTAGTCTAGGGATTATCAAGTCATACTAATTTTATGAGTAATAGAAGTCTAATACTATGTACATTGCTAACTACACTTTGTTTCTAACAACCTAAAGCCTTAGACATTCTTTGATTAACGAATGGAGATGTTTGTCGGTCACTTCAAAACTCTAGTCTGCAACAAAATAATGAGCAAGTAAAGATACAACTATTGCTTAAGTTGTGCTGGACGTGTGAATTGAAATGCAAACAAAGGGCACACATTCAGTTCCAATTATGTCAATTTAGTTGTTGCCCTGTTCTCAACTCATTGTGCTGCATTTTGGCCTGTCAGTCTGTTTAGTCTTCACCTTGAAGGAAGTGATAGAAGTATATATTGAGGGAATGGACTAATGGAGTAAGGAAAGGTCAAACACATTTGTAAAATCTATTCAAAAGAATTATTGTGACTTTTAAGTATTAGAGTTATATTAGAACTTCTAATTAGAAGCATTTAGGAAATTTTAACTCAAAAGTCACCATACAAATCAAGGCATTCAACTACAGATTTAGACAAGGTCACCATACAAGTTAGGATTAATTGCACTTTACTGCCATGGTGGTTTACTTACTGTTGCACTTGGGGTTTTATGGTTTTAAGTTTTACACATCAGGGTTAAAAGAAAGTTTGCATTAACTTTTGGATGAAAAGTTATCATGTGGTACTCACATGCATTTTGGTAGGACTGTTTTCATGTTTGACATGTTTTTTTAAAAATTCATGTGCTTGATATGTTCTTCATGATGAATGAAAATACTCTTTTAAAAATATATATTCCATCTATTGCAATAAAAAACCAAATTTAGACCCCCAACATACAAAATTGAAACCATAGACCACCAAGTGCGATAGTAAGAAAACCAACCAGAGGGTGGTAAAGGAAAAATAGCCTTAACTAAAATGTACATATTATAGGATTAATCCACAAATAGAATATGTACAAGGGCTGTATTTTATGCTACAGGTACCGACTATGTATGGACACTAGGGGGTGCTTAGTGAAATAATCCAGAATCTTGGGCAACCAGACACGCATAGACATTTACAATGCTTCTCTCCGGCCGCAACTATTCCAAAAACTCCATTAACAGGTTTGGAGTACATTCATTCAATCAAAACATTGATAAGCTTTGTAATGGTGAACGCTCACAAATACAGTGAATTTAATACTCAGATTCATATATAAATATGTACTCTATAAAGAAAGTTTTGATCAAATTCATCTAATAAGTCACTTACAATATTAGATGCATAGCTAAGCAGAACTTACCTTACGTTTTGATGGTGAAGGGATCTTAAGACTGCTCCCAGCACAGAGACCACGTCGGTTTTGGTGGTGAAGTGACTAAGGCCAAGCAAACCCTTGAATGAATTGTTGGAGACCAATGATAATGACTGCACCTCTCATGAATCCAACAAATGCAGCATGTGAGAGAAAAATCCACAAGAAATCCAAAGAAGAACAAAATCAAAACAAATTGTAAACTCAATAGGTAACTCACCTGCCGCAATAGGTAACTCTCAATCAAGATTTCTAAACCCTAACTGATCTTCTGATCTTCAGCAATAGGTAATTGAATCTATAAGAGGCAGAGTGGGAGAAGCATTAAGCGGCAATAGGTAATCTCAAAACCCTAGAAAATTAGGACGAGGGAGAAAGGGAGTAAGCCGCAAGGAGGGAACTGATGGCGGGTAAAAGATTTGGGAATATTAGAGGGAGAAATTTTAGTAATTTTTATTATACCCGCCCAATTCACTATCAATTTGTTAGGGACGCTAGGCGAACGTACTAAATAAAAGTATTTGTTACCCTTAAATCTAACCGACCTAATTGACTATATAATAGGGTCGAAAGATAGACGCGACCTAAAAAGTGGGGTTCCTAAAACTACTTTTTTTTATAGTGTTTGAAACGTGTGCCGATTTTGTATCGGTATTTGATTTTGAACTCTGTCGATTACGTTCATTTGCTTACTCATAATTATGCTCCTTGTTAAATCTCACATATTTATCATGTCTCATGTGAGATATCATTTGTTTGATACATGAATTGATTATTAATTATGCTTGGGTTTGAGAAAATTATTTATTTATTTTTTAAAAAAAATTCCTATCTTGATCACTAAGTCAAACAACCTAGTCACGGGTTAATGTGACTTTTAGATTTACCTAGTTACGGGTTAATGTAACCTTTCGATTTACCTAGTCACGGGTTAACGTAACCTTTCGAAACCCTTTAACCACTGGATAAATGGTTAGTTATCCGGATATACCCTTTAGAAACCTTTACCCTTATGAGTCTTTAGAATCTTTCAGAACATTGTTCAATTCGAACAGGCCTTTGACCGCTTATTTGATCTTGGTATCTGTGAGTCGTCCGTTGTCTCCAGCTGGTATGGGACAGTTGGTGACAATTGGACTACTCGAGTCGTCTTTTGCATTATATTATCTTTCGTTTGGAATCCTAAATATTTATCTGTGAGTCGTCCGTTGTCGCCAGTTGGTATGGGACGGTTGGTGACAATTGGATTACTCGAGTCGTTTGTTATATCTTTATCTTTCACTTGAAATCCTGAAAAATATATTTAAAATTTGAATATTTGAACTTTGACCATTTGACTTTTGTATTATAGATATTTGAACTTTCGATTTTGATTCATTGATTTATTTCGGTCAACTCCTCCTTAGTAACCGGAGGGGTTGTATATGAACTTGTTGAGCATTGTTCGCTCACCCTTTCTTATTCTTTCTCTTCCAGATGATATTTTGCTTAGCTAGATGAATTGTTTCGAGTAGATGAATGAAGATGGTCAAAGAAGTTTTAGACATTTATAATTCATTTGTGCTTTGAAAATTTTATTAATTTTAATTAGCTTTATATTGGATTTCATTTCAGACATTTGGTATTTGGATTTCATTTGTATTTTAATTACAATTGAGGAATATTAATGTTGATTAATTATTAGTGTTGGGATTTATTATGGTTTTAAAAATTGATTGTTGGCGGTGTGGCCAAATTATGGGTTCAAATGGTTGGACCTGAGTTTGAGGCGTTACAAACACAAATTACGGTTTCTTTTAAGATCATTTTATAATAGCAAAAATATAAGGTTTAAATAAAGGTTATAAATTTCCATTTTAACTTACTATAGAATCTACTCCACTATATTCTTATGTGATATATTAACAAATTAACCGATCATGGCTCTGATACCAATTCAATACAGGAAATATAAATAATTAAAATAGGCTAATAAGACTAAAGTTGTACTATAGCATAAGAATTATTTCATTTGTCTCTAAATTATCGTTCTAGTTGATCCAGCGCACGGATTAATAAAAAGTAATTGACTTGATTATTTATATTAGTTTAATGTGTAATTTCCTTTAAAGCTCATATGTATGTGGTCTATAATTAAAGTAGTGTGAAAAAGTAAGTGTAAAATGATAAAAATAATATTCTAAAAATGTAAGTTTCAAACTGAACAATTATTTTGGGACGGATGAAAAAGGAAAAGGGGACGATAATTTAGGGACGGAGGGAATATAAACTTCCTAAGAATAGTTAATAACTATAGCATGGGAAGGAATCATAGAAACTCACAAAATGATGCTTCCACGTTTAGTGATGAATTTATGTAATGATAGAAGAGTGATTTATATATATATATATATATATATATATATATATATACACACACATCTAGGTTATTTGATAAATATTTTATGAATAGAGATTATATTATTAGCAGTTCGGGTAATTGCTCAGGGAATGTGACGGGTACCTCTAATACCAAAGCCTAACCATTTTCCAATTTTTTATTTCGGTTCTTCCCATTACACACCTCATATCCAGTTAATAATTGTCAACTTTGATTCAGTTCAATTCAAAATTGTTATCCCTACTCGTCTTCCATCATATGATTAGTGGATGTCCCGACTATGCTTTATTTAAAGTTTAAACTATGGTTAAGAAATGATAATATTGAATCATTTCATAAGTACTTAAAAATATTTAGTGCAAAATTTTATTTTATTTAACGAAACTCATTCTCTATATTTGTCTTCTAAAAAAACGAGAAAATTATTTGAAGTTCTTGGTATTGTTTTTAGTTAGCATTACACGGTGTCGGTAATTATTATTACTAGTATCCGCAAGTAATAATAGAAATTTAATATCAATGTTATGATTAATTAGTTTGATTTATAAATAAATAAGAATATATATATATATATATATATTTATTTATTTATTTATATTTATATCTTTTATTTAGGGACAGCCCAAGGGGGAAGCTGGGTAAACAAGGGCTTTAGACTTCAGCCAATAGGAGGCCTCAATGTTATTTTATTTTTACTATTACTATTAGTAATATGTTTCCTAAACTAAATGAATTGATAAACTTGTTATCACATGAAATTAAAACAAAAATTATAAAAACAATTGTCAACTCTAAGTATTTTTCAAAGTAGATTTGAACAATTTAAAATGTATCAAGATATTTTTGGTTTTTTATTTAACATATAGAAATTAAGGTCATTGAATAGTGAAAATTTAAAAGAAAATTGTCTTAACCTTGAAAATTCATTAAAACATAATGACAACTCTGATATTGAGAGATTAAATTTATTTATGTAACTAAAAATTTTAAGAGAAATTATACAAGTAAAGAATGATACACCAAAGAACATACTTAATTATATATTAAGGGTTGATTCTTTTCCAAATAAGGAGATCGCTTATAGAATAATACTAACAATTTCAGTAACTGTTGCTTCGGCAGAAAGAAGTTTTTATAAGCTAAAATTAATAAAATCTTATCTAAGATCGACAATGTCTCAACAAAGATTAAGTAGACGAGTTTTATTACCTATTGAAAAAGAATTGTTAAGTGAAATCGATTACAATAATTTAATAAATAATTTTGCATCTCAAAATACACGAAAGATAAACTTTAAATAAAAATATAATAATTTTAATAATAAACTATTATTATTTACTTTAAAAAGACATCATTTTATAATTCGATTTAAGTCTCCATAACGATTAGGCCGACCTGCTTTTATTTCTTAGATAACGGAAAATGATGAGCAATGATGAAAATCTCACTTTTCCTACCTTCCCTTTGTAACTTCTATACATATTTTGGTCACGCAAATGACATTGTGTTCATCCACATTTATTTAAGATAATATATATTTGTATTACATAATTTTAAAAATATGAGACTAAGAAAATCTCAGTTGAAGAACTTGGGAAATTGGTTGGGGTTAATTAAGGACGAGGTAACGTGTTAATCCCGGGTAATCATGCTCTCCAAGAATAATGTTTAGGGGGAGTGGGCTGCAAAATTCTGAAATTGAAAATTTTATTAGGTCGCTTTCACTTTCTAATCTTTTCATTTTTGTAAGTTACTTTTATTATTGTATAGTTGATTTAATATTTAGATTATTTGATGGGCTCTATTCTTATACAGATACACACTATCATAATATTTATAATAGTAATAAAGATGAGTTACTTCGTCGACCAGAATTTGTGAAAATGACTAATATATTTAATAAAATCATTCAGATTTCAAATAACCAAGTTGAGCAGTTGTTTAAGCAACCAAGGTGAGTAGTTTAAACGACTATGTAATACTAATCGGTACACCCCTAACGAAAAGACCGTGTAACCGATCAAGCCGAGTATTTTAAGTGATCAAGGTGAATAGTTTAAGATATAAACTTAGGTAAGACGGTCTTACAATCATTTTTTGTAAGACGGATTTTCGTTACCCGACTCACTACATGTTGGTGGGTTGAGCTGTAAGAGAGTGGTGCTCCGTCTTACGAACTAAAATCCGTAAGACCGTCTTACAAGAGATCTACTCATAGTTTAAACAACTATGTATTCTGTTAAACTACTCAGGTATAAAATTTTAACATTATATTTGTTGTGTAACCGATCAAGGTAATTAAGTAGCTTAAACGATTTATGTGAGTAGTTTAAACGGCTACATAGTTGTTTAAGGACAATAATAACCCATATTATTATGATCATTTATTTATAATAGAGTTAATTAATTATTTTAAATAGGAGTACATAAATAATTACTTATAATAAGTTTAATCTCGACAGCCATGTCGGCAATATTTGTAAACATTAAAAGTAAATTTATCCAATAAATTAATAGAATGGCAAAAGAAGATGCATTTTCTTAAGTTTATTTATATTAGTATCAACTATCAACAACGTTCCAAACCTTGACATGTAGTTCGTTTTCTCTCATTCTTTTAGTTTGGTGTCTATCTTGTTTTAAGTTTTAACATGGAAAAGACGAAAAAGCAGCAAAAAGGCTTCAAATTTTTGACTTATCAAAAGTTTCTATAAAGCAAATCTATGAATAATGCACTAACTATAGATTTTTATTAAGATGTTTCAGTTTCTCCATGGCCCAAACCGTATATACTAACAAACCTTAGTGGCCAAGAAAATACGGATTAGAAAATGACGAAAATACCCTCCCTCTCATGACACAACTATCTACATTAGTATAAACCTAACTTTCTCCATTAAGAGGTAAAGAATAAATACTCTTAACTAAATCATGTCTGCAAACTTACCGATGGACTTAAGAAATTAAACCTTGTTAGTGGAACTTACTTTATCAAACACTTTTGTAAAGGGGTGCATATATATATATATGCGTGTGTCTAGGTTTTGGTCTCTTTCCTTTTCCATTTCTATGTTTATTCTTCGTGTGATTATATGTATTCCCTCCGTTCCCAGTAAAGAGTCTCCCGTAATATTTTTTGAAAAATAACACTTAGTTATAAAATGACATTTTTATGACTTAATTTTTAAAAGTGAACTCTTTAAATAAAATATTTCAAATTAAATCGTGGACTCTTTGCCTAAAACGGAAAGAATATTTATTAATTACATGTATATTCGTTTTTGAATTTAATAGGACTACAATACAATATTTTTCTACTTGTTTTCGAATTTAATACAGACCATGTTACAATAATTTTTTTTTATACGTATGATATGATTGCTACTGCATAAATTAGTTGCCTAGGCTATTTGGCTTCTTTTTTTCTTATTTCTGTAATTTTATATTATGGTGAGTGGCTTGAAGAAGGCCATAGATCTCTTGAGAATCCCATTGAAAGGTTCCGACATTGCCTTTTAGTATCCGATGTTAATTGAGGAGAGTGCTTTGGTTCTGAGTTGGCATAAGAGAATGGAAAACCTAGCTCTTGTTGTAAACAAAACCAATTTTGCAAAGCCTATTCCTTTCTTTTGTTCATTACACAAAAGCTCATATTCTTTGAATTTTAAATAAATATCTCAACAACTATTATCTATTAATCAGGAGCCGGTTCTATCTAAATTGAGACCTAAAACATAAGTGCATGAAAACAAAATCAATGCCTAATTCAATTAGATTTATAAAATTAATAATAGTTGATTCGACCGAAAGAAGTTTTTCAAAATTGAAACTAATAAAATCATACCGAAGATGAACTATGCATACCCGGGCGCACCGCACATTGTCCATTAATTAGAAGCTTGAAGCCAGTGTAGCAACTAGAATATCGAAATGGGGCTCTCACATGAGTATAATAAGAAACAAGTTAATAAATATTGCATTGTAATTTTGAGAGGCCAAAAACTTTGAGAATTAATGCTAAAAAATAAAAAATAAAAAGTTAACCAAAATAGATAAGATAGAGAGAGTAAAATCTCAGAGCAAAATGCACGTGAATAGAAGTGCAATTCCGTTAACCGTTAATGTTGTTTTTCCTCTGAAAATGAGTCAACTTTGTGCTTGGGTTTTATCGAGAAAACCATAATAAAAATACAGTCCTATGTATCGCAAATAGAAAGAATCAAACTACAATCAAGTACTGGACAACACCTCATTCATTCACTGAGTCAATCCTTAATATTACTTCATTTAGTTATGAGTGCAATAAAGTTATGTATTTATTTAAATTGCCGAGTATCAACTACATCCACATGTGATGTGATGTGATGATCCAAATAGAATATGTCTCCTAAAAAGCCGTTTTACAAATTTTAATTTGTAAAACGGAGGCATGGAGCCCTACTCTCATATGATAACCTACAAATATACGTTGGGTTAGATCATGAGATTTGTCTTACAAAAAATGCTTTTAAGACGATATATTTTTAGTTTTTGCCATCCAAATATGGGCCTCACATAAATCTCATGGCTATTAATTTGTTTATTTTTTTCGTTTACCAAAGAGATCTCTATATCTAAAATCCCAAGACTAATCATCTGAGCTGGATAGGACCGCAAAAGGTGGTAGAAAGTCTTCAAACAAGTTTTTAACACAACTGCGTTCTCATAATTATATCAAACCGAGACTATGACTATTACTCCCTTCGTTCGGATCAAATAGTCCATTTGAAAGTCAATTTTTTAAAGAAAATTATACTTTTAGTAGCTTTTTAGTAATAAAACAACACTTTTATACCTTAACTTTTGAAGTGAATGACATCTCAAAATGAAATAGTGAACTATTTCTTCGAAACATAGAAAGTAGTTTATTGTGATTGAAAGTGTCGACAAACAAAAATAAAGATGGAGAACTTATTAATTACTTAACCAGATGATGGACGCTAATAGTCCTTTCGTTTTCGAATTATTGTTAGAAAAAGTAAGGGTAAAGTCGTAAATGTGTTTTAATAAAAGAGAAAGTTTTAAAAGAAAACAATTATTTTAGAACGAACGAAAAAAGAGAGGAAGATGATAATTTGGATTACCTAAGTTTTTTCTAAAGCTTTTGAAAATTGAAACCGAGTATGATTTCAATAGCAAAACATCCATAAGCCAAATTAATAGAAAACAACGAGGGATAAGTCGTTATGCCCAACCAAAAATCACGCCAATCAAAAATTCAGAACCCATTGGTTTTGTTAATAACTCGAATTCCAAGATTCAACCACATCTAATTGTTAAGTTGATTGGTGCTGTTTTGTTAGAAATCGGTTAGTTAGGTCGTGCCCGGAATCTGTTTGACAAAATGCTCGAGGCGAAATTCGCTTACCTACATGAACTTTTGGAAGACATAATGTTGAAAGTTATTGAAAGCAATGATAGATGAAGAGAACCCGTCTGTGAATATTGATGTTTCCACAAATTTAATCCATTCTTTATGTCGAGAGGGGTTTTTACTTTTTATTAATGACCTTTCGAGATTGCCAAAGAGATTGCTAATGGATAGATGATACTAGCCTTTCAATGGTCCAATAGTGATAGTTGAGACAGGAAGACAGATAAAGAGTGGGGAGGAGCCGAGGAGGGGATTGCAGAGGAAAACCACATGGTCATGGTTGCAGCTTGCAACATGTTTAGTTAGTTGACGTTATTCTTTTCAAGTTTCAACCCAGCGCAACATATTTATTTTGCACGGTGCAACTACGAAACAAGAGGTGCAGATTTTTTTCCTGCAATGAGTTTGGTTAGTTACATGGCGTGGTGATCCGGATATGCTTTTATGTTGTGGATTTTACTGTTATGTTGAGCAAACGGTGGTAGGTTGAGTGTGGCAAGATTGTACTTTTATCCTGCAGCTATTTGGTACATGTATGTCTACTCGAGTGCTTAAGGTACTACACTACATACAATTGCATCTAAAACTATATACCTTCCAATTTAATTTTTATGTCCCACAGGCCACAGCTTCTTAATTTCATGATATCGAGTTAGCAACCATATTTGACCCCAAGCAAAAAAAATAAAAATAAAAACAACCACATTTATTACATGGACAAATATTGATGAAGCTAAAGTTAACACGCTAGGGCGAACTTGTAATTGTGAAGAAAGTGACATGAATAAAATTTCCTTTTCCTTTTCTTTTTTTGTATATTTAGTAGGGCCAGGAAAAAAGAAGGCAAATTATAAAAAGAAGCCAAAGCACTCTCAAAAATTTCCCTTGCTTATTATGCTTTAGAGCCTCTCTTCTTTGGAGAGGTAGCAAAATGCAATGTTCTAAAGAGATCATAGCTCGGTTGTTCTACAATGTCTCTAGCTCTTTCCAACTCCTTTTCATCTTCTTCTACATCACCTCCATTTTCCTTGCCAAATTCTTTAACCTTATTTTCCAAAGGTATTAATCATCTCTCTCTCTCTCTCTCTCTCTCTCTCTCTCTCTCTCTCCCTCTTCCTCTCATGTTATGGTTCTTTCTTGCAGGAATGAGGACGAGTATATTGAATATGCTGCATTTTCCGAGGAAGAGGAGGAGGAAGAAATTGAAGCCGGGTATTCTCATGGAGAGGACATGGAGAAAGATCATTTGGTGGCTGACATAATTGGTGGTGGTGAAGAACTATCTTTCCTGTCCACGAGAAAGAGCACCAGTCAAATTGGTGGTGTTAGTGGTGAGAGTGATTGCGAGGAACTAACCTTCTCGCTTATGAGAAGAAGCACTACCCGAAATCTTGGCAACGGTGGTGGTAGCCGTAAAAGCGATGGTGAGGACCTATCTCTTTTGTCCACCAAAAGGACAAACCAAAATCTTCGTGGTGGTGTTGAAGCGAGCGATGGTGAGGAACAAACATTCTTACCCACCAGAAGAATCTCTACTCAAGATCTTAGTGGTGGTGGTGATGAGAGTGATGGCGAGGAACAATCTTTCTTGCCCAGCAGAAGAAGCACTTGTCAGAATCCTGGTGGACATAGAAGTTTTGATAGCGATAACTTGTCTTTTTACAGCCTACCGCCTTCAGAATCAGAGCGCAGTGACTACACGGAAGAACAAATCCCATCAACAACAAGGGCGCACATTAAATTTGCTTATAATTCTTACACAAATTATGAAGATCCATCCTCCCATGTTACTAAAAGTGGCTTCATGAAGGATGATGACAACCATGATGGTATAACAATTTTATTCGAAATTCTTAACTCTAAATTTGTAGAGATTCAGAACGCAAGTTTGCGTAACTGCATAAGATTTAACATACTTAGTTATTTGCATGAATTTCAAGAAAATAATTCTGATATATTGGTTGGAAAAAAAAATCATGCATGTAACATACATTTTTTAATATAATTTTTTTTTTTTGTGGATTTATGTAGCCCTGTTTTTTAAGTAGTAAATATTTTCTCCCATTATTTAGACTGGTTATATTTGTGCTGTTGCAGGAAAGTACTTTACGAAACAAGCTGACTACAAGAAGGTGGATGCCAAGTTCACAACAGAAGAAAACTTTATCATATTCCCGCCATCCAATTTCGAGACAAAGAGGTTTCAAGTTGAAGAAAAGGATAAAGAAGAAATTTTTGGGGACACATATACCGTTGGGTCTACTTCAAAGAGCTCCTCTGAATGGAGGAGCTCTATAAACAACAGAGACTACGCAAATGAAGATCCATTTTCATCGTCGTCACGAAGAAGTTGCCCCAAGTGGGAGTCTTACACTGTGTTCCAAAAGTATGATGAGGAAATGCTGTTTTTGGATAGAATTAGTGCACAAAAGCTCCATGAAACAGGTATTGATACACTTTCATGTTTTGCTTGACGTTTTCGTATAGGTGTTTGCTAAGAAATTGTTTGGTTGATGCGATTGGGTAAGGAATTAGCAAAAACAAAAGAAAAAGCTGCTTGCCTCGTGTTTGTTTGTGCTCTCTTCCTTTAGTTAAATTTAAGACATAAAGCTTCTCACATTACCAGGATATCATAAAAAGAAAAGGAAAATATCTTGTTAGAATAAAATCCTTTCAATTATGTTGACTTGATAACTTTTCCTTTTTATCATTTTCACGGAGAAAATGGTTGACACCCTCCAAGTTGTAAATCTAAGTAATTAATCAAATAATAGAATCAGTTACCAACACTCGTATGTTAGATGAAAAAGAACATATGTTATTTCAGGGTTCAATGTATTAAAAGGTTTGCAAATTTAGGATAAATTATACGGAAGAAGAAAGAAATTGCAAAATTACATACCCAATGAACTCTGTCACCATTTGCTTCAGTGGACATATGCAACCTCATACATGAAGAAGATCATGAAGTGTGCTGTTATGACTGGATCAATCAGATAATCGTTTTCTTTTCCTGCTGTGTATATTTGAAAGTAATTTGAGACATGTATCTCGTGTTTTGCTTTTGCATATTTCATGATTTTGCTTGAAATGTAAATTTAAATAGCGTGTCAATTGACGGGGTTTTGGATTCAAATCAAAATGCTGAAACACTAGATTTTAATTACAGAGTCCCTGAGGTCTGCTGAGACGTGTCCATCATCCTTATCAGAGAGGATTATTCACAAATTAGCAACAAGAAACAAAAGATACTCAAATATAGCTCAAAATCCATATCGGGAATTGGAATCAGCTTATGTTGCTCAGATTTGCTTAACATGGGAAGCTCTTAACTGGAATTACAAGTACTTTCAGCAGCTTAGAGCTTCGCGAAGGGAATCAGATCCAGGGTGTCCTGCTTATGTCGCGCAACAATTTCAGCAATTCCAAGTGCTTTTGCAGCGGTACATTGAGAATGAGCCTTATGAGCATGGGCGTAGACCAGTTGTTTATGCCAGAATGAGGGGATTGGCACCCAAGTTACTCCAAGTGCCTGAATATCGAGGTAATACTGGAATCAAGTGATCTTTGACTTATTCTTTAGGGTTATATTATTATATATAAACAACTTCTACTTGAACATGGAATATTCTTTTCGAGATTTGTATGAGCATATATATATATATATATATATATAGAGAGCATTTACAGAGTATAAAACACATTGAAGATTTACTTTAGTTTCATACTTTTGTGATTAAAATATGTTATCGGCTTGACCTGAACAGATTCTGATGATGAGAAAAGAGATGAATATCTGGGGTCAAGAATTAGCTCGGATTCATTTGTAGTAATAATGGAAGAAGCAATAAGAACATTCATGAACTTTCTTAAGGCAGATAAGGAGAATCACTGTCATATATTCACTGCTTTCTTCACCAGAAACCGAAGACGCTCTGTTGATCCTACCCTTCTCCAGTTGCTCAAGAAAGTTAACCAAAAGGTAAATTAATTAGCGTTAATTATTTTGTTGACCTTCATTTACATATAAATATATATATAAATGCAAATATATTTAAAAGTCGTAACCTATATATGTAGGTATCAAAATACAATCGTTAATTATATATATATATATATTTGTTTTCTGGTTTCTTGCAGAAAAAGTTGAAGCTAAAAGACGTTAGGCGGGCGCGGAAGTGCTTAAGGAAAAGGAAGTTAAAGGAAGGAAATGAGATGGAGATATTGATGGGTCAAATAGACTTAAAAGTGGTATCGAGGGTATTGAGAATGAGTGAGCTAACTGAAGAGCAGATGCATTGGTGTGAAAACAAGATGACCAAAGTTAAAGTGATTGATGGTAAACTTCAAAGAGATTCTTCACCTCTTTTCTTTCCTGCACACTGACTCCTTCCCACGTACGTACGTTCATACATGGTGATGGGTCCCACCCTGATTACTTGATGACTAGATCTTGAATATCCTTGTCACCCTGCCTTTGGCCAAAACATATAAAGTAATTCCATGTGGGGTGCAATTGCATGGATTATGGATATTGGAGATTTGGAATCTATTGAAGAGGTGTAAAGATGGGCTGGGTTTGGATCTCTGATTTCTTGTGATATCATGAAGAATGAAAGTGAAAGTGAAAGCAAAGGACATGAAGATAGTGCAAGTGTCTAGGGGTAGCTTTAGGTCTTTTTTCTTTCTTTATCTTTAGCATACCAATAATAATAATTAGAGTTTATCTACAAGAAGAAGAGTTAGGAGGTGATGAATCAAAAGAGAAAGCTGATGCATGGAATTGAATAAGAAAGGTAGCACATGGTTACACTTACACACAAAGGATAAGACTTAAGAGCAATGAGGCCCACTTTGTTTTATGGAAAGTTAAGGCAATAGCATATGCATTCGTTTCATTTTATGCTTCCTTATTTCTATTTTATTTACTTGTGCAATTAACTTCATCGTCTTATCTTATTCTTTCTTTGTAAAGATTTTCTTTTTTGGGTAATAATGAGCCAAGAATAATTAACACATATTAGTATAATATTACATTAAAAAGTAAAGATAAAACAGGAAAGAGAAACATGATAATTAATCCATTTGTTCTTTAATTATTGTCATTTTAAATTTTTTTTGTCAAATTAATTAATGAATATTTTGAAATATTGATACTATGAATTATGTGTTTTATAATTTTAAAAAATAAAATACAATATATACATGAAAGTTTCATTTGAAAAAATAAACTAAAAAATTCAAACATGTTGGATAATAATTTAGGAAGTACATAGACAAATCTATTGGCGTTAAGAGAAACGCAAAGCCACTACCGGGAAGGTAAGTCGTACAAAAAGATAAGGAGAAATTATGGGCCGGTACACTTTCTCAATTTTTTAATCGCTCCAGTACCTTTATTTTTCAATCACAAAAGTCTATTTTTTGAAATATTATTCCAAAAATGCCTAGATCGGCTCCTTATACAGCTCTGACCAACATTTGTTGCGCCAAGGAAACGGAGATTGACCTGAAATGAGTTGGAGGATATTTTAGTGGCGACAAAGGTATAGGAGGGGGAGGAGGACGAAGACGAAGAAGACTTACGACATAAGAGAAAGAAGAAGAAAAAGATTGCATTCAAAATCAGTTTGCATCACGATGCATCTAATTTCAATTGTGATGCATCAATTTAGATCCCCAATGCATCATTATGATTTTGATTCATGATTTGTGTGGCTCACGTTCCATCAATTTATGCATCGCAATGCACACAAGCATTCATCAAAATAATGCATCGCAATTGAATTTCATGCATCACCATGCATAAATTGATGCAATGTGATGCACTGAGTAAGTGATCCGTAACACGACTTCGGTTCATTTAGGGTATCATAGTTATTTCTCCCTCAAAAGTATCTTTTTCAATTTAAAAAAAAAACATAGTGGACTATAGTTGTTACAAACTTTGAAAAAGAAAACAACTGAATATTCCCCAAAAGATTAACTCAATATTTAGGACCAGTACCTCAATAATTGAAGTGCCATGTCATTAATAGGTGCAATTTATGGGCCATCACATTAGAAAGAGCATCCATATTTTTATTTAACCGTAAAGTATACTTTTAGGAGCAAAATGATGAAGATACCCTTAATAAAATTGGATTAGGCATGCAACATCAGAAATACAGTTTGTGCATTGGGAAAAAAAATATACATTGTGCATCGGAATTTACTTTTGTATTCGACTTCAAATTGATGCATCGCAATTGTGCATCAAGATGCAACAATTATATATCGGGATGCCATAATTGGGGAAAATCTGTGAATGAGCAAGTAGTTATGTCGATGATCTCGCAATTTAAATATACGATGCAGTCTACCTAGATCCCTCAGTAAGTTTGTGACTTCCTGATAGTGAGCATTTTTATTTCTTTGGGGTAGTAGTAAGGGTCACAAGAAGGTAGACTATAGTCTTGGGAGAGAATTTTTCAACCGAAGAAAGGCTGCGGATGGCTTGGGTCTTAAGCTCCCACCAAGGTTGCTCGTGGCGAAATTCTACTGGCAGTTGGTTAAAAAGGAGGAAATGAAGGGTGTACACAGTAAGGCAGAAAGACTTACGGGAGAGGTCTCTTTTGGATGTAATTAATAAAGAGAGCGCTTCCTATACTTGGAAGTCGGAGATCGAGGAAGGTGAATATTAAAAGAGGGTACTAAAAGGGTTAAATACTTGAATACGTATATGATAAAGTGAATCGACCTGCAATTATCATGCAAAACAAAGTAAGCGGAAACGCAATATTTGAAGAAAAAAAGCCCAATGACTTAACAGTAAAGCCCAACTTGTATACAATTCTTACACATATCCTTGAAAATTATGGTACAAAAACATCCAACTATCACATCTTGCCCAAAAATTCACTTTCCCGAAACATCCTTTGTCCAAAAACATTTTTTCAAGCCCACAAACCCTTCAAACTGACAGGTCAAAGTAGGGAAGCCCAACCAAATAATCCAATGGAGAAAGTCTAGGCCCAAGGTACACCATGGTGGGAGAAAGGGAGAGCATCAGAGTACCACACTACTACGGAATTACAAGTACTTTCAGTAGATTTCTACCTTGGGTGGATTGGCTCCATCTAGTAATCTACTCCCTCAGTCAAAATTATTTATTATCCTACTTTCTTTTTTCGTTAGTCTCAAAATATTTATCTTGTTTAATTTAATTAAGATAGTATTTTTAGTACTTTATCCTTACTTTTTTATTTTACTTTAATTATAGATCACACACTAATACACACATAAGTTTTACATGAAATTACACATCAAACACATTAATAATCAAGGCAATTATTTTTTATTTATTCATGTGTCAAGTCAAATAAGACAATAATTTTGAAAGACTTAGAGTAATAGTATAGAATCATTAGTCTTCTAACTGGCCGTCTACTACCACAATGAGATTATATAAATTTATAAGTGATTATCTGTGAGCACAATCAAATTTTCATAAAACTTTTAGGTAGCATGTAGTGAGCGAGTCCATTGTACCTTGGTGCTCCTGAGTCCTGAGCTTGTGGACAGACATTCAAAGGCAGATCATGCTCTCAGGCTCGGATTATAATTTTAGAGGGACACTTAGATTTTTTATTTGTTTTGATAAGCATGAACAAATTTTTGACCAATGTTTGACAATAATCAGTTGGTCTTCTAAAACTTTTTAAACGTGTAGATTATAGTAATTCTAGTGTGTTTTTAAAGGGAGTAAGTTTCCTATAAAACGGTCTTACGGATCTTAATTCGTAAAACGAAGCTCCATTCTCTCATAACTCAACCCATTAATAAACGATGGATCAGGTAAAAATGCTCTGTCTTATAAAAAATATCTGTAAGACTGTCTTACTTAAGTTTTTGTCTTTTTAAATGAAGAGTCTATCTTCACTATGTATTTTTTTTTCAAAGTTATATACAACCTTCCCCTCAAATTAATAAGCATCTTCAATTCATTCTCAAAAAATGAAAAAAAAAAATCGTTGTTCCTAAATGATTTTTTATTAGCTTTTTAAGGATATTTAAAAAAAATAAAATTTTCAGTATTTTTGTAGTACATTAACATGTACATTAATCATCTTAATGTTTACATATGTCATGAGAAGTGTACACCGTGAGGTTTCAAGTTCGATCATTTCTAATGCTTCACTTAGGAAGAAAAAAAAGAGATAAATGCTAAAATTAAATTATTACTCCATCCATTTTGAGCAAAGTGTCCCGTTGGAAAGTCAATTTTTTTAAGAAAATGATACTTTTAGTAGCTCATTAGTAACAAAATGACATTTTTATGCCTAATTTTTTTAAAAGTAGACTCTTTAAATGAAACATCAAAAAATAGAATAATGAACTTTTTGTCCCAGAAAAAGTATGTCACAATTAAAAGAAACTGGTTTTTTAACCTGTGCGTTAAACGCACATCATTCATCTTTTTCAACTAAATCATACATAAACAAAATAAAGAGGGTTAAAAAATCTTAAAGGATAAAATAAGAAGAATCGTTTTATTAACAAATACACATCAGCATATCACTAATCATTATAGATTCAAAAAAATCTTCTTATACACAACATTTATTGTTTTATTAGTTGGTTTATCATCTTCACCGCATATCAATATCTTTAAATTAAAACAATTTGTTACTCTAGAAACTGCAACATATAACCGCCAATGGCTAAATATTAGTTTCTACAAGAAGAGAATTATTGACGTGCAATTATTGACTTTGACACTTGTTAATTGTCATGGAATATGCAACAAGTAATATAAATTGTCTTCTCTGGAAGTTGAAAGTCAGTCTTATATCAGATGAAATTTTTTATTTTTTTCGTAGTTTTTTTGTAGGCCTTTCCCTTAAGGGGAGATGAGAAAATAATCAAACTTGAGGCTTCACATTTTGTAAAGTCACAACTCTATCACTGGACCACCCCTTAGGGTCTACATCAGATGGAGTTATGACAATTTTGAGATAAAAATATTTTCTCCAATATTACTTCCTTTCAAAAAATTTGTTTCAACAATGTGATTCTCAAGATTTATGATGAGCAGTCTTGTTCTATTGCACAACCCTGCAGCATGGTCAATGTTTCTCAATAGCATTACTGTAACACCAATTTTAAATGTCAATCCATGGTCTGGCAACCTCAAACATTTTATACTATTCAAAAACTCTGTAGAATGATGTCTTCGAACAAACTTGAATTTTTTCTTTCATGCAAATAGAATTTGAACTCAAATAAAATTTTCATTTTGAATGATTACTTTTATTAAATTGTATTATTATTTTACGAGTAAAGGAATTCCTGATAAGAAAATAAGTTGAAATCAAAATAAAGAAATTCTTTTTATCGTTAACTAATATTTTTGTTCCGTAAATTATTTTGATTTTATTAACTTCTATTATATATTTTTTGGTTTATTGACTTCGTAACTATTATTATTTTTTATTTTTAAGAATTAGTTTTACGGAAAACTTTTGTAGTTTTGTTCCATAAACTATTTTTATTATTTTACTAATCTCAGTTTAACTTATTTTTGTTTTATTGACTTTGTAACTATTATTTTTGTTCGTAAATTATTTTTATAATTTTATTCATTTTAAATTATTTTTATTTTATTAACTACGTAACTATTAAGTATTTTAGTTCCATCAAATAATTTTATTTTACTAATGTAGTTGTGTTTTACATAACTATTTTTAAGAATTTGTCTTAAACTTTTGTTCCGTAAATTATCTATATTATTTTAGTAACATCAGTTTAATTTTTTTTTGTTTTATTGACTCCATAACTATTATTTTTGTTCCATCAAATATTTTTATTTTGCTAACTTATTTTTGTTTTACATATATATTCTTAAGAATTTTGTTTTAAATTTTTGTTCCGTAAATTATATTATTTTACTAACCTACGTATTAAATTATTTTTCGTTTTGTTGATTTTGTAACTTTTATTTTTATAGTGACTTGTTCCATAAATTATTTTTTTATTTTATTAACCTCCTCTTATATTTTTGTTTTCTTGGCTCCGAAACTATTATATTTGTTTTAGTTACAAATTTTTATATTTACAGAGAGAAAAATATTTAAATATAATTAAAAAAGAGATGAGATGATGATGATGAGAGAGAAAATAGGGAGGAGATAGGATAGAGAAAAAAAAGAAAATATGGAGAAGATATGAGAAAGAAATAGTGAAATGATAATTCAAAAGTCAATAATTTAGAAGTGAGATTTTGGAAGGATAAATATACACTTGCCATTATATATATAAATGTAACAATTGATTTAAAAAATTCTTAGAAAAGAAAAGGAATAAAAGAACTTCTACTTTAAAACATCTAAAAATGGAATATGAAGTAGAGTACTTACTTTAGGACCGAAAAAGTATTTATAGTCAATAACATATACTTACTGTTTTTGATTTGGTCAACCATGAACAATAGGGGATTCATTTAATGTAAAATAAGTAGCACGTGATATTACGAGTTTGAGATTGTGATATTACTATAAATTTTAATGTTATAGTCGTTAAATGATTAAGTTGGTAATAATTTATACTTTATGTTATTACGTAAAAAATAATATATTTGATCTAATAATGTAAAGATTCAAATAGATTTATTGTAACGACAATAATATTAAAGCTTGTAATAATACCACAAACTCTAATTCATAATATCATACCTCTATTTTCAAACCAAAAAGCATTTGTATAATTTATTACCTCGAAAAAATATCCCAACAAATATTGGGTTCTCATTTTCTTTTTAATTTTCTCTCCTCACGGAATTAAAATTATCATTCACGACTTCAAATTGTCTATTTCGTCCTTTTTTTACATGTAGTGCTTTTATTTTTTGTGACAAAGAGTAAGAAAAGAGATGTGATATAAGATTTCAAAGCAATCATTCACTACCACTGCTAATTGCTAAAAGGAAAAAAAGAAGTTAAAAAGACCAACACCAAATCCAGCAAACGTCAAACCTCGAGAAGCCACGTGTTGAAGTTCTAAAATTCTATGTACAACAAAAAACTAAAATCTCTCCGAAAAGTACTAACATCACATGACTTATGATTTTTCAAAAACTACACTTTAAATTATTATTTGAAAAATAATTAATTTAACTTTTAAAATGTCAAAACATTACCATTATTTAAGAACATGATAAGTTATTCATTTAAATGACATGGCAAGTCAAGAAAACTAGTACAGAAGAGATAATAAAAGTGAAGTAATCAATATTTGAAAATAAGGGCATTTTGGGTACTATAATAAAACATGATGGGGTTTATTTTATTTTGGGCCCTTCCGCTTAATTATACTCCCTCCGTCCCTAAATAATTGTCTTGTTTGACCCGACGCACAGTTTAAGAAAAAGTAATTGACTTAATTATATATATTGGTTTATTGTGTATTAATTAATGTATATATGTGGAAAGTGACAAAAAGATGAAAGCGAGAAAGTGATATAGAATTATAGATATTAGATAGGGATGACATGACAGTGACTCAGTGAGTAGGGTTTGGAATGGATTTAACATTTCCCAAACCCGTCCTATTCCTGTCTCCTCCGCTAAACCTACAAATTGTGTAACAGAAAACATGGAGTATAACATATTTTAATAAAAATAAAACCATTAGTAAAATATAGATTAACATTTAACCATAAATCAACTTAACTAAATTTCTTATCATTATCAAATTTCAAAGTTAGGCCAAAGTATAATAAGTTCGGGGACGGATTGATGGTAAACCAAATGCGTCGAGTTTCTATAATTCATTCCCAAATCCGTCCCATTAGGGTGGGTCATTACATGTTTGCATCGATTAATGTTTTTTTTTCTGTCCCTAACCATAGCTTATAGGTGATGTAATATTACTTGTTAATTATACATTTTTTCTTGTTTTTAAAAAAGTTATGCTACTTTCGTCCAAAAATTATTATCGATTTTTATTCGACATACAGATTAAGAAAAATCAATTGAATTAAACATAGTTCTTTATTAATGAATTTTACTTTATAAAAAACATTTTAATTAGTTTTTGAAAAAAATTTAATAAATTTATTTTAGAGAGAGATAGAGAGGGAGTATAAATACTTACTATAAAGCAGTATAATGGACTTATTTAAGTTTAATTGGATTAAAATTACGCGTCAAATAAATAAAAATCACCATTTTATCACCAGTGTAATAATTTGGTGGGGTCGTTCTATCGTAGACGAACCATGGTACCTCCTTCTTTCTCTCACCTCACCCCTATGAATAGTCCCTCCCTCCCCATTTCTCATTTCTCCTTCCCAGTTTTCCCCCTCTCTCTCTCTCCAGCATTCTCTCTGTTCATATCTCCCCCTAATAATCTCTCTCCCTAGTAATCTCTCCCCTTTCCTTCTCTCCGGCTTGAATCAGCTTCAAGGAGCTGCCCCAAGGTATTTCCCCCATCTTTTGTTGTGTGCAACAACTGTAGTAATTCTTTACCACGTCATGGTCAAAATTTTACCCGATTGACACAGGGGGAACTGACTGTTGTTGCGTTCAGTGTATGTATAAATTTCAGTTATTATTGAGTGTTTATGGATGTGTTTGTTTGTGTGTGCAGGCGCTGATTGTGCGGATCTCGATCTGGTTAACAGAGAGAGATATATCGAAAATGATGAATCGATGCGCATATCAGCAGAACGCCTTGGGGGTTGCTGGCTGTGGGGAGATGAGGAGGGGGGACTCCGTCTCGGTCTCGATCTCAGGTGGTGTTGTTTGTCCTAAACCTCGCCGGCTGGGGCTCCTCAATCCTTGCTTCAATGATCCCATTAGACCTCCTAGATGGCACTCCATGTATGTTTTCTCTCTCAATTTTTACTTGGCCAATACATTTTTTCTATTATTATTTGTTTCTTAATTGATTCGTACAGTTATGCTTATAGGGTTGTTTTTCTATGAGTTACTAACTTAAATTGTGTGTTGATTTGCTGCAGTGGTCAACAAACCGAGGTCTATGATTCGAAAGCAGGAACGGAGCTCCTCGACTTGATTCTCACCAAGGTACCAATAATAAAGCTATGATTTTGAATTGAAACTCGAATTTCATCTATTTTAAAACCCTAGAAAGCAAAACTATTATTTGTTGTGCGTTCTAATCGACTTTATGATGGGAAAGTGACAGAAGGCTTGCTAATTTTGTGTTGGCTGTAAATTATTTAGTTTGCTAACTTTGTTGATGAAATTTTATCTTGCTTGTTGATTATACTTGACAAGGCTAAGTATTTTATTTTAAGGGTTAGCCTATATTTGAGATCTAAAATAACCAAGTTGATTAATTTTCGGCAACTAGAATTCCCCCCTAGCCCAGAAAAAAAATGGGTAGGTTTTTGAAATCGGATTATTCATCTGATATGGTAGGAATTCAATTTAGCTTATTTGTGAAGATGGTTTACAAAAGATTCATTGGTTTTGTCGGGTGTGTAATTTATTAGTTTGCTTAAATTTTGACCTAATCAAGAGTTTTATCTATATATGATTGGGAAGTGACTTGTATGATTTAAGGAAAAATTGTATTCTTTGAATGTAATTCTACTCATTAATTGAACAGATTATTTATTGGGTGTAGATTCTTTTCACTAAATGACATCTTTCTACCTAAAATTATAGTCGTTGTCGTCGATGCTTCCTAATACTTCCTAATGAAGAGATTAGCTAGCCTTTTGGCTCTCAAAATGGAAAAGCCATTTCCAAATTCAAGGAAAACGACAAAAATTAACCCAACCTGTTTTTGATTATTTCATGAACGATGTGTGATTGTGTATGTATGCAAAGTATGTTTCTACAGTGAATAGCGGCGATGAACATGATGCTCTAGCTTTGTTGTTTTCCTATTTCATCCTTAAATAGATTATTAATTAATTAGTTAAACATCTGTATTGGAACGATGCGGTTGTATGTTAAGATTTATTCATAGGCAAACGGATCTGTTATAAAGATTTTAATTAGAATACTGGTATAAAAAAAAATTCATTGTTTGCTCATGAGTAAACCCTATCTAAGAGACTAAGAGAGTTCATATTCATCTTCTTATAGGGAGGTTATGGTGTGGAAAAGCACAACAACACTCTGGTGCCATCATCCCCGCCATTTTTTGTCGGATCTCCACCAAGCAGGGCCTCAAACCCCGTGATCCAAGATGCCCAATTTGGGAATGACAAGCTGACTCCACTTACCTCAGGGCTTGAATCATCGCCACCTTCAACGTCACGTAAAAGTGGAGGATGCGTTCGGGTGAAATTTGGGCAGAAGCCCGCAGCAGTAAGGGTCGAAGGATTCAACTGTCGTGGGAATTGCAGCATTTCTGCCGTTGCTTAGAGAGAAAAACAATGTGGTGATTTTGGGGCCGAGAGAAACAAAGAGAGGAGAGGGGGGCGACGGGGCTGTTTCACAGTTTTGTAAATATGGAGTTGGAAAGTCAGAGTTTTTTTCAGAGTTTAAATTAATCCGATGTGTAAAATGTAAATGTAATGTGATAAATGGTTGAGTTAAGATAGAGTTGGTTCGCGAATAATCTGTCGGAGAGAAGGGCAAATCTTTCTCTTTTAACCAAGTTAGGGTTTTGTTAAGATGAGGAAATTGAAATTATTGGGCCGAGACTTTTTATATATATATATATAAGTAAGGTTTAAGTTTAAGTGTTTAACCACTCTATACCTTCTGTAATTTGTGAGCCTAAATTATGACTTTTTAAGCGTGCTGCTGACTGTTGATCATAGACTAATAGTAGTGTAGAATCACGTGGTCATGAATATTTAGCTACCTTTGTAAACCTGACTGGAAATTCATAGGATGCTTTTATTAGTATTTCCTATTTTATTTTTTTATGTGCACTATTTTTCTCTTTCTAGGTTTCATTTATTTCACCAGCATTGTACAGGTATTTCTGTATGAGTGGCATCCTTCCATGCAAAAAGTTCGCAATAACATTGTCTCACATTCCCTTCTCAAAAAATTTTATTCTTTATATTTGATAGTAACATAGAAGTATTAATTATTTCTAAGCATTTTTGTAATTATAATGTTTTATTCTTGGATTAATTATGGTTCGCCACCATTTTCTTGGAATTGTAACCGTTCCCGTACTTTTTTTTTAAACCGCGAAAATCAATTTTCATAATTTTGTTTCAAAATTGCTTGCGATCTGCTACTTTGTCATTTTCTCTTCGTTCTCTTTCATGTCTCTCTCTTCTTCACACTCCTCTGTCTTCCTCCTCTTCTCATTCTTCACACTCCTCTGTCTTCCTCCTCTTCTTCTCATATCTGCTTGTCATCCGACTTCGTCTTCATCTCTTTTTTCTCCATCGCCGATCTCCTTTCATCTTTAACGACAAAGCGGCTCCAAGCGCATCAACATCTGAAGGACTACCGAAGCATGCACCGCATAACTTCTAAAAGCTTTGGGAAGAAAATGGAGATTAAAGGTCTTAGTTGTTAGTTTTGAAACTAATGTATTAGTAAAAGTCAAAAAGTTGAGGACTCTTCCATCGACATGACATAATTTTTGATCTCCGATAGACCATGAAACCCATTGCAAAACAAAACCCTCGACGAGATCTACAAGACACACCGAGTTTACCCCACGACGTCTTCGTTTTGGGGCAAAAAACATTATTTAAACAATGTTTTGGGCTTTAGATGTTTTTCCAATGCCCATTTTTTAATTGCGATGACCAAATTTGAGCAAGGTTTTTTGCATTTCGATGCCTAATTTTTGACAAATTTTCAATTGTACATTACGATACCCAATGTTTTCATTTATGATGCCCAAATTTGGGATGTGGCCCTTTGCATTTCAATGCCCAAATATTGACATATTTCAATTGTGCATTGCAATGTCCATTATTTTCATTCTGATACCCAAATTTGGGCAGTGACATTCGCATTTCGATGTCCAAATTTTGACTGATTTCAATTGTGCATTATGATGTCCAATGTTTTCATTTGATGCTCAAATTTGAGCAGTGACTCTGTCCGTGCATCTTTCCTTCATTAAGGGCATCTTCAAATCCCCCCCCCCCCCGCCAAAGTTTACTTAAAACAAATATAAAAGACCTAGACGGTTATAATTTCATCAAAAGGGACTGGCTTGATTATCTCTCATTATTCTATGTTGAGATATTTCACTTAAAGAGTTTATTTTCAAAAATTGAGACATAAAAGTATCAATTTATTACTAATGAGCTACTAAAAATGTCATTTTTCTTTAAAAAATTTGACTTTTAAACGAAGTCTATTTGCCCAAAATAGACGAAGTATTCCTTAATTATTAGGTTTTTATAACATTGATTCTTTGGCTGGATGGGAGGGAGTACATTTTGATATTTAGTGCATTACATGTACTGTCTAAGTTTGTACTGCACGATGTTTTAAATTTTTTTGTTTCAAAAGGAAATACTAGTTTTTTTTTTTGGGGTTAGTTTTCCTTGTGAAATTTAGGATCTGTTTTCTCAACAAGGTATTTGAACAAAACTTGACACAATGTTCAATTGGATGATGTAAAACAAATTCATAACTTTTTAAGATTGTATATTTACATGTTTTGACCATATTGCAATTCGCCACCGAAACTTTGGTTCATCTATTTTGCCACCCAACTTCGCACCAGCCCAATGACGTTAGCCCAGACGTTAATTTTGTAAAATTCTATTTTGCCCTTGGAAATATAATCTATTTGTGTTCATCTTTTGTGTTCATAAACCCAACATCACCAAACCTTTCATAGTCCGCGAGCCTCGCTTATATATCTGCATATCCCATATCCCAGATATTATAACCGAGTAATAGTGATAATACAATTTTCGTTTCTCCTTCCTCAAAATCAAATGATTAAAACATCCCTACCCTAGCTCTCCGATTTTTGCAACATTGAAGGGAGATTTGTTGAACGCTCATCGATCACTTTAATCTTTAACCACAATCATGCCTGGCCACTTCTCTCGATTCTCCACTCAGATCATCCATGGCCGACAGATTTGCAGATAAGGCTGCATAACGCTTTTCTATCATGTTTACCGCTCATATTCATCGCAGATAAAGTATGCGATTATTACCTCCCCACCCCTTCGTGAATGAGATGAATCCATACCCCATATTGTTTTCTTCGAGTCACAAAATCGGGTTTGACTCACCGAGTCAACTCAAAAATTCAAGGAAATCAAGAATTCATTAGAAACTACAATGTGAATTGAATATTTGAATCGTAGAGAAATTATTAACTGGGGTTTGATTGGAGAAAAGGCCGTGATCGCTTGTCAAAATAGGGAAATCAAACGCCATTTTCTAACTGACGTTAGAAAATATAAAGTCGGTGGCCAAAATAGATGAACCAAAGTAGATATAAAGGCTTTAACATGTTTGTGTCCTATGCAAATTCCACCAAAATATATATATCTCACGTTTCAAAATAAACATCCTTTTTTTTTTAACACTAAAATTTGGTTGCCTTTTGGAGCATGTTAATACTATAGGGATATTAACATCATTAATGTGCACATATAACATTAAAGAGTAGGGTTCGCATAACACCATTTTATGGATTTTAATTCGTAAACAGAGTCCCGTTCTTTCACAATTAACTCACTAATACATAGATTAAGGTGATTAATCTTAAACCGTTTTTCATAAATTTTTGTAATAGATAAAATACAAACATCGCTTGGAATCTGAAAAGAAATAAATAAAGAAAGACAAATGATATTACGAGCTAGAGCTTGTGATATAATTATGAGCTTTAGTGTTTGAGCCGTTCGATGATTAAGTTGATGATGATTTGGAATGTTCATATCATTACTTAAAAAAGAACATATTTAATCTAACGGTGTAAATATCTTAGGAGATTTGATTTAACGACACTAATACTAAAGCTTATAATAACACTACAAGCTCTAGCTCGTAATATCATAGCTCATAAAGAAAATGACAAAGCAACTTGTTTGAGTGCTAGTACTAGTATTAGTATTTTAATAGAGTCGGGGAAACATAGGAAAGATTGAAAGAACGTAGAAGGCCTTGTTTTCTTGTGTAGTATATTATTTAGGATTAAATAATTATTTGGTTCCAAAACTATCCCAAAATTATAAGTTTGGTTTGCGATTTTTTTTTAAATGTGTTTGGTCCTCAAACTCAGTTTTTGTTAAGAAATTTCCCCCTCATCGGGTTACCGTTAGTTTTGATGTCAAAATTTTATTGAATTCCTAATTGAAAATTCAGGCCCCAGTTTGATCTCCATTATGGACAAACCCTAAGTTGAACAATACTCAAATTTAGTAATTAAATTGAAAAAATGAGTTCAACGATACATATAT
This sequence comes from Codonopsis lanceolata, assembly GCA_013146195.2. Lineage (NCBI taxonomy): Eukaryota > Viridiplantae > Streptophyta > Magnoliopsida > Asterales > Campanulaceae > Codonopsis > Codonopsis lanceolata. The sequence goes on from CM028377.1 coordinate 75,757,960, forward strand.
GAGATGGAGATCGTCATCAGACATGTTTTTTTGTTTTTTGTTTTTTTTTTATCAATAATTAATCAATCATGGCTTCGACTGAATCAAGCACAACTCTCCAACAGGCACAACCAGAGGCACCCCAATCCCTTCCGTTCCACGACCGAATTGCAATTGTCACTGGCGCCTCCCGTGGAATCGACCGAGCCGTTGCCCTCCATCTCGCCTCCCTCGACGCTAAGCTCGTCATCAATTACACCTCAACTTCCAGCTCCACCCAAGCTAACTTCCTCGCTTCCCAAATCAATTCCAATTCTGTCTTTCATCATCACTCGCGTGCCATCGCCTTTCAAGTTGACATCTCCGACCCAACCCACATCAAATCCCTCTTCGACGCCATCGAATCCACCTTTAATATACCACCCCAGATCCTCATCAACTGCGCCGGTGTCCTAGACCCCACCCACCCTTCAATTTCAAACTCTTCCCTTCAAGAATTTGATCACACTTTCGCCATCAACACCAGGGGGTCTTCTTATGCTGCAAGGAAGCCGCCAACCATTTGAAGATAGGCGATTGAGGATGTTTTTGACCGGATCTGAAAATGGGTCTTGAGATGCCAACGGGCTGGAGTTGGAGCGCCAGAACATGAGAACGAGAAGGCTGAGGCCAGCGACTTTGGAAGGAAAGAAGAAATCGAAGAGATCGGGAGAACAAATCGGCATTTATCGCTGGCTATGGAGGAGATTGAGATGAAAACGAAATGAGAGATGAAGAGGCCGCCGGATTTGAAGGCTGCAGCGAGTTCGCTGAGGCTGCTTGAGGCCGGAATCTGAGAAGACGAGGTCTCACTTCACCGACAATGGAGAGGAGGGAAAAGGTTTGGCCGGACTCATGGCAAGCAGAGATGAATGGGAAAAGCGATTATGCCGGGTATGAAGAAGAGGCGAACTGGGCGAGAGATCAGAGATATGGTCTTCTTGACGATGAAGTAGGCTGCTGGATTTGTAGATGAGAAGGCGGCTGACGATAGAAGAACGTAGTGGAGGCCGGTGGGAGATGAGATTGATGTTGGGGGGAGAGAGAGAGAGACCGATCTGCTGCTTTTCCATTTTTCTTTTTTTCTTTTGAATCATTAACAGAACTAAGGGCAAATACGGGATTTCAATTAAATTTTGACAGCAAAACTGACAGTAATCCCGTGAGGGGAGAATCTCTTAGCAAAAATCGAGTTTAAGGACCAAATTATTTTTTAATCCTATTATTTATTTTAAAATTAAAGCAATTTAATAAGAATGAAATGACAGCATATAAAGATTAAACATGAACTGGGGATGTAAATCGGAACCATTGAACCACGAAACCGAACTGAACCAAACAAAACCAATCGGTTTGGTTCGATTTTGGTCGAAAACGGTTCGGTTATGGTTTCAAAAATTGGAAAACTGCGCGGTTCTGTTCGGTTCACGATTTTTAGTATCGAACCGAACCAAACCAAACCAACATATATATATATATATATATATATATAGACGCATACTAAACCAAATAAAATCTTGATTGTTGAAGAACTATTATTTCTTCTATTATTTGTGTTTATTTTAGAATTTGTATTGTTTTATTTATGATAATTTGTTCTTAGTAGGTTATTTCCTAATTTTGATTCTAATTCCAAATTAAAAATTTATTTTTATTGTTATTTTTAATATTGATTAATTTTATTAAAAATAATTTATATAAACCACAAAATCAAATCAAATCAAACCGAGTGGTTCGGTTCGGTTCCAAGTCTTATTCAGCTCGGTTCGATTTGAGAATTTTGAAACCACTAAAAAACGATTTGATTTATGATTTTAGCATAAATCAAACCAAACCAAACCACTTACATCTCTACCGGTAACCCTAGCCCTATGTCTGAGTGGCGGGCGGGCTGCAACTGCAGCTTTGCAAGGGGAGCGTGGGGGGACTGCACTGGCACTGGTCAGTCTGGTCCGAGATGGACTTTGAGTTTGTCGTGTGTTGATTGGATAACACTGACACATCAGCAATTTTACCCTTTTTGGACCTACAAACTCCAAAAAGGCGCTTATAAAGGGGAGGCCTGGCCCAGGAGGGGGAAAGAATGGTTGAGTCTATTTTTTAAATTAGTACGGAGTATTAAATTAAATTCGACTATGACAATTGTTGCTCGACTTTTGAGGAAATTTTCAACTGTGTAAATCAAAACTTTTTTTTTCCGTCAAATTTTAATTTTTTTTAAAACAACATTTTTATTATTTTATCATTCTAATTTAATTATAAGTTATATATATATATATATATGATTTAAAATAAATTATACATCAAACTAAAATTAATAATCTAATTAAATATATTTTCCTAAATCATACGTTAGATCTATTAAGAGGATAATTTAGGAATAGAGGAATATGACTTCTTAAATTATTCATAAAAAAATAATAATTAAATTGAAGGGTACGATTGATCCAAAAGAATGGGGTGGGCAACGTGTCCTGCTGAGTCAATGTTTGAATATGTCATAGGATTTGGTCGGGACTCGGGAGGGATATGGCTGATAGCATCCCCATTGGGTTGAGAAAAAGCATATCTTCTTAAGTAAGAAGCTCAAATACACAATGGGAAAAAACTTCTTAAGTCCTTTGACTAGGAGAGAGAATGTTATTTTTCAATTTAGGAAGAAAGCAAATGGAATCTTCCTAGGTTATGTGTAACCGGGTTTTAGAGGGGAGGGGAGACAAAATGAATTTATTTATTTTGGATGTGTTAAATTCAATTTTTTTTTTTAAGAAGATTATACAATGAGAAGATATATTCTTAAGTGGATAAGAAGAGAAAAATATATAAGTGACAGTGGAACCCAGCTAAGAAGATGAGTATGAAGAATGTATAATAGTGCTAGTTCATACTGCCTGCAATTAGAGCTGACAAGTAAGGCCCATAAGGCCCGTCTCTTTGGTCTGTATTCTGTAGAATACCGTTGAGACCTGAATTTGTTGATGGCCCGTTTTCTCGAGCTGTAGCAGGTCCTTCATCTTTCTCAGCCCAGTAGGCCCGGCTCAGTAGCGAATTATTAAAATTAGGTTAAAATTTATGACACCCATTTTTCAAAGTTTGTAATCTCAAAAATATATATTTTTTTTTTAACCACAAAAGACCACTTTTTTAAATATTGTTCCAAAATTGCTATTGTCACCTTCAACAACTCTGGCAAACACATTGGATTCCAAAATTTTTATTGTTGCGCAACGAAACGGGGATCAACCTGCCCAGTCAGGTTGCGGGGGTCGAGGGGGCAATGCTCCGAAAGGTAAACAATTTTTTTTTATCTATGAAATATGAAACTGTAATGGATCTGTGTTGGGTTGAGAATTTTCAGTATAGACGAAGGCGGAGGTGGAGGAGGGAGAAAAAGGCTTACGACGGAGAAGATGGAGGACGTGGTCTGATTCTTTATGATTTTATATCGCGATGCAAAATATCAGATTAATATATCGCGTTGCAAACATTGATGAGTCGCGGTTAAAACATTGATGTGTCGTGCATCAAACATTGATGTATCGTGGTGTAAAAATAGACTAGACAATTAAAATGATGAATCGCAGTACAAAATTAATGTAATAAAATTGATGCATCGCAGTTCAATAATCAATGCACCCAATTAAACTGATAAATCGCGGTTCAAACATTGATGTATCGCGGTGCAAAAATAGACTAAGCAATTAAACTGATGAATCGCAGTGTAAATATTAATGCAATAAAATTTATACACCGTGACTCATTTTCATAGCATGTCTCATGCTCATTAAGGCTATCGTAGTCTTTTTGTCCATAAAATTGTCATTTTTCGGTTTGAAAAAAAAAACACGATATTGGAGCGAATAAAAACTTTAGAAAGTGGACCGGCTCACAATTTTTCCTTAAAATTAGGGAGTTAGTTCCTTCTAGATAATTTTCAATGGCTTTAAACTCATATTCTTTTTTCGTAACTTGAAAAAAAAACATGTCATGTATCTTGATGCACAATTTAATGATTCATCACAATGCATGATTTGTGCATTGTTATACATGAAGTGTTTTTCTCTGATTACGAAAAAGTACTCTAACGATTGAAAACTTTGAAAAGGGGACTAACCCACAATATTTTCTTAAAATTAGGTTGTTGTTTCCTTAGTGTATACCTCCTTCCCTCCACTCAAAGTGTCTACGTTTAAAAATCCAATAATTAAGAAATATATTAGTGTTATTCGAGTTGATCATAATTATAAAAACACTTAAGTAGAACCAATATGCTTACAACCAGTGTTCTAAAAATCGGCCTAGTCACCGCTTAGGCGCTAGGTGCCACCCCGCCGCCTAGAAATTTGACAAATTGGCGAAAAAAAGGGCAAGGTAGCCAACTGCTGATTTTTCCTATTTGTTTAGTTTTTTTAAAAAAAAATTTGGCCATAAATAATATCATTTTGGTTTTTAAAAATAATAATTATATTAAAAATCAATTTCAAATTATTAAATTATTTTTGTAAATTTGTAATTGTCAATGGACCTATGGATAATTAAACTGTTAACTATTTTTGTAATATTTTAAACCTTAAATGATATTAAATTTCTAGTATTACTTTTAAAATTCAATATCAAAATGTAATTATTATTTTTAAATTATTAGGTGATATTTAGTATTAGTATATTTAAAAAAAATGTTAAATAATTATGTTATAATAAAAAAAATATATTAAAAATTGGATATTATGTCTTATTAAAAATCGGTTTTAACCCAATTAAAAATAATCAAAATTGATCAAAAAAGTAATTAGAGTTTTCATTTTTCAGGAAAGATAATTTCGGACCATATAATCTTAGGCAATGACGGCAAGCACGGACAAATGCCACTGCTAATGGCATCACCGCATCAGGCATCCCATCTTACGAATATTCATGTCTCTCTCCCCTGGCTCTCTTAGATGATATTTTTGCCGAAATCACTCCCAAACCGTCCAATGTTTTGCTACAAATGTGGAGCTGAGTGGAGGAAAAGAAAGCAACATGCGGCGCTTGCATGAATCATGGATGATGTTGAAGTAGAGGCCGGAAGACGAATTTGTTTAAAGATCATCTGTTCATGTGGTGCCGGAGGAGAAGACTGAAGAGGAAATTTAAGAATTAAGACCGAATTAGGCTGTGTACGATCGTAATTGAGTAGTATTTTTTCTCTTTTTAAAGAGGATCGTTCCCCACTTACCCCCATGGAGTAGTACCGAGTATTAAATATCACTAAAAAGAAAATGGCAAAAACAATGGTGGTATTGGTACCCTGTACCTCAATCTAATAAATTGACTTTACAGTTTCAAGATTTCAAAAAATGCCTGCTAGTGCTCGCTGCTGCTGCATGAAACAAAAGTGACCAAGTATACAAAACTTTGAGAAAGAAAAAGAAAAAAGAAGAAGCAGCTACACTTTAACACTTTGTATAGAAAAATTAATGTACATGTATAGTATAAACATATGAATTGATAGCTTCTTTAATCTTACGACCATTTCCTCACAGACTTGCTTGCCAAATTGCTTCCACTTGAAGACTTTTTTAGACTACTAGAAACTGAAAGAAAGCAAGGTTAAGTAAGTCAATTGTCAGCCCATTTTCGCGCACCAACTTTAACTTGCATTCTTTTCTTTTTTACCTGGAGAAGAAAGTTTAATAGGGTCCTTCATCGATCTCAGTGGGGGACGAGGAAGTTTAAGTGTTGTTTTGGGCCTGCAAACAAATTTTAATTAGGAATATATGAAAATGGATTTGCTATCTTATGGAGGAAAAGGAAAGCTTACTTGTCTGTGCTGTCCGAATGTTTTGGACCGTCGTGGAATTGATTGCTATCTACGGAGCCGTCAGTGTCTGTTCCCACAGAAAGAGCACTATCAGAAACGTCACTCAACCTCTCATGCTCATTATCTGCATCGCCAAACATCTCAGCATGATGATCAGCTGAAGAATTCTGACCTAAGGGGGATTCTGTTTGGGAACTAACTGGAGAATGCTTATTATCACTACTCTCTGAGTAGCTGCTATCTTGATCAGATGCAGAAGCTGCTACTCCAGCTGAGCCTTTCCCACCAGCCAATTTTATGATGCGTTGAGAAGAACTTCCTACTGTATTTCGGCTTAGAGTAGGAGAAGACGGAGACCCATACCTCGACGATGCCGTTGTAACACGTTTCTCACCATTCACCGCCGCCCCACCTTGATATACATTCTTCAGATCTTTCATAAGTTGCAATCGCTCAATCTCCTCGTCTTTCTTTGCAATCGTGTCTTTAAGGGATGCCACCTAAAACAAGGATCCAAATCACAAACAAGTATAGTTTCTGACAATAAAAAACATAATTACATGAGCGGGAGAAGCACCTGTTCCATCAATTCCCTTACATCCCTGCCCTCTTTGCTGCTCTTTGCGGCACCCAACTCAACTCCAGAAACCCGTTCAGCAAACTTCAAGGTACTTAAAGTTTCAGAAAATGAAGCCACATCCGGATTAAGCTGCACAAACATAAGTGTCTTTGCTTGACCACCTGCAATATAAGTAGAAAGTGGGACCGATTAAAAAAACTAAACACCAGAAGGATCTTTACTTGTCCATCAGAAGTCAGGTCCCAGGACACAACCATCTCACTCCCCTCACTCTCATCATAGTTTTTTGAAGCAATAAGGCATTTCAGGGTCAATATATTTCTGACTTTACTGACACTTAATTACTAAGTGTCGGTCAAGGAAGATGCAAAGCAAACTTTTTTAAATCTGAAGAGTTGGTAAAGAAGTTAAGAATGTACCTAAAGAGCTTTGAAGGACCTGAGTAAGCTTGCTGTTTCTGTAAGGAACATGGGAATTCTTTTGCGACAAAGCAAAGATTACATCTCCTAGGGCAGATAAGGACTTGTTGATATGTTGTGCTTCCTTCAGTCTGTCTCCGGTTGCCTCGGAGCGGTCTACTCTTTCACTTCCCGCCAGATCTACCAAATGAAGACTACCACGGATCGAACCACCGGTCTTGAGATCCGATCCACGAACATGAATTGTTACAACACTGCATACATCCACATCAGAATATTGAAAACTTTTCATATGCAGTGTGGAAGATTCTTAATTTTGGGATCACTTGGAAATTTTCAGAATAAAGGAACCTGTGGGATCGACTACTTCTTTCGTTCATAGCAGTGGAACCTCGTGCTCTATTCTTAAATCCCGTTTCCATCAATTCCAATACATCACTGGGTGTATTAACAGGCAGCATGCTAGCATCAGGGACAGCTAACCCATTTGGTTGAGAGGTAGCCAAAATCCCAAGTGTGTGCAAATAAAGGAAAACAACGGATTGCTTTTAGAAAACATGACATGTTATGTTCATCTAAATAAAGAAAATAGAGAGAAACAGAGACAAAGGGTGGATGCCGAAACATGCAATTCCAGGAATATCTGGAAAACTGGAAATTATACAGTGAAGTTTAAAGAGCAAAATCTGAAATGAGAAATAACAAGAAAAGGTACACGAATAAGGATATCTTTTTTGAGGATCAGTTGATAGTAGATCGCGCACTTGTTCATTATAAATTTCAACCATCTGAACGCCAACTTCATATGTATAGGTGCCTTTTCTAGTTCGAGAAATTTGAAAAAGATCATTTAGAGCTCGATAATTGACTCCCCAATCTTCTTTACTTCCATTATCAGGTCCAGACTGTACACCACAACTTTTAAGGTAAACAATGCTTAACATCATTGGAAATCTATTTGAGAGATCAGTACGTAGAAGGATTCATACCATTGTGTAGGTTTTCCCTGATCCAGTTTGACCATACGCAAATATACATACATTGTATCCATCAACCACAGACTGTATCAAGGGTTGTGTATCTGCAAATACATCCGCTGCCAACATTCAAAAGAGCAATGTTACTGAAGCATCATACATAAAGAATAATACATTGATATGAAACATAAGTAACAAAAAGAAATTAAATCTTAAATGCTAAGATTAAAACCTTGAGTTGCTTCTGGGCCATAGACCTTATTAAACCTGAATGAACGTCGGCCTTCTTTTCCTTGTTTAGAGGGATTTGCAACAGTTAGCTCCCCATCTTCGCCGATATATTCTATGATTGACTGTTTTCCTGACTGCCCAGGAAGAAATGGTCTTATCCGACAATAAACCCTGATATTTCCTGCTCACAAAAATCCACGAGAAATGAAAAACTGTGCTGATATACACGTTGGACATGTATAGCTCAGAGGATTTTTTGGCCTAATTTTTCTTTTTGATTCTTTATAACCCTGGGGAAGTGTCACCACAGCAGGGCCACACGGACCCACATATGGGACTAACCTTTCAATTCTTGGAGCTCGTTATGTAGCTTCCGATTTTCAGTAAGGACTTTATAATAGTTTTCTGCTGCATCCTCTAATGATCTAATCTTTGTCCCTATAATATAATTGATTCATGAGAAACTGTTATCATAAGTTACAAAAGGTATGAACGAGGCATTTGGATAAAGGATACAACCTAAGCGATCAAACTCCTCTGAATAGCTCTTTTGTGTTTGCAGAATTTCTTGTCTGACCGATTGTGAAGAATACCTCAGTTCCTAAAAGATTCCATTGATCCATTTTAATCACACAAAATACATGAAACGGAATTCAAAATGTGAAATAGAAGAGTCTAACTACAAAAGCATACCCGCAAAACACCAAGTTGGAATTCAGTAAGTATTTGGTACATCTGCGCCTTCTTGTTCCACCCTTGACTTTCTGACTCGGTAAATGCCTCGAGCTCTTTGACCCTTGTTTTCGACTCCATCAAGTGGTTCAGAACTTCCTTCAATCTCTCCTCAAGCTCTTGTTGAGTTTTCTTAGCATCTGTTTCCATTTGAAAGCTCCACTGATCCTGTGCTTTCCTAGTTATTTCTAGCTCTTGCTTCAGAGAAGAAATTTCATTCTTGTAATTCTCTATCTCTTTCATATGTCTCTCCAAATCTTGCTCCTCATTTTTCTTTTTCTCGTCAATATTTGTCTTTTTCTCGTCAACATTTGTCGTTTTCTCGTCAACATTTGTCGTTTTCTCGTCATTATTTGTCTTCTCAGTCTGCAACATGAAAAGAAGTAAAATGGAAGGGGTGAGGGGGAGAGTAAGGGATTAAAAAAAAAAAACTGCCCAAGTGAGTATAATTTCATTACCTTTATTGGCTGGAGTTGATTCATAACCACCTGTGTCTCTTCATTAGTCCCAGTTGCAAGGGCTTCAAGTACTCTAATTCTCGACTGATATTTCTCCTCACGAGCCTTGAAAAGATTGTTTTGCTGCAGGGAAAATAGACTGAAGTGCTTAGTGGAAAATGAATTGTAAAAGACACAGACACCAAATGCTTATTATGCGCCATACAGTTCTTAAATGTTCTGCTTGAGTACATATACGCCGCTCAATCTCCTGCACCACTTTCCTCAGTAGGCATGCCACACGCTGAAGAAAGAAAGAAAACTAGAATTTAAGGATAACAAATTAAACAAATAAACGTAAATGGTTCAATTTTCAACCCACTTATGTATTCTGAATAAAGCATACATGAGGTATTTCACCATTCTTTCTTTGGATACTTTCATCTAGAATCCCGTTTACCACACTCAAAAGGGACTGTGTTGGGGCAAGCTGCACACAAAGAAATGCTGGAATTAAACAAGCACAAAGTCAAAATACTGTATGTGGATGTTAATGTTAGGAAAAGATTAAAGGTGAATGCACAAGGGATAAAAATCAAGGAATTTACATCCAAACTGTTCGATTTCATCATTTCTGAGAGTTTGGCAGCAGGAAGATCTGCATAGCCACCTTGTTTCAACTGAAACACTTCATGGAATTTATGTCCAACGTGATGTATTAACGCAGCTGAAGGCTCTACAGAAAGGGGGAAACAAACATTAATACTTCGAGTAATGTTATGTTATCGCAGAGAGAGAGAGAGAGAGAGAGAACCTGCCATGACAGGACTGCGTAAAGCCCGCTGAAATTTGGACTCGGACCCACTTTTCCGTCTATCATCTCCAGCTACAATAGAAGCATAAGTTCGAGGAGATAATTCTCCTGGAGAAGCATCGCCACTTCCAACGTGATCAACTAATTGTTTCCATCTCATATTAGCATCACTTGAAGGTTTATTATTAGGTGAAACCGTGATAGGACTACTTCCCCCAATACTTGGCATAAAATGTGCTTTAAGTGTTAGAAGGCATTCCAAAACGATTTTCATCGATCCCTGGACAACGTAAAACCCAAGGATCTGAGCAAACGAGAAAGAGAGAGAGAGAGAGAGAGACATACACATACAGACACACACACAATGTTACCATTCATTACCCTTTCAAGGTCTGATAATTGAAACCTGGGCAACCCAATTTCATCCATAGCTGCCAGGAACCTTCTCACATTTTCCGACCGTGCCTCTGAAGAATGATTAGGCGTACCACTCTACAATAGGAAATAGAAAAAGGAAAACCAATCACTAGGTTCATGATAATCGTAAGCATAATTTGGATAAAGACCAATCAAAATCTTAATCTTTTAACTACCTCAACTACTGATCCTGGTCTCAGCTTGTTTAAAATCATACACAAAATAGAACCATCGATCAGTGATGCTCTCAATTCCTCGTCCGAAGCATTTACCGCAAATTTAAACCCGGAAGAGTACTATTTAACCACACTATCAAAAATCCTCGCTGCTTAGCTAAATGAAACAAAAGAATAGAAATTTCAATTCAAAACATCTAAGCAAACCAATGGATAAAATAAAAACTCTGCATTATGTGCCTCACCATTGTTGTTTAATGTAGGTTCAAAAACATCACCACTAGTCGAGGAACCCGTGCTGTTGAATCTACGATAATCCCTTCCTTGGAGATCCATTCCAGAACTCAAGATGAAGCACTATGGAGGGGCATCTGGCTGCAAAACCAGTAATTAAACAAACACACACACATGGATTGAAAATGTGAAGATATGAGTTTTCTATGTAAATCAACACACCTTTTATAAACAATCAAATATCCAAATATCAAATTGAGTGATGAGACCAGAGTGCCAAGACAAATTAGAATGAATATAGTAGTAATTTTTAGGCTAACTTGTTTAAATGAGTTGATGATTTACATTATTCGGCCCTTTCTCTAGTTCAAGTATTGAGATGAGTTGATGACTTAACACATAATAGCAGCGGCCAACAACTGGTATAGCTTCTTTTTAATTTGATAACCAAGGGAGTACACACCCATGAGACCAAACCACCGTGAGGCGTGAGGCCAGCCGTAGGGGCAGGGGAAACTGCTGGTATAGCATTGTATTCATTTCAGCTTTGTGAATATTAACACAAACTTGAGTTGAAATCAAAGTTTTCAAAAAAGCATGTAATGCGGGTACGTCTAAATAAATCCCAAGTGTTGTTTCCTCTCGATTCTCGAAGGTGAAAATCGCTACTACGACTCCCGTAATCTTTAGTCATTAGGTAAAAAGACAAAATCTTTTAACCAATAAATTGTACTCCAGTATAGTGTAATTCAGAATAAGTAACACGAGTCCGGAGTCCCCCGTTTAACCAATACAAACTTACCATAAAAAACTCAAATCTTCCAACTCGAGGAAATCTAATAGCAATCTCCGGAAGAAAAAAGAGCAAAAAACCCAAAATCAATATGACACCACAGCATAAAATGAAGAAGCAAATACGCGGAAAATGATCATTGGTTTTAAGGAAAGACGTGATAACAAAAAAAATATTAAATCTAGCGAAAGTAATAAACAGAGATTGAATGAAAGAGAGAAACCTGAGAAAACAGAGTGGGAAGCTACGAACATTGACAGAGATGTCTTAACGGGGGAGAGAAAGAAAAATAAATCACATGCTATTTGTTTTCCTTTGTTTTTCTTTCTTCCCTTTTTGGGGATTATTGTTTGACTGAGTAGTTAGAGTGGTATTTGGTTGGTCTGCCCGCTACCGTTAGTCTTTCTAAGAAAAAGGGTTGAAAACACTGTTCGTCTTCCGCGAAGATAGGGCCTTGTAACTCTCTCAGCTCTCAACCCTGAACTCTCAATTCTCAATCATTTTTGGGCATCGCCACGTTTTCCCTCTCTATTAAGTTTCATTTTTGTAATCCGATTATGATTATAAATTCACTTTGGTCAACACTCAACCATTATGTATTCAAAGTGTGAACATCGTCATCAACTCTGTTTATATTTGTTTCCTAAATTCATCTTTCTTCATTTTCGTGAAAAAACTATTTATTTTACGGCTAAAATCACTCATTATTATTATTATTATTAATAAATTGGCACATGTTATTATCGTAATAATTTAGATTAAGTGGAGAGAGAATGCAAAAATCTAATTTTATCTAATTTATGAGTTTTCCTTTATGAAAAGCAATCATAAAAGGAAAACAAAAACATCATGACCGCTCCCTATTTCTGATTTAATACTATAATGACTAAAATTTTAAAATACACCTGGCGTAAAACACATAAATTTATTTATAGTGGTAGAACATCTTATTTGAGATGAATTTAGTATGTCAATACGGTGAGGTCGGTCGGGTTGTGATTGATAACGGGTTTGAATCATTATAAGCTAAATATCAAACTTATCTAAATGAGTCCGTTTTAATCGAGTCGGGTTATACCAATGTTAGATCGGGTTGCCCCGTATTAACCCGACCCCCCCCCCAATATGAAATAAACAATTATCAGGTAAAAAAGGGTAACACATTCGACCCGACCAAAGACAAACATATTAACGGGCTGAGTCGGGTTAAAGCATGTTTGAGTTGTAATTATCAAACCTAGATATCCAACACTCAAAAAAGTTTATATTGTTTTATTATTACATACTCCTTCGGTTCTTAAATAATCATTTTGTTTGACTGGTTTCACATATTAAGAAAATTTAATTGATTATATTATAAATATTGATTTAATATATTTCTTTAAATCTCGTATACCCATAAATTAAGTGGAAAGAAAAATAAAATGATAAAGTTTAAAAAATGTTTTTTTAAAGACAAAGTTAAAAGTTAGTACTTTTTTTTAGTTATTATTGAAACGGATTAAAAAAAAGAAAACATGAATATTACATATATCCTAAAGTTTGGTTGACTTTTTATTCCAAGTCATTTTGATTGGTCCATAACCATATTAGATTTAAAATGCAGCAATACTCTTTTTAATATTTAGAAAACACATAAATTGTTAGTTACTACTCTATAATATTTGATATAATCAATTGAATTTTTGAATCATTTCATTCAACATTGAGATATTTTTGGTTGAGGAACGTACATTCAAATAAATTAAGTTTCACTAACTCACACAATTTGATTATACATAGAAACATACTGCATACTGTCAATTTCAATCCAGTCAAACTTGAGCTAAATGACATAGACACATGTCAATTTCAATCCAGTCAAACTTGAGCTAAATAATTGGTGCTCATACTGGCCCCGGCCCCTTCATGGATTGGACTCTTAGATGAGGCATGACTTAGCTATTGAACGGCCTAATTTTTTAGTAGATCATAACCACACCCATATCCTTGTAATGTGAGGGTAGCAAGTTAGAAACACACATCCTTGAGTATTATTTTGGTAAGGTTGGTACTATTCACACCCTAAAGTTTTTTACACCTTATTTTTTATAATTTACAGTATAAGATACAAATAATATTTTAATACAAAAAATGAGATATAAAGAACGAACTTTAAAATAGAAATAACCACACCCTTTCAGCAATGAGACATATCCTTAAAAGGAGTAATGGAACACAAATTACCAACACATTGAAGACATCTAATTTGTCATTGTAAGCTAAATTGCAGTCATGACCTTACAATTTTCATGTGGTTTATTTGGTTAAGCATACGAATTTTCCAATTGAACCTAGCAAATAAATAAGTAAAATAATGCCTCAAAATAAGAGTTTCTTATCAATTTAACACAAGTTTTAAGAATATACTAGTTTTTGCACTCATGCGTTAAACGCACAACATATATATTTTTAAATTAAATTATATATAAATAAAATGAATAGAAAAAACAAAATTAGAAGATGAAAACATATCTTAAAAATGAAAATCGATCAACACGTATTTTGAAATGAAAATCGAATTATTTTGAATTTTAATTGATCAAAATTACTTCAATCCTTTCGTGATTTTGCAGGTTTGTTTTAATGTTCGCACTGTCTTGTTGCACCTTGTGTATCAATGTTCTGGGTATAATGAAATATGATTAAAATGATATTATGCACTTTGGTACTTGTGAATCATTGTGTGTTGTATACGAACTATTTGACATATACATCTACTAAATAGCCGGTAAAAGATGTTATTAATTATTACGATGCATGAATACACATATATTCAACATTTGAAATCATAATAGGATAAGTATCTTTTATTTTGCATGTTCAATTTATTAATAAACATGATTTTTATACTATAGTATTATGTAGCTATTTTAAGAATTATTTATCATTTATGCATCTCTATATACACACACGAATATGTAGTAAGTAGTCTACCAAAAACATGAACTAAATATTTACACCATTTGTTTTGGATGTACTTAAACAAAAAAAAAAAAAAGAAATTTGATAAACAAATATGATTAATTAACCTTACAACTATAAACTATTTTTTATTTTTATTTTTATTGTTACCGAAAACGGTACTAAAATTTGCACCATTTGTGTTTTAAGTACTTCAACGAAAAAATGGAAATTGATAAACAATTATGGTGAATTAATTTTACCACCATAAAATATTTGTAAATTTGTTTTGTGGAAGTTTTTGTTACCAATTTAGATCACATCAATTGTAGACATAAATTGTAATTTGTAGTTGCTTGTTGTAATATATATATCTGTCATGACTATCAAACACTGAAACATTTATCTATTTATCACTTTGCAAATACAACAATAGAAGTTATATTTTTAGATTAGATAATTAATAAAAGAGAAAATCAAAATATATAGGAGTATACATTTTATACTTATCTCGACATTAACAATGATCAACGTCATAGTATTTTCGGTAAAAAGTAATATGAAAATATCCAAATGATTAAATTATATTTATCTTTCAAAATTTTAGAGACTACTTTTAAAGATTCACTAATAAGTAATACAAAGAGTTTATATATGGTGAAAATATGAAGGGACATAATGCAACAAGTGTTGAGAATCTGGACATAACACAGTGAAAACACAGTAGTGTAGACAGCCACATAAAATAATGACTTTGAGAACAAGAATCAAAACAGGCATTAAATTTGACGGACAGAAACTAAGAAGGCTGATATCCTGCACCTATATGTCCTAAACAGTATGTCTAAAATATGCAAAGGAGAAAAACAAATGAAGGAATGCAGATACACACAAGTGATATGTCTAGATCAACTGATTGCAGTTCCCAATGTTGCAATAATGGAAATCACATTCACCAAAAAATCTGTGATTTTATGTTCAGAATCTCATTTTACTTTCACCAAATAACCACAATTACTCCCAGAAATATCATAGGTACTTTATTTCCCTATGAAAATAGCTTTACTTTATTTCAAGCTAATGCACCACTAGGAACCTTTCACACTATTTACCAAGGGTAGCAACTTAACTTATTGATCAACCCATGGAATTTGAAAATCCATAGTCCCAAAAGAAAGAAGTCACAACCTTGTTCATAGGTAGCTCTTTTCCGTTAGATAGCTTTCACACTTTCTCAAATCAGAGGAGTCAATTTAGTCAAGATCAACCCATGCAAGTCGAAACTTCATAGTACATTGACAAATTGCAGCATCCTAAAACTTTTGAAAGGTAGCTCTTTCCTTTGTGGTTTAAAAAAGAATTTCTCTCAAACACAACAACTTTCTTGGGAGATGGTGAGAAGAACTTGAACAATAGAATCACAGTAATTTTGAATGAATCATTACTCATGCACAAATGTACTTAATACAACCAGATTTGATCTAGTGTGCCCCCCTAGATAACAATGCAATATGCCTATATATATATATATATTTTTTTATGTGAGGGGTTACATGGCACACATACCGAGAGATTTCCTAAGATTTATGAATCTCTCAAAATCTAGACTTTTAGTAAAGATATCAGCCAATTGGTTTTCTGTACCAACATGTTCAATGCACACAATGCCTTGTTCAACTAAGTCTCTAATAAAATGGTGTCTTATATCTATGTGCTTTGTTCTTGAGTGTTGAACATGATTTTTAGCTATGCTTATTGCACTTGTGTTGTCACAATACATGGTTAAGATATCACTGCAATCCATAATCTTGAATCATTTGTTTCATCCACAAAAGTTGTGTACATCCACTACCAAAGAACTATATATTCATTCATGTTGATAGGGCGACACAATTTTGTTTCTTGCTAAACCACGAAATCGATTGTTTCCTAGATAAAAACATCCTCCGGATGTACTCCTCATGTCATCAATACCAAGATCACGAACCCAACAGATTGGTGTTCGTATGCTTAGTATACCACAAACCCATGCCAAAGGTTTCACCAACATATCGAATTATTCTTTTGACAGCTTTTAGGTGAGAAACTTTGGGGTTTGCTTGATACCTTGCACACAAACACACACTGTACATGATATCTGGACGAGTGGCAGTTAAATACAAAGAAACTCCCTATCATACTTCTATACAAGGTAGGATCAACACTTTCTCGATTTTTCATCTTTATTAAGTTTATCGGATGTACCCATAGGGGTTTTTATGTTTTCCATTCTTAAGATCGAATTTCTTCACCAAGTTTGAGAGTACTTGGCTTGAGAAATGAACATCCCTTCATGTGATTGTTTGATCCGAATGCCTAAGAAATATGTCAATTCTCCTACCATGCTCATTTCAAATGTGGAAGTCATGCAATGCACAAATTCTTTTTCCAAGGATTTGGAGGTGGATCCAAACACGATGTCATCAACATAAATTTGAGCAATCAAAATATGTTTATCTTGTTTTTGAATGAACAAAGGTTTTATCCACCTCTCCCCTTTTAAACCCACTTTGTAAAAGGTGATCTGTAAGCCTACCATACCAAGCTCTAGGAGCTTGTTTGAGGCCATACAAAGCCTTTTTCAACTTAAACACATGATTGGGTTTATGGGGGTCCTCAAACCCTTTTGGTTGTTCCACAAATACTTCTTCCTCAAGAATCTCATTCAAAAATGCACTCTTCACATCCATTTGTTGAAGAGTGATGTCAAGGAAACAAGCAATTGCCAGAAGTAGACGGATAGACTCAATGCGGGCTGGTGCAAAGGTTTCATCATAATCCACCCTTCAACCTCGTGTATACCCTTGAGCTACCAACCTAGCTTTATTCTCATTATTTCTCCCACTTCATTCGCTTTTGTTTTTGAAAATCCATTTAGTTCCAATAACATTTATTGAAGTGGGTCTGGGAACTAGATACCAAACATCATTTTTGTGAATTGATCTAGTTCCTCTTGCATGGCATTTATCCATCTTTCATCTTTAAGGGCCTCTTGCACATTTTAGGTTCAACAAAGGTGAAACAAAACACGAGGCATGTATATCATCAAATTCAAGGGTGGTCATGCATGCTAGTTTCTTGTAGTCCACTTTACCTTTCTTTCTTGTTGCCATTCCATCTTGTACATTACCTATAACTTGAGTGAGAGGATGGTTCTTCTGAATCTTGCTTGGAATGTCAATTTCCTGATCAGTCAGTCTGGACTGATCATCTTCCTGATTTGAATCTGCTCCAGCGCCTTCTTCTCCTGCCAGTTCTGTGGTCAATGTTTCTTCCGATGTTGCAACATCCGGAACAACATCCGGAATAACATTGGGTGCAACATTCTGAATTTTTCCACCTGAACCACCTGCTGACTGCCTGCCTGCGCTCTCCGAATCATCAGATTCTGGCTTAATTCAGATCAAAGTCTCCGAAATCCAAAATCCCTGAAACATCTTCCTCAGAAGTTTTGTGACCAAGACCAGTTAAATCATCAAAAACAATGTTCATGGATTCCATAATAGTCTTAGTTCGAAGATTAAAAACTCTATATGCTCGACTATTTGTGGAATATCCCATAAAAACACATTTATCACTCTTAGAGTCAAACTTGGAAAGTTGATCTCTATCATTGAGCAGATAACACACGCAACCAAACACATGAAAATATTTCAAGGTAGGTTTCTTCCCAAGAAAAATTTCGTAAGGTGTCATTGTGCTACCTGGTCTCAAGAAGACCCTATTTCCAATGTGACAAGCAGTGTGTTCAATGCTTCACCCAAAACCTTTAGCCAAATTTTTTGAATGTAACATCACCCTAGCCATTTCTTGTAATGTCCTGTTTTTCTCTCCGCCACTCCATTTTGTTGTGGAGTTTTGGGAGCAGAGAATTCATGAGAAATACCATTGGAGGCACAATAATTAGAAAAGGATGCATTTTCATATTCCGTGCCATGATCTGATCTAATCCTAACAAGTTTTAGATCATACAAGTTCATTACACGGGTGTACCAAATTTTGAAAGCCTCAAAAGTTTCAGACTTCTCTCTTAAAAATATTACCCAAGTATATCTAGAGAAGTCATCTACACAAACGAAGGTATACTTTTTCTTACCTAGGCTTTCTACTTCAATGGGACCCATAAGGTCAGTGTGAATCATCTCCAAACATCTAGAAGTGGAACATTGTGTTATAGGAAGATGTGAAGCCTTGGTTTGTTTACCTTTTTGACACGATCCACATACCTTTGAGTAATTTCTTTCCAAATTTGGTAATCCTTTAACAGCATCATGCCTCACAAGCTCATCGAGCTTACGAAAACTCATGTGACCAAGTTTCGTGCCGAGATCCGTTACATCAAGACTTGCTTTTTGACACGAATGGGTATTGTTGAACAAGTAACAGCTTATCGACGATCTTAAACCCGTCGAAGACATTTGTTATTATGATCAAGAACTTCACAAGAATGTTTGTCAAACCTTACCGAAGATCATCATCACACAACTGACTTATGCTGATCAGGTTTGTCTTAAGACCTTCCACATGGTAAACGTTTTTGAGGTTTGGAAGACCTTCAACGTTCAATGTTCCTTTACCTACAATTTTCCCTTTGGCACCACCACCATAGGTCACCGATCCACCATTAATACTCACATATTCCTTCAAATTCTCAGCTGCACCTGTCATATGTCTAGAACAACCACTATCAAAATACCACGATCCAAAGAACATGAGATTTTAAGGAAGTAAAAGTAACATTACATTCTTCATCATGTGACATGGAAGCGCCAGGCGTATATCAAAAGGCTCACAAGATTTGGCTCTACATTTTTCATCACAAGTTTTGGGAACCCACATTTGTTTGATCTGCTTTGGGTTGGTGTTTTTGAAAAAATTATGATTTGTCTTTGAATGAGGCTTCCAATGTTTCTCGCCAATGTTGTCCGCATTGGTCGGCGCATTGGCCTATCGCTTCATCTCGCCAATGAGCTTTTCCAAAGAAATCTTGCCTCATTTCATTCTCATACATTGCCTTTTTCGAAAGCAAAAAGGTCAGATGTATGTGACTGTGCTTATGGCGAAGTGACAAACATAATTTTTCCTTCTTAACTCTTGGTTTTTCACGTAAAACGCTTCAGAAAGCTTTCATCGGCTTGTTTAGTTCCGTATGTTCCTTCTCCTTCTTTCACAAACACCTTAGGGACAAAACCAATACCTGATCTGGATGAGTTACCAGAATTTAGCAGATCATCAACTTTCTGTTTGCTAGAGTTCCACTTGGTCAGAGTCGCTTCTGCTTGAGCAAGTTGTTCTTTTAACTGCTCAATCTCCACATCCTTTCTACTTAGGACACCTTCCAGCAATTTTATTATGCATTCTTTGATCCTCATTAGCCTTTTTCGCCAGCTCATTCGCCTTTACCAAGTAGTGTAACTTGGTGAGCTCTTTTCTCCCAATCCTTGTACACCTCCTTGTACCCTTCCAGATCTCGAATCCGAGTGTCCATCATCTTCTCGCAAATCGTGGAATTAAAACGTAAAAATCGTTCTCGTTTCTCGCACAATGTTTCTCCCGATGTTACTCCCCGATGTTGCAACATCGGGTGACACATTTGTTGAACCAATCAGATTTCGAATCGTAATCATAAAAAGCATTCAAGGTGATAAGATCACCTGGATCTTCTCCATCACTATCACTCAAGGTTGCTGAAAAATTCAATCCTTTCTTTCTTAATGTGTTAGCACATTGGTTAGCATAGTGTCCATAACCTTGACATTCTCTACATTGGATAGAATCAAGATTCTTACCATTGTAGGATGACTTAGAAGCAAAAGGATTTGTGAAGGGTTTTTCAGAGTTTGAAAGAATTTTCTTTGGGAACAAATTTCCCGTAATCAGTTTGAAATTGTTTTTCGAGCTTGATGATGGAGTTCTATTTTGACTTTTATTTTTTAAAATTTTTTTGAATTTAGTAGTCAATAGAGCAATTGATTCTTCTCCAAAATCAGACTCATCAATGTCCTTTTGAATTTCAAGCAAATCACATGAGAGATTAATTGGTGCAGGCATAGCAATATTTTTCACAAGCTGGTGTGGAAGATGATGAGACTCTTTGCCTTTCTGTTTCATTTTTTGATCGTTTAGATTCAATTCAAAGTTTTGAAGAATTCTAGCCAGTCTTTCAAAACTCATCTTGTCAATATCATGTGCTTCTTCAATAGCACATATCTTGACATTGAACCTTTCAGGCAAAGTCCTCATCATCTTGCTGACAAGGCACTCATTAGTAATAGGATCTCCTAAGGCTAGAGCAGAATTGGACAAATCAAGGAGTCTTCCATAATATGTCATTATGTCCTCAGACTCTTGCATCCTAGTGTTTTCAAACTGAGTGGTTAGCATTCTTAACTTGGAAGAGCGAACACTGGCAGGTCCTTCACACAAGGTTTGAAGGGCCTCCCACACATCTTTGGCAGATTCATAATTTGCTATCACCCTAAAAGTATTTGCATCTAAGGCCTTATAAATTGCGCACAAGGCTTTGAGTTAAAAGAAGCCGTGTTCCTATCATCATTGTCCACTCAGATTCTTTGGTGATCTTGACATCACCATCGAATCTACGCTTTGGGAGGACTCCAACCATTTAAAAACAAGAAGCCACGCTCTTTCATCAATGGATTTGATGAAGATGCGCATCTTGACTTTCCATATAGAATAATTAGCATTTGTGAGTAGAGAGGACGAACCACGTTCTCATACTGAGAATCCATCACGTCTTTAAACAGAATCGACTCTTAGTGATATCAAGAGAAGGCTCTGATACCAATTGAAAGAACGTGATGCCACGGAGTCTCAATATGAAACGATGTTATTGTCAATGTTGCAGTGAATGTTGCAACAATGACAGTGACAATGATAACAGAAATTATATCACAGAAAATAGCAGCGGAAGTTTTGTTTTCGAGATATTAAACCAAGCAGACTTTGGAAGACGAAAATAACATTAAAAACAATCTACAAGTATCAAACTTGTAGATCAAGCCTCAAGGCAACACAATATATTAAAATCAACACCGTTTTTAATCCTTAATAGTTAACACAAAATTCTCACAAGATATAGAATCTTGGAGAACCGAAAAAAACCACATAAACTACTAGAACAAACGTGGGAAGAAAGAATCAAACAAGAACAGCTTCCAAAACAACACACTGACTGGAAGCACAATACAACTTCAGGAAACACAAGG
>CM028377.1:75779901-75837065 GCA_013146195.2 Codonopsis lanceolata
AAAATGAGATTATTTCTACAATTCCATAATACAATTAAGGACAATCTCCATTTCTCTTCGATGCAATTTGTTGAGCAAATTTCCTTGGCCTCCTTTTTCTATATTGGTGATAGAGTCAAGCACTTGGTTTGTCGGTAACCTTTTGCTAAAGGTCTCTCCATTGTATCTTGAGAGACATACGTCCATTTTAAGCTTCCAAGCACATACGGGAAGGGGCAAATCTATTTTAAGAGCGTATGCGACACTGCGAGACTTGAAGGTATTGTTCGTCGAGTAGATCACAGTTCTACAACAGCCAGACTTCAGTTCACCAGTAGACTTGAAGTTCAGCACTTGACTTGAAGTCTACTGACAGATTAGAATACAAAGTAACTTTTCAAGATTTTCAATTCGTATTCGACTTATATATTGTTTTCTGTGCACTATTTTCTAACACTTTTAAACTAAAATAATTATTTAACCAATGAGGAATAAATCATTTTTATTGGAAATATTTTACTTAAAAAAATTTAAAGCAAACATCAACTTCTAACAAATGTGAACATATATATATATATTCTTTTGTTAGTTTAGGAAAAGTCATTTATCTAAATACTTCTTAAACCAACATCAATGTTTAATCAATGCTTGTTACATCACTTTTATTGGTAATTATAGTAGAGATCTATCTTACATTGGTTATAAATTAATATTGATTTTAGAAATCACTAAAGTACTCACATAATACTTGTTGAAAAATTAGTGTTTTTAGTGAAAGAAAGTGTGTGCAATTTGAGACACTAATTTCTTTACATGTTATTTGTTTGTTGGCAAAGGTAATTATGCAAATGTGTTCTACTCGGTTAGAGCATCAAAATAATATATTTATTTGTATAAATCGAGTTTTGGATGAATAAGATATTAAAGCTTAAATTATGGTGTTAGAAGTGAGTCATTATAGTAAAGTACTCACCCAATACCAATATAATATATTAATAATATTATCCCATATTGGTTAAGAAATGATGTGATAGTAAAAGTCTTTCTATATAAGATTTCCACTATTATTAACAATAGAAGAGATTAATAGTAAATTATTAATATCACAATATCATATAAACTATTATTTTTAGCTAATGATTAGAAAATGAAAAGTGATGTGGAGACTTGAGAATTCAACAATATCAAAAGTTGGGTGATGTGATACATCTCTTCAATTGATAATAACATAAAAATTCTTTTATTTAAAACTTTTTATAATCAATATATATTTCTAAATAATGTGGGATATATACATCTCTTTGTAACCAATGTGAGATACATTATCTATAAACATTTTAAACCAATATAACTTTTCTAACCAATGTAAAATACATATTTTATATTGATAATAAGTCTTTTATAAAAAAGACTTTTAATACACACATCATTTTCTAACTAAAGCGGAATGCATCTCATCATTTAGTAATAATAGTAAAAGTTTTTTTATCTTAAAAAAATCTTAAACCAACATCTCTTTCTATATAATGTGATACATCTTTTCTCTTCTCTCCTATTGATGATAAAAGTATATGTTTTTTTTATCTAAAGACTTTTAAAATTAACATCTTTTTAAGCAATGTGGATGTATCTATTTTATTGGTAATAATAGTAATTAAAACCAACATCAATTTGTAAATGTGTGATATATATCTCTTCTATTGCTAATAATAGTAAAAAGTTTTTTCTCTAATCTAAAATAATTTAAAATCAACATTATTTTCTAACCAATGTGAGATATACATCTTCATTGGTAATAAGGTAGAAAATCTTTGCATCAAAACTTTTTGAAAACAACATCACTTTCTAACCATGTATGATACATCTCTTCTATTGGTAATTAATAATAGTATTTTAAAATCAACATCAATTTCTAATCAATGTGTGATACATCTTTTCTATTGTTAATAATGGTAAAATATTTTGTAACCAATGTGAGATGCATCTATTGTAAAAGTGAAAGTCTTTAAATCTAAACGTTAAATCTAATTTTTTCTTTTTAAATAATGTGATATACATCTATTTTATTGGTAACTAGATCTTCATGCCTTTCCTATGACAGGGTGTCGGTATATTTGATTTCATCAATTGAAATGACAGTGACTAAATAGAAGGTGCGATTTAAAAAATATTGCGGTTGAAGGATAAATTGTTTAAGTGAAAGTTGAGGGATTGATGTTGATTCTTCGGATTAATCATGGGATGCGATTTTGTAATATGAAGATAAAATATAGGGAGAATAAAACTTTTGGTTGCCCATAATATTAGTTGTCAGAATGACTTGCTTAATAGAAAGAAAAGAAAAAAATATTTTTTAAAATTGATAATTACTCACACACATGTGAATGTGATGGTGAATTTCAACAATTAGAATTTTTAAAATAATTTAATCTAAACCTCTTAATATCTGATGAGACAAATCATTTTATTGGTAGATTTTGCTAAAGACTTTTAAAGCTAACATCAACTTCTAACAATTGTGAACATATATATTGTTTTGTTAGTTTAAAAAAAGTAATTTATCTAAATACTTTTAAACCAATATCAATTTTCAACTAATGTTTGTTAAATCACTTTTATTAGTAATTATAGTAGAGATGCATCTTACATTGGTTATAAATTAATGTTGATTTTAGAAATCGTTAAAGTACTCACCTAATATTTGTTGAAAAATTAGTGTTTTTAGTGAAAAAAATTATGCAACTTGAGGCGAATTTCTTTTCGTGTCATTTTTTGTTGGCAAAGGTAATTGTAAATGTATTTTATTCGGTAAAACATCAAAATGATATATTTGTCAAAATCGAGTTTTGGATGAATAAGATATCAAAGGTTAAAACATGGTGTTAGAAGTTGGTCATTAGAGTAAAGTACTCACACAATGCCAATCTAATAATATTATCCCATTGATTAAGAAATGATGTTGGTAGTAAAAGTATTTCTATATAAGATTGTCACTTGTCACTATTATTAACAATAGAAGAGATTAATAGTAAATGATTAATATCACAATATCATATTAATTATTATTAGCTATTATTTTTAGCTAATGGCTAGAAATTAAAAGTCCAAGTCAAGTGATGTAGGGCGATGATTAACAATATCAAAGTTGGGTGAGGTGACACAACAATAGTGCTCCTCACCAACTTTATATATATATATATATTTGTAATAATAATATAACTTTTGGACATTATAATTAGATTGTTAATCTTTTCTATGGTTATTTTTTTTTCTATTATTACTAATATTAAATAATTTTTACCTAAATACTTTTAAAATTAATATAAGTTTCTAGCTAACGTGAGATACATATTTTGTATTAATAATAATAATAATATTTTTGATCTAAAGACTTTTAAAATTAACATTTAACTTGATAATAATATTAGAAGTCATTTTGTTAAAAACTTTTAAAATCATAATTCATTTTTAAACAATGTGAGATACTTATTTTATATTTTTATTGGTAATGAAAGTTTAAGTCTTTTAAAACCAACACCACATTCTAACCATGTGGTATACATATTTTCTATTAGTAATAATAGTAGTAGATAAAATGTTTTTTAACCAACATTCATTTCTAAACAATGTAGATACATATTTTTTCTATTGGTAATAACAAAATATGTCTTTATCTAATGACTTTTATAATATCTTTCATTTAAATAATGTGAGATACATTTCTTTGTAACTAATGAGATACATCATCTAAAAACTTTTAAACCAATATCACTTTATAACTTGAAATAATTCTCTTATTCTTATAATTGTAAACTTTTAAATAAGCATCATTCTCTCTAACAAATGTATACAATATCCTCATTTGGTAATATAGTAAAGTCTTTATTTTAAAATTTTATGTACTAACCTTTATCTCTTCCTAAATAATGTAGGATACATCTCTTCAATTATATTGATGATAAAAGTAAAAGTCTTTTATCTAAAGACTTTTAAAACCAATATCATTTTTAAACAAATGTAGGATATCTCTTCTATTAGTAATAATAGTAAAAGTCTTTTATCCAAAATTAAAATCAACATCACTTTCTAACCAATATGAGATATAGATATTCTATTGATAATAATGGTATAAGTCTTATATCTAAAGACTTTAAAAACAAACATTACCCTCTACCAAATGTATGATATATCTATTCTATTGGTAATAATAGTATTTTTAAAACCAACATTAATTTATAACCAATGTGTGATATATCTTTTCTATTGATAATAATAGTTGAATACTTTGTAACCAATGTGAGATATATGCATCTATTCTATTTGTAACAAAAAGTCTTTAATCTAAAGACTTTTTAAACCAACATTTATTTTTAAACAATGTGAGATACATATATTTTATTGGTAATAGAGTAAAAGTATTTACTATAAGACTTTTAAAACTAACATCTTTTTCTAAACAATGTAAGATACACCTTTTTTCATATTCTAACAATGTGAGATACTTCTTTTTCTATTTCTATTGGTAATAAAAGTTTAAACTTTTATCTAAAGACTTTAAAACAAACATCTCTTTCTAACCATGTGTATACATCTTTTCTATTGGTAATAATAGTATTTTTAAAACCAACATTAATTTCTAACAAATGTGAGATACATTATTCTATAGTAATAATAATAGTCTTTTATATAAAAACTTTTGAAATCAACATCCATTTCTAAACAATGTGGGACACATCTCTTCTATTGGTTATAACATAAAAATAATACTAGTAGTAGTATTTTATCTAAATTGTTTTGAAATCAACATCTCTTTGTAAACAATGTATGATGCATCTTTTGTATTGATAATAACATAAAAATTCGTTTATCTATGAATTTTATAACTAATATATGTTTCTAAATAATGCGGATCTCTTTGTAACCAATGCGATGTAAATTATCTAAAAACATTTTAAACCAATATCACTTTCCTAACTAATGTGAAATACATATTTTTTCTATTGGTATTAAGTCTTTTATAAAAAAACTTTTAATACCTAGATCACTCTCTAACCAATGTGTAATACATCTCATCATTTGGTAATAGTAGTAGAAGTTTTTTATCTAAAAAAAATCTAAAATCAACATCTTTTTCTATATAATGGGATATATCTCTTCTCTTTTATTTTATTAATGATAAAAAGTAGAAGTCTTTTTATTTAAAGATTTATAAAATCAATATCACTTTTTAACCAATGTAAGATTTATCTCTTTTATTGGTAATAATAGTAATTTAAAACCAACATCAATTTATAACAAATTTGTGATATATATCTTCTATTGCTAATAATAGTAAGTCTTTTATATAATCTAAAATAATTAAAAATCAACATCATTGTTTAACCAATGTGAGATATACATTTTCTATTGGTAATAATGGTAGAAGTCTTTTATCAAAAAACTTTGAAAACCAACATCACTTTCTAACCAATTTATAATACATCTTTTTAATTATTAATTAATAATAATATTTTTAATACAAACATTAATTTCTAACCAATGTGTGATGCATCTCTTCTATTGGTAATAATAGTAGAATATTTTGTAACCATGTGTGGCAACCCGACCCGGGCCCGAGGTGGAACCGCAGGTTGGACCGCCCAAATAGGAGGGAAACAAGTAAACACATAAACATGCAAGGACTCAATTTAAGAAAACGACGTGACACAACATTTGAGACGAAACACGCCTCGGCACCAAAAGGCCGGAATTTTAAAAACATTTCCTGATATAACAGTTAAGCAATTAAACCAAGTCATCGGCGACACTACATGCCGGAACCCAAGCTAGCAGTTAATGAACAAGAATTAAATAAGAGCTAATAGGATGCTCATCGGAAGATTTATATGTAGTGAACTAATCGACAAGATAACCATAGCTCGACTTACACATTGTTGGCATCAAAAGGATTACAAGTACTACAAGCGATAACACTACAAGTAGTTAAATAAATGAAACAAGTACAAGTTCTAAACACATTCCCAAGCATAGTCTAATTGACTTGCTTTTAAACCCATCGTCCTTGCAAATTACAAAAGAAAGGAAGAAGATATCTAAACCACCTCTTCAACTGCAACATCGGACCAAAAGAGGAATAGAGGAAACACGAACACTGCAAGCCTCAGTGAGAAGGACCTGCTTTGCTAGGATCTAAAGCAGTAAATGGGAATGGGTAAGTCATAAAGACTTGTAAGCTATCAATCATGCATGTCATGAGAATATGCAACATACAAGGCAAGATATCATCACATAAGCATATAGATCATATATCCAAGATGCATATTGTTTCACATAGGTGCTCGTAATTAAATCACATAGGATAAGGATATATGGAGAACCGGTGCCGCTACGTAGTTCCTGCATACAAGCGTTATCTGGAATGTGAGGTGTCAGATGGTTGTGAGTACATCGACCTTCTGAGGAGATG
The DNA here is from genome assembly GCA_013146195.2 of Codonopsis lanceolata. NCBI lineage: Eukaryota > Viridiplantae > Streptophyta > Magnoliopsida > Asterales > Campanulaceae > Codonopsis > Codonopsis lanceolata. The sequence goes on from CM028377.1 coordinate 75,786,347, forward strand.
CCCGGGATAGACACACTAATGCGCTCTAATGGTTACAACAAAGGGGCTACTTCCCCACTGTGGCCATAGTGGAGGCGTGTGTGTACAAGGACAGGTATGCCAGCTAGACTCATGCAAATGCCAAGTAGTGTTTACTTAACAAATTCTCATGTAAAGAACGAGATCGACAAGAGTGATCTCGTTCATGACAAATAATTATTCTCATCAATAATCAAGTAGGATTGAGTTTGACAAGAGCGAATTCAATATGTCAAATAGGCATTATATTATATGACATTTAAATTAAGCATGGTAATCAATTCAGTTCAAGAGTCTAGAATTAATATTCTTAGTGAAACGTAGTTAGAACGTCGTAGGGATTGATCATTGAGCCGGTATTGTTCAATGGCTCACTAAAATGGACTCTGTTGAGTCGTCTCTATAAATTCATCCAATAGAGTTTAAACGCTAAATGCATTCTAAACCCTTTTCTAAGTTCTTGTATAGGATAGACTAGGCCATTAATCCAAATAACAACCATAGTCAAGAATTATCACCAATTCATAATTTATGGAACCTTAGGATCATAATTTCTAAAATTATTAAAAATCAATAGTCCAAGAACAATAATTATTCCAAATGAAGCATAGAACACATTTTACTCTAGGCTTAGGATCAAAACAACAAGATGAGCAATTCATAATTTATGGAACCCTAGAATCATAATCTCTAAAGGTTGTCAAAAGTCAATAGTCCAAGAACAATAATTATTCCAAATGGGGCATAGAACACATTTAATTCTAGGCTTAGGACCAAAACAACAAGATGAACAATTCATAATTTATGGAACCCTAGAATCATAATCTCTAAAAATTGTCAAAAGTCAATAGTCCAAGAACAATAATTATTCCAGATGGGGCTTAGAACACATTTAATTCTAGACTTAGGACCAAAACAACAAGATGAGCAATTCATAATTTATTATGGAACCCTAGAATCATAATATCTAAAGGTTGTCAAAAGTCAATAGTCCAAGAAAAATAATTATTCCAAATGGGGCATAGAACACATTTAATTCTAGGCTTATGACCAAAACAATAAGATGAACAATTCATAATTTATGGAACCCTAGAATCATAATCTCTAAAGGTTGTCAAAAGTCAATAGTCCAAGAACAATAATTATTCCAAACGGGGCATAGAACACATTTAATTCTAGGCTTAAGACCAAAACAACAAGATGAGTATATAACTCAAAAATCCCATACAGGGCCGGTCCTGAACTTTTGGGGGCCTTGGGGCAAAAAAAAAAATTGGGGCCTTTAAGGCATGAACAAATTTTTTTTTAATCAAAGACACAACACTAAGGTATATTTTTAGCTCACATCACAGAGCATAACTAGCATATTGTTAATGTAGGGAGGAGACATAACTTTCAAGACTTCATAATATCTGCTTATAAAGATGATGGCATTCCAAGAGTTACTCAGGTTAACGTTATATAATTTTTGTTATATAATTTTTGGTGTCTGCCTCCTACTCATTGTTGTCAGCATTTCAGTAGGCAACCAAATTAACTAGACAATGCAAAATAAACTACAAAATAGACTTCATCTGGAACACAGGACTACAGGAGCCTTTCTCATAACAATCGAGTGGTAACTGATTGAGACACAGTTCTGCACCTCTTCTATTCTCATTAATTCCAGATATGCAGCCTTGGAGATGTTATTTGCTTCTTGAAATGCTAGAAAGTTTGGGTCGCGATCTTCAGTGCGAGGAATGATCCTCCAATTCCAGTTCGAGCTTCCAATTCCAGAAGGTGTTAGATTAGTCTATCACAAAATAAAAAAGTAACCAAACATATGAGAGGCATACTTAGAGCAGACTAACTTGATATCTTACCATCCCTGTTCCTTAAATGAATAAAGTTCCAGCAGTTCAACGAAGCTGTTAATTTACTGCAAGAGCTGTAATTTTCTCATAAACTTCTGTGTATTTACAATGAAAAGAAACACTTGAACAAGGACTGACCATTGCACCATCTCTCAAAATATCTTCTGTGAACTCACAAATCCAGTAAGCCATTCACTGATATCCATAATCTCCTGCAAAAAGAACCTACAGTAACTGTGTAGCATATCAGAGCTACATGTATATTTAGTAGATTCTAGTAAAGCTCAAATTTACCATAAATTACACTCTAGTAGCATTCTCTAATGTGAATCCACTTAAGTATTAGTTCTATCACACACAATCAGGTATGTTATATTATAAGCAAATATCTCCATACCACCCTATCACGCTGAAATCATCTCAAACATGCTCTGTGCAGTGCCAATTCTGAGAGTGATCCTTCAGAAGGGCAAACATGCTCTATGCCAATTTAGACATAACTTTAAAAGGTCCAACACCTAGAAACACAGAAGAAAAATTAATGTATCAAATCGCTACTGTAAAAATTTAGATCTTCTATCATTTTGAGAGGCAAAGTCATCAATAATTTCGTCAAAATTAAGCTTTTCCAACATCTCATTTTCAATGCATAAAATTGCTAACCCATTTAATCTCTCTTGAGACATAGTGGTTCGCAAGTATGATTTTAACAATTTCAGTTTTGAAAAGCTTCTTTCAGCAGATGTTACAGTAATAGGTATAGTTAACATAACTCTATATGCAAGAAACATTAGGTAAACATCCTAAAGTTTCAACTACTTCAAGAGCTTCAATGGTTGACTTTGTTTCTTTCGGTAAATATATTTCCAGCACTTGCAATTCAGAAAATAAATCTTCAACATCAATATCACATTTGTCATTATGTTTTAGGGCAACTTGAAGATTAACACAACATTCATGCAATCTATCATGTTCCAATGAAGAAAACTTCTCAAGATTAAACAAAAAACCAAACATATTCCCAAACATATTCAATGCTTCAAATATGTTTTTTAAAGATGAAATTACAATATCCACCACAACGTAAAAATAATTAATCCTAAAAGACTCCTCAGCAGATAGTGAAATTTCTTCATGACAGTTTTCATCAAATTGTTTCTTCCTATGAGTTTTATGCAATTGACGAAAAATAGGATCGATTTCCATTTTAAATGCAAACTCTTTGGCTACTACCATAGCCGATTGAAAACCTTCCTCTCTATATCTTTCAAAATAAGAAATCAAACCTTTCAACGTACCGATTGCAACATCAATTTGCATATTTTCAGTTTGTAATTTTTTATTAGCAAACGAAATTTTCTTTAAAATTCCATACCATATAGTCATGCCCAGTAAAAATTCAAAACTTTCAAGTTCATGAGTTGCTAAAGACTCAGCCTCACTTCTAGTTTTGGCGTCCTCACTAACTCTCAATAATTCAATTAGAGCTTCTCTTATCTCATTAGGCTGAGTGACTATGGCTTTAATACTATTAACATGGCTTTCCCACCTTGTTTTTGACAATGGCTTTAAAGTTAATTGATTACCTTGTAAGATTTTCCATCTCTTAGTAGAACCATCAAATAAAGTATACATGCGTTGTACAATTCCAAAAAATGAGATAGCTTTAACACATGAATTCGCCATAGCACATATTGTTAAATTAAGGGAATGACAATCACATGGCATATAAAATGCCCTAGGATTGACTTCGAGAAATCTCTTTTGAACACCTTGATGTTTTCCTTTCATATTGGAACCATTATCATAACCTTGTCCTCTATCATCATCAATATTAAGCTTAAGTGATTCTAAAACATTTTGCAGTTCATTGAAAAGAGCTAAACCAGATGTATCATTCACTTGTAAAAACTCTATGAAATATTCTTCTATCTTTATCGAACTACCTAACAGATCAACACATCGAATTATGAAAGTCATTTGCTCAATATGGCTTGCATCTGGAGTACAATCAAGTATCACCGAAAAATACTTTGCCTCTTTTATTTTTTCAACAATTTCATTTCGTACTTTGGAGCTTAACATTGAAATCAATTCATTTTGAATTTTATGACTAAGGTAATGATAATGAATTTCCTTGTTCAAAATACGTCTAAAATGCTCTTGCATTACCAAATCAAATTCTGCAATTAATTCAAGTCATCCTAAAAAATTACCATTATTATCTAGATAAATCATCTCATTATCTCCACGAAAAGGTAAATTACGTTTAGCAAGACATTTTATAATAGAAATAATTCTTACCAAAACCAGTTTCCAATGTTCTTTCTCTTTTTTAATTTGCATTTGTAACGCAAAATAAATTGTTATATTCTTTTTCAACCTAACTTCCAAATCAATCCAAGTTCTCATATTGATAAGATGCTCAATGCTATTCTCATGTTTTTAAGTCTTTCACTTAAATGTTTCCAATCATTAAGACCCTCACTTGCTAGCATACTACAACTATGCACCGATTTAAACAATTTGTAACAAAAACAATATACTTTGTTCGCTTCTTTTGAGTACACTAGCCATGTTCTATCTTGGTTTTCTCCATTTTTTAATTTTCTTGTATAATAAGAATATGAAAAATGTCTAGAAAGCGCATCCATAGGGAATTGAATTGAAGATTATATTCTCTTATCGGACCTTTCTCGATCAAAATATCTCTTGTTTTATTATCAATATTATCCCAAGTTCTTGGATCATATATATTCAAAGCAAGACAAGTTCGTTCAACATTATTTTCATTCTCAAAATCAATTTCATTCTCGATTATATTACCAATTTCTTCATTCAGATCATCATCATCATGTCTAATTTCATCATTTTCATTCATTATACGTTCATTTAATTCTTCTTCATTACTCGAATGTTTCAATTCATCAATTGGATCTTTGACCGGAGAATTGGTTTTAAAAAACTTATCAAGAGCTCTTGTTTGACTTTTAATCATCTCCTTAGTTTTTTTTCTTTTATTTCTTTTTTGACATCCAGACATATATTTTCTTGGTAGCATGTTTACACCCCTACTAGTTTCCAAATTCAAGTCTAAATCTAAAAACACTTAAACACACGATCAAGTGAATCAACTATTGAAACTAAATATAATAAATTAAAAACAATAAAATGATGATCAAAGACAAAAAGAGCAATAAAACCTGATCTTTGGCTAATTGGCTCTTCAGTCTTCACTTGGGATTTATATTCTTACTTAATTCTTGATTTCTTTCAAACCTGCGGGCTGGACTTTGCGAGGAAAAAATAAAAATAAAAAATCTACAAAAAACAAAATTCTACCAAGAATTACAAATTCTAATTCGTATTAGGGCAAAATCAAATTTATAATTTAATTTTTTGAGAGAGAATTGATGAGAGAGAAGAGGATAATCCACATTACTAACCAGGAAAATCCACGTACAATTGACGGAGAATCCAACGAAATTGGGGTTTGAATTGTTGTCAAACTAGTGGTCTGGATTCAAGATTTCAAGGTAATTGAGGTTTAAAATTGAAGCAATTCCCACGAACTGTCAACTGAGAAAGGGGAAATTCAGGAAGGACCGAAGGAGAGATGAGGAATTTCTTTGAAATCAACCGGTTCGCAACTTCGAATTTCCCCTTTTTTGTTTGATTTACAGCCTCTTCCGCTTCCACTGCTGTGAAGAAATCGAGCCGGTGCTTTGAAGAAATCGAGCCGCCGCTGTGATTTGTGAAGAAATCGAGATTTGCGTGTCTGCTCTGCGTCTTTGTCGCATTTGCCGTTTCCTCTTCCCCCATGTCAACAGTAAATGACTAAAGGAAAAATGGAATGATAAAATATAAATATGGAATATATATACATAATACATAGAGGTGTATAAAATATTTGGGGCCCTTAAAAAATGGGGGCCTTAGGCGGTTGCACTCCTAGCCCCCTTCAGGATCGACCCTGCATAGATATGGAGACCAAAGCGTAGAGTGCCTTTGACATGACGTAAAATCTGTTTGAGTGCAGACATATGAGCATCGGTAGGAGCATGCATATGGAGACAGACTTGTTGTACGACATATGAAATGTCAGGCCTCGTGAAAGTGAGGTACTGTAGAGCTCCGGCCCGATCGACTACGATAATCTGTGGGATTAGCATAAGGAGAACCCGTCGTGGTGTTGAGCTTGGACTTAGTGTCGACGGGTGTGTGAGCAGGTTTGCAAGAGGACATGCCGGCTCTGGGAAGTATATCCTTGGAATATTTCTGTTGACAGAGAAATAATCCATCAACAAAGTGTTTGACTGTGATGTCTAGGAAATAGCTCAGAGTACCTAAATCTTTCATGGCAAATTCAAAAGCAAAAAGAGACATGATAGATTTACGAAGAGTAGCTGAAGAGGCAGTCAGAATAATGTCATCCACATAGAGTAGAATATATGCCATATCATTTTCGTTATGATAAATAAACAAGGAATGATCTGAGATGCTATGGGATAAGTCAATGGTGGAGACAAAATCCGCAAACCTTTGGTACCAGGCACGAGGACCTTGCTTCAAGCCATAGAGGGATTTCTTCAATAGGCAAACATAGTCGGGATGAAGGGAATCGCGAAAATCCATAGGCTGATACATATAAACAGTTTCCTAAAGTTGACCATACAGGAAAGCGTTTTTAACGTCCAACTGATGAATGGACCATGATTTAGACAGAGCAATGCTGAGAACAGTCCGAATTATAGCGGGCTTCACCACTAGACTAAAGGTTTCAGTACAGTCGACACCAACCTATTGAGACCTGCCATCACTAACAAAACAGGCTTTGTGCCTTTCAAAAAAACCATCAGATTTTATTTTATGACGAAAAACCCATAGAGAGCGAATAACATTTATATCTAAGGGATGGGGAACCAACTCCCATGTCTTATTGTTAATGAGAGCATTAAATTCGTCTTGCATGACAGATTTCCAATTAGGGTCGGACAAGGCAGAATTGGGATTAAAGGGTAGGGGAGAGGGAGTGACAAAGAGTGATAAATTGTAGTGGTGCTAGGGTTTAAAAATCCCATGCATGCTACATGTAGTCGTGGAATGAGAAGGGGCAGGAGGATTGCTAAGTGGTGGAGGAGACACTGGGCCAGGCAAGACGGGTGGAAAGAAGGATCAGATACTGGATGGGATGGAAGAATGGGTGTACAAGAGTGGCTAGGCTTAGACGAGTTGGCAGGAGCTGGAGGTGGGTTCGACATTGGGCTTGACTGCTAGGACAGAGGGGTTGAAGCCTGAATGGGAGAAGTACTATCCTGTTTTGAAGAATGGGCTAGTGAGGAGTGGGTTTGTAAATGATGTAGAAAAAGAGGATGTATGCCATCATTTAGAAAATCATAGGAGTGGGAAAGAGGTGTATGCAGTGTTGCAAAAGGAATTGAGACTCGTTAAATATAACGTGCTGGGAAATAATAATTTTGCGGCTCGATAAATCAAAACACATACCCTCTATGATTAGACGGGTATCCTAAAAACACACAAGGAGAGGAACGAGATTGTAATTTATTTATTTTGGTGGAGGAATGAAAAGGGTAACACAAACAACCAAAAACCTTTAAGTGTTTGTAGGAGGGATCTCGGCGATTAAGAACATGAGTGGGAGATTTGTAATTGCGAGACTTGATTGGGATAATGTTTGAATGATTGGTAGCCATGGAAAGAGTATGATGCCAAAAGGAAGGGAGCATGGAAGAGTGAGCAAGAAGGGTGCGTACTAAATTATTTATGGCGCAGATTGTACGTTCGGATTTTCCGTTTTGTGAACAGGTATGGGGCAGGAAAATTGAAAACTCATGCCATTTTGAGTGCAATAGTTTTTGAAGAGATCATTGTCAAATTATTTTCCATTATCACATTGAAAACATTTAATGTGTTGACCAAATTGATTCTTAATGAAAGTAGAAAAAGTGGAAAAACAGGAATAGACTTGGGATTTTTGGCCAATGGGAGATGTCCACAGAAAATTAGAATAATTATCCAAAAGTAAGAGATAATATCGGTGACCTGCGGAACTTAATATATGAGAAGTCCATAAACCACTATGCAGTATATCAAAAGGTAGTAAAGTGCATGAAGAAGAAAGATAAAACGACAACTTAATAGGTTTGCCAAAAACATAAGATTCACAAACAGAAGATCGTAAATTCCATTTACAATCAATAAAATTATTATTTCTTAGAGAGTATAAAACAAAATTGCCCGGGTGACCCAGTCTATTATGCCATAAAGAAGAGGAGAGGACATTAAAAGTCGATGGAGAGGAAACAGGATATCAGATTGGATTGGTAACAGGATAAAGGTCGCCGGTGCTGTTACATCTCATTAGTTTCTCCAATTAATTGTTGGCTTAAATGAGAGCTATGATGGTGTTGCTACTATTATTCAACAGAGCAATCCCTTACCACAATTCTATGAAGCTCGCTCTAAGCTAGTTCTTGAGGAATCCCGCAAAGCCAAGCGTACTGCTACCAATGCTGACACAACTCTTCTCACTATCGGCACTCATTCTGCCACTACCCAAGGCATCACAACTGGTTCGGGTGACGTCTCCTTCAATACTAATACTGGATAGAAACACGGTTCCAACCGTGGCAGAGGCCGTGGTGGTCGCAATCACGGACATAACGGATGCCAGCAATAGCGTCAGTGGAATCATCATCCATAATGGGCTCAATACGCTCCTTGGACTGCTTGGGGACAGACTCCTTGGACTCTTCCACCATGTCCTTACCCGACTACCTCCTGGGTTCGTCCTCCTACTCCACAACTTGGTCTTCTCGGTCCACGCCCCCCTCAGGCTCACAGTGCTACCGTTTCCTCTTCTTTGGGAGACACACCTACTGATATTGAAGCCGCAATGTATACCATGTCTTTACATGCTCCCGATGACACATTTTACATGGACACCGGTGCGACATCCCACATGATGGCCTCTAACGATAATCTTTCGTCTTATGTTAATATGAGCAATTTAAATCGTAATATTATTGTTGGCAATGGTCAGTGCATTCCAATTAAAGGTTATGGACAAACTTCCCTTCCCTTCCCTCACCCCCTTTACTTCTAAATAAGGTTCTTCATGCACCACACCTTATCAAAAACCTTATTTTGTTCTTCGTTTCACAACTGATAATCATGCTTCGAACTAACATTTGGTTTAAAACCGAGGCACCAACATTGGAGAGCTTATCAGCGAGCATCTTGATCTCTTGGTAGTACGCCGAGATGCTTGGAAAGTCATCTAACTGGATACGATTGAATTGATTTTCTAGAGATAAGGCGCGGGAATTCTTGTTGTCTTGGAAAATACTTGCTAATCGTTCCCATGCTTGCTTTGCCGTGACATTGGTTTCGATAATGGTGTGCATAAGATCAATGGATATTGTACCATAGATCCATTGGAGAACAATGGCATCTAGGCGTCGCCAAAGGTCCTCATCAACTTCAGCGGCCTTGGCTATGGAAGTGGCAGTAGGTGTGGGAAGGATGATATGAGATATCACTTGGTAGACACGGCAATGAATTTTAAACAATTCAGCCCATGAAGTGTATTGAACCTTTTCCATCTCAAGAGTGATAGGAATGCAGTTCTTTATGTTTGCCACAGCAAGGATTGGATGAAACATGGGTTTGTCTACCATTGATAGGGATAGGATTGTAGGGAAAAGAAAAGATAGAAAAAAAATGAAGAATTAGGTAGAAGATGGCGGAAGAATTAGGTTTAGGTATGCTCTGATACCATGAAAGCAATATAATTCCCGTGTGTATATTATTGATCAATAATGAAATATATACCTCAATTACAATGCTAAGATTAAAGCTATAACTGAGGTAACTAACTAAATATGTGCTTATCTAAATAACAAAGATTTATATAGAATACTAGTTATTTAGCCCGTGCTATGCACGGGTATAATGTGGGATATATATATATTTTTTTTTGTAATAATAATATAACTTTTAGACATTATAATTAGATTGTTAATCTCTTCTATTGTTATAATTTTTTTTATATTGTTACTAATATTAAACGATTTTTTTTACCTAAATACTTTTAAAATTAATATAAGTTTCTAGCTAACGCGAGATACATATTTTGTATTAATAATAATAGTAATTTTTTTTATCTAAAGACTTTTAAAAATAACATTTAACTTGATAATAATATTAGAAGTCATTTTGTTAAAAACTTTTAAAATCATAATTCATTTTTAAATAATGTGAGATACATATTTTATATTTTTATTGGTAATGAAAGTTTAAGTCTTTTATCTAAAGACTTTAAAACCAACACCACATTCTAACCATGTGGTATACATATTTTCTATTAGTAATAATAGTAGTGGATAAAAGACTTTTTAAACAATATTCATTTCTAAACAATGTGGATACATATTTTCTATTGGTAATAACAAAAAATGTCTTTATCTAATGACTTTTATAACCAATACTCATTTCTAAATAATATGAGATACATTTCTTTGTGACCAATGTGAGATACATCATCTAAAAACTTTTTAAATCAATATCACTTTATAACCAATGTGAAATATTTCTCTTCTATTGCTAATAATTGTAGACTTTTAAAATCAACATCACTCTCTAACCAATGTGTAATACATATCCTCATTTGGTAATAATAGAAGAAGTCTTTTATTTTAAAAATTTTATAATCAACATCTCTTCCTAAATAATGTGGGATACATCTCTTTTATTACATTGACGATAAAAGTAAAAGTCTTTTATCTAAAGACTTTTAAAACTAACATAATTTTTTAGCAAATGTAAGATATCTCTTCTATTAGTAATAATAGTAAAAGTTTTTTTTTATCTAAAATTAAAATCAACATCACTTTCTAACCAATGTGGGATATACATATTCTATTGATAATAATGGTAGAAGTCTTCTATTTAAAGACTTTAAAAACAAACATTACCATCTACCAAATGTATGATACATCTATTCTATTGGTAATAATAGTATTTTTAAAACCAACATTAATTTATAGCCAATGTCTGATACATCTTTTCTATTGATAATAATAGTAGAATACTTTGTAATCAATGTGAAATACTTGTATCCATGTGGAAGCTTTAAAAACTTTTAGTTTTCAAGTAACTTTGAAAATCAACATCACTTTCCAACCAATGTATGATGCATTTCTTCTATTGATACTTAATAATAGAATTTTTAAAACCAACATCAATTTCTAACTAATGTGGGATACATCTCTTCTATTGTTGAAAAAATAGTGTTTTTAGTGAAAGAAATTGTGCAACTTGAGACACAAAATTCTTTACATGTCATTTGTTTGTTGACAAAAGTAATTGTGCAAATTTGTTCTACTCAGTGAGAGCACCAAAATGATATATTTATTTGTCCAAATCGAGTTTTGGGTAATAAGATATCAAGACTTAAAATATAATACTTGTTAAAATAATTAGTGTTTTTAGTGAGAGAAATTATGCAACTTGAGGCACGAATTTCTTTACGTGTCATTTGTTTGTTGGCGAATGTAATTGCGCAAATGTATTCTACTCGGTGAGAGCATCGAAATCATACATTTATTTGTCCAAATCGAGTTTTGGATGAATAAGATATCAAGAGTTAAAGTATAATACTTATTAAAAATTAGTGTTTTTAGTGAAAGAAATTATGCAACTTGAGGCACAAATTTCTTTACGTGTCATTTGTTTGTTGACAAAAGTAATTGTGCAAATGTGTTCTACTCGTCAAGAACATCAAAATGATATATTTATTTGTCCAAATCAAGTTTTGGATGAATAAAATATCAAAGCTTAAAGTATGATGTTAAAAGTGAGTCATTAGAAGGAATATCTAACCTTGAAAAGTTTTATCCCACATTGGTTAGAAGTAATGTTAGTTGTAAATTTTTTTAAAATATAAGTCTTCTACTATTGACAATAGAAGAAGTTATATATACTAATACTAATACTCATTATCATTATGATTATTATTATGTATTATTATTAGTTAATGGTTAGAAAACCAAAAGTATATATATATCTTATATTGCTAATAATAGTAAGTCTTTTATATAATCTAAAATAATTAAAAATCAACATCATTTTTTAACTAATGTGAGATATACATTTTCTATTGGTAATAATGGTATAAGTTTTTTAACAAAAAACTTTAAAAATCAACATAACTTTATAACAAATGTATGATGCATCTTTTCAATTAGTAATTAATAATAATATTTTTAATACAAACATCAATTTCTAACCAATGTGTGATACATCTCTTATATTGGTAATAATAGTAGAATATTTTGTAACCATGTGAGATACATCTCTTGTAAAAGTGAAAATCTTTAGTCTTTTAAAGACTTTAAAATCTAACATTTTATTTTTAAACAATGTGTTATAATATAAAATAATTTAAACTCAACATCATTTTCTAGCCAATGTGAGATATACATCTTCTATTGGTAATAATTGTAAAAATATTTTATCATATATATATATATATATATATATATATAATTGGTGAGGAGCACTATGGTTGTGTCACCTCACCACCTTTGGATAAATCTTCATTCTAAAGCATCCATGTGGAAGCTTTAAAAACTTTGGTTTTCTAGTGACTTTGAAAATCAACATCACTTTCCAACCAATGTATGATGCATGATGCATTTCTTCTATTGGTACTTAATAATAGAATTTTTAAAACCAACATCAATTTCTAACCAATGTGGGATACATCTCTTCTATTGTTGAAAAATTAGTGTTTTTGTGAAAGAAATTGTGTAACTTGAGGCACGAATTTCTTTACGTATCGTTTGTTTGTTAACGAAGGTAATTGCGCAAATGTATTCTACTCGGTGAGAGCATCAAAATGATATATTTATTTGTCCAAATTGAGTTTTTGATAATAAGATATCAAGACTTAAAGTATAATACTTGTTAAACAAAATTAGTGTTTTTAGTGAGAGAAATTGTGCAACTTGAGACACGAATTTTTTTACGTGTCATTTGTTTGTTGGTAAATGTAATTGTGCAAATATATTCTACTTGGTGAGAGCATCGAAATCATATATTTATTTGTCCAAATTGAGTTTTGGATGAATAAGATATCAAGAGTTAAAGTATAATACTTATTAAAAAATTAGTGTTTTTAGTAAAAGAAATTGTGCAACTTGAGGCAGAAATTTCTTTATGTGTCATTTGTTTGTTGACAAAAGTAATTGTGTAAATGTGTTCTACTCGGCAAGAACATCGAAATGATATATTTATTTGTCCAAATCAAGTTTTGGATAAATAAGATATCAAAGCTTAAAGTATGATGTTAAAAGTGAGTCATTAGAAGTAATATCTAACCTTGAAGAGTTTTATCCCACATTGGTTAGAAGTAATGTTAGTTGTAAAAGTTTTTAAATATAAGTCTTCTACTATTGACAATAGAAGAAGTTATATATACTAATACTAATACCCCTTATCATATTGATTCTTATTAGGTATTATTATTAGCTAATGGCTAGAAAACCACATGGATGATTTAGAATGAAGATTTATCTAAAGGTGGTGAGGTGGCACAACCATAGTGCTCCTCACCAACTTTAAATATATATATATATAGATTTAAATATTCTAACAGTGCTAGACTGCTAGTGGCTGAACGGAAAACTTGATCAGAATGAGACTAAACCCGAACTTGATCATCAAGTATATAAAGGGGCATCATTGGTTATCTTATTCAGATTCCATCACGTGCAACATCTTTCATGCTTCATTCTCGCATTCTCATAAACTGTTTTCCTCCAAATAATCCATACTCTTGTCGTATACCAGTTGGTCGAGACTCGAGAAAAACCAATAATTAGTGTAGTTTCTTAGGCTAATTAGTACTTGGAATTGTTATCTGCATGCATTATAACATGTCCGATCGAGATCACTTGCCTAAGGACAAGATATGATGTACTTCAAAACTTAAGTGTTTTGTATAGCTTGCGTGCGTTTGTGCATGAATGTATGTGTGCATGTCTGAGGTCTTTGAACAACATACCATCTATATATATATATATATATATATATATGTGTGCCATGAAATCCTGACGAACTCGTTCCAATTTTGCCAAGAAAAGAAGCAAACTTGGCGGTTGACAGTTAAAAAACTGTGCTGAAATACAAGTAGTACTAGCTAGCTTCTAGTACTAATTATTTCTTCATCATGTAAGGGAAAAGCAGCAGCAGGTCCTGCAGCAAAGGATGTCCTCTTAACAAACCGACCTTTCATTCTAGGCCTCTTCTCCGCATTCAGTTTCCGGACTTCATACCTTATCTTCTTCGAGAATAATCTTGTCCTTCGCTTCTCTTTATACCTCAAAACCCTTGCTTCTCTCCCACTGTCGCTGCCTCCTGTTCCTCCGTAGGGACGGCTCATCCCAACAGAACCCATACCCTGAATGATTAAGCAAAGAGTTAATAAACTTCATCTTTTCCACAATATGCAATTTAGAAGGATATAAAAAGGTGGGGTTTTACTAGAAAGAGAGAAAGAGAGAGTGTATACCATGAAATCGAGCCAGCAATCATCAGGGTTAAACTCGGGTCGGCTTCCAGTTGTCCATGGAGAACCTTGATTAGCCCAATCAGCAATAACCCCCTCATAGTTAAGCCTCAAAAGTATTTTATAACTCACTTCTTCTTCTGAACTTCCAATCATTGTTGTCTCTGCAAGAGCATCCCCCTTCTGCTCCTCTTCCTCCTCCCCATTCACCGGTGACTCGTAATCAAAGTTCCAATCAATTGTTTCTCTTGTCATATCGAATCCCGTATCCATATTACAAGCTAAAATAGCTTCTACCCCTTCATGAACTTCAACCTTAACATTTTTCCCTTCAAAGCAGATACCTATGTCCTCTTCTTCTTTACAGTCTATCAGCCCTAACCCCTCAATCCCACAAGGTTTATCCTCAACCCCCGTCCCCAATAAGCTTTCCAGAAGATCCACATCGTCAGGCGGGAGAAACCCATGAACATCATCTAAATCACAAGCTTCATCTTGTCCATTTTCGGCTAGATAATAAGCCTCCGTTGGCTCATAGGCATGTACGTTCCTGATATCATGCCCAATGTTACAAAGTTCTGCTGCGAAAGGATCAAAAACAGGAACGCGATAAAGAAGTTGTTCTTCATCATCCTCATCTAGAAATCCATCTTCACTGTTAATCTCTGGTACTAGAGGAAAAGAGTTAACAATCTTTTCCTCTTCGTCCTTAGGTGCAGTGTGCACCCGTTTTGACTTTGGGTGTCGTGGGGTTCGGGCTTTACGAGTGAACCCATGAAGCCATGCTGGCAGGGAATTCTCAATTCCCGTGCCAATAGTGGGCTTAAAATTAGAAGCGGTTTCCAAACGAACCCGTTCATGTCGACTAGCCAACTGGTTAGCAGAGTGCACGGAGGCATCACAACTTTGACAAAGGAAAGCCTCATCGGCGGCGCAATACCATCGCGCCCGTTTGTGTAAACAGCTTTCGCAAGCTCTTGCCGTCGTGCCTTGGACGGCATTGGCAGTTTTCCTTTGGGTGATCATTGAAAAAGAAAGTGAATGGCTTTGTTGGTGTAGGGAATATCAGTTAGCATTTGGGGGGAGGGCACTTTAATGTGTGGAGCCTTTTGGACAATAACTGTATTAATTAATTGTGAAACGCTTTTAGTTTTTGCAACAAAGGTTCCCGAGTCTCAGTCATGTATGCCCATGATCATTTTTGTTTGTTTGTTTGTTTTCTATAGGGAGGTGGATTGGGAGCCACTAGCAGCTCATATCTGGTTGCTGATTGGTTGAGTTTCTTAAGTCAATCTTAAACTCCGGTGTTTATTGGTTGTGTGTCTTGGTGAGGGATTTTTATGTGGGTCCGACAGTGGGTAGGGCCTATTATCTTTGTCTGCCTGGAATTTGAGTTGGATTGAGACCCTTTCTGATATTTAGTGTCTCTGAGGACTGAGATTCAATAATCCATAAGAAGTTACTAGTAATTCTCTCATCTGTGGTCCTGTTGGGCTAGCTCTCCCTTTCTGTGTGTGTGTGTGAATGAGAGAAAGAGAAAGAGAAAGAGAAAGAGAAAGAGAAAGAGAGCTCTCGATCTCATGCAATGATTTGGGCAGTGGAGAAGGGCCAAACCATTTTTCTCCACTTGATGCACTAGTGGACCTGAATGATGGAAAACTAATTATTCAGAGCCTCAACTCAAACTTACTTCAAAGGTCATTCATTCAATTTCTACGCGGGGAACCACCCCACCCTGACTTGGACGTGGTGATGTTTGTTCATCTTATGCAGATCAATTGCTTAAACCAATTAAACTGGTTAACTCATCAATCATCATCCAAAAAAGACACTAATATATCGTTTCACATTCATAGTTCCTAGAGTACGTACTCTGCCTTAATCCTAACATTCAGAAAAATTATGCATGGTAATTAAGTCCTCGATCCCACATTTTCTTTCTTTGTAGCGATAATTAACATCATTGAGCTAGCGACCAAGAAATGACTGTACCGTTACATTTACGATTTATGAATTTATCCATCTCCCTGTCATCATCTGAGTAACATATATTTTACATTTAGGAGCAGGTTTAAGATATATATATGTATAGAAAACCAGCTCTGGAGTTATCATTGATCTCAATCTAGGATTTGTAATGCAAAAACAGAGATAAGTATGAAGTTGATTCCCTAATATCAGACATCTCAAAAGCCTTGTAGGATTTGAGTCCATTAATTATCAGTGCAAGTAGAAGCTTCAACAGCCGGCCGAATCAACCTATATATATATATATATATATATATATGAGTAGGTGTCATGTACGACTGTCTTACATATCTTAATTCGTAAGACGGAGTCTCAATCTCCCATATAAAAACGTCTTAACTAAATTTTTATCTATATGTGTGAGTATGTATGTGCACGCTTATTATAAGATTCAGTTTTTTAGATTTGAGATTATCCGGAAGTTTTAAAAGGTAACCGATAATATCAAAAGTTGTTGAGATCGTGCAACTACCAACAATGATCTTTTAAATCATGTTAAAGTTAACAATCTACCACGATTAGAATACTGAAAACTAGAATAAAGACAATCATTCCTCATTAAAATTCAAGCTAAATTCAAAATTATCATAACATATAGTTATAAGGCTCATAAAGTTTGGAAAAGAAGTTAAAACATTCTAAAAACTAGCCTAACATATATTAATGTAATAAGACCCTAAGGGGTGACCCAATGATAGAGTTACAATTTTATATATAGATTAAATGAGGCCATGTCCAACTGACGATTCCATGACTTCTTAGAGTACGATCATTTACAAAAAGTCGGTAAAAAAATAAATAAGTTGTAGGACAAAAATAAGGTATATATATATAAAAAAAATATAAAATATATATATATATATATATATATATATATATATATAATATACTATATATAAGGACTATAATTAATTAGGACATTTAATTTAATGCCGATAAGTCATACTAATTATAGACATCATTAAAATGCCTAAGTCTACCTCTAAATATAAAAATATTATCCTATAAATTATAATTTCCGAAATTAGATAAACTATAACTTAATAGCAATTTGACTTGCTCCCACATCACTTCCTAGCTTGATGAAATTCACGAATTAACAATTATGGTAGTCTCAGACTCTCAAAGAGGTGGTGCATAGATACCAGATTGGAAGCTTGTTGGAGCCAAAATAAAAGTGACAAGAAAAATGCTAGGTTCACAAATACATCGGCTCTAGCAAATAGGATTTTAACTTTGTTACTGAGAACAATATATTTGAATAATTACCTTCAAGTGGGTATAGTAGAGGGTAGCTCTAAGCCAGTAAATGGATCGGATTTTGATCCGAATCTGATGTTATTTTTAGGATAAGGATTTAGTTTTTAAATCCGATTACCCGATTTTGATCTAAATCTGAAAATTTGAAAGTTTAATAAATTGGATATAGATTAAGGTGTTTCGATCCGTTAACAATCCGATCCGATCCGATATAAAAAATATATTAATATTATACATATAAAAGTTACTAATAATATGTTTTTAGTCATTAATCATTACTAATTTTACTAAATATAAATTTTTCAACGAACTATAAGATCTTACTAATATTATTTGTTTGTGTAAGTTAAAAACATGAATTTTTAATTTTATTCAATCTTTGATTAAGAAAAAATACATCAATATTAATTATATTCAGTACTTTAATTAGGAATGAATAAAATCTGAATCTGATCTGAATCCAAAAATTTATGATATGGATCGAACTTTTGAATATCCAAAAAATAATCCGATCCAATCTAAGTCCGATAATTTTCTTAACAAATTGGATAATGGATATGATTGATCCGATCCAAATCTAATCTATTGAAAGGTTTAGTAGCTCTACTATTACTCAAAAAAACAACTTTGTTATGATGATGATATTTTCCAAAGGATTACTGTACATTACTTTTGCAATAAATAACATTTGTTCAGCACAAAACGCTGACATTTAGATTTTATTTTTTATTTTTTATTTTATCCTTGTAGTTCTTCCCCAAATTAAAGGTTGCAAAATTTGTCAGTTTCTACCTATATAATCTTTTATTAATTCTTAACTAGGATGGATTTTATTTGATTTTCATCATGCAGTCAGCAGATATGGACACTCCATCGGAGGGTCAGGGCAGGGTCAGGGTCACCCCATCAAATCAATTTACCCGAAACTTGGTATGTATGCATGGATGATGTGCCAGGTGACCCAATTTCTACCCAATATTCTCCTTCACAATCTTAAATCTCATATATCACCAACATTTTTCAACCATCCTCATCCTATTCACAACAATTTACAAACAAGTTTCCTCCTTCTTCCTTTACGATTTTATAATAATTAAGATGAAGACTAATTATAATGTGGAAAAAACCTCAAATAATGCACGGAATCTCTTCCTTGTGACTCGTGAATTGGTGATCATTAGGTTAGCTTGATTCTGTATTCAGTTGACCTAAATCAATATATTAGTTTATCGAAAAAAGAAAAGAAGTTGAGCTAATTATCAATGCCAATCAACAAGAGATAATGAAAACCCTAATGACATGAGACTGATAGCTGCACACATGACATATCTATTATTATCTATAAAGTAGGTCTTTTATAAAATCATCTTACAATTTTAATTCATAAAATGGAGTCACACTTACTTTCAATTTTAATTCATAAAATGCCTTATCTATACCACTCCCTTCGTTATAATTATTTTTCTAAACTTTACTTATAACAAAATATTTGTACTTTATCATATTTTATCTTCTTGTTTTTTATGTTGAGCCACATGCACATGAGTTTTATTGGAAACTAGAGTATATATAATATCAATATTTATAATAGAGTCTGATTAATAGTGCAAGTACAATAGTAACTATGATTTCAAAAAAAACTGTCAATACAGCTTGTGATGTAGCTGCATCGCAATGTATATTGACTAGATAACGGAAGTTTTTATTAATCTAATAAAGCAGTACTAAACACGGAAGTTTATCAAACAATCTATAAGTTACGCTTGTAAATCCAGTCCTATGGCTAAAGGATTTCACTAAAAAGATTGAGTTTTACAAAAACGTAAAATCTAACAAAATACCAAAACTTCTAATATAGAGGAAACCCACAAAAACAAGAGTAAAGCAAACGTAAGATTAAAAAATAAGTTTCTTAACAAAATACCAAAACTTCTAATATAGAGGAAACACAAAAACAAGAGTAGGAAAACAAACAAACTAATCAAACTAAGCATGTCAATAGATCGGATTTTGGTCTGAATCCGATCCGAAATTTCGGATATGGATTTGTATAATGGTCCAATAACCCGAATCCGAATCCGATAATTTATTTATTAACAGATCGGATATGGATTTAGCTATATTCGATCCATGAAGGATCCGATCCGATTTGAAAATAACATATTTCTTATTATATATATACATAGTATACACAATTATATATGTATGTTGTCTTTTAATCTTCTTCCCTTTCATATTCTAATTATTTTTTATTCATATATGTTATATTTCAGATCGAATATTTAATCGGATATGTTAAATGGTAACAGATTCGGATATAGATTGATATATAGTTGATCCGTCGGATTATCAGATCGGATCAGCGATTTAGGGTTTCAGATCGGATTCAGATTTACCTATATCCGATCCATTGACATGCTCACATGCCTAATCCAAACTACTTCAGCGAAGCTCTCAGCTTTTTCTCTTTATGTGTATTTTTCTGTCTGAACGTATCTCTCTGCGTGTCTTCACATCTATGTCTCAATGAAATCTTTTTATATTTATACTTGAGGTAGAGTCCTACACAAATAAGAAAGAGGTGATCTCCTGTAAGACGGTCTTATGGATCATTATCCGTAAGACGGATCTATCCAGGTTAAATGAGGTAAAATTCAGAAATCTCAATTCAACCCTTCAGTTTTTGAAAATTACAGCGTCACCCCTCATGTTTATATATGCAGAGTGTCACTTTTTACTATTAACAATGTCACTTTGTAGTATAAAATATGTCACTTTTGGCCTTAGAAGTGTCACTTTGTATTTTTAATGAAAATTATAATTTTTCCCCTAAAAAGTGTTACTTTTGGGGCTTAAATATGTTACTTTTAATCTTAAATGTGTTACTTTCACTTTGAAAAGTGTTTCATTTTTTTATAAATGAAAACCGTTATGTTTGGCATTAAAATGTTACTTTATAACATTAGAAGTATTACTTTTTAGCATTAAATGTGTTACTTTTAACCCTACAAGTGTCATTTTGCCTTATAAATAAAAATCGTCGTTATTGATCTTAAAAGTGTCACCTTTTTAGCATTGAAAGTGTTAGGTTTTAGTATTAAATGTGTTACTTTTGGCAGTCAACGTTAGTTTTAAAGTGACACTTTTTAGTATTAAATGTGTCACTTTTTTAGTATTAAGAGTGTCACTTTTTAGTATTAAGAGTGTTACTTTGTATTTTAATGATAATTATAATAAATTCCCTTCATAGTGTCACTTTTAACCTTAAAATGTGTCACTTTTGTCTTTTTAATGTGTCACATTTGACTTTAAATGTGTCATTTAATATTTCGTTAAATTCCGTTAGGACCCGTCAAGTATCCTAAGGCAATTGATGCTAATGGATGACTAACGGAGCTGACAAATGATTAAACTGTAAGGCGTGTGAAACATAAGAATTTCGGCGACAACCCTTAAAAGTGCAGGGGCACCGGAGCAAAATAAGGAACTTCACATTAATGTGCAATAAAAAATAATACCATGTTGGGGGGAGTCAAACCCAAAAACCCCTCCCCACCAATCTATCCAACAATCCAACAAATCTTTAAAGTTCGATGCGAACCATCTTGCCTAAATTGTTTTTTTTTTTTGATTTTTTGTAACACATTGTTTATTTATTATGACCCACAAATATCTAAATGAGACTTGTCATACACAAGTCTTTGTCAATAAGAAAAACAACACCTCCAAGGAAACATAAAATATTAGGAAATAAAAGGTTAGTTTCCTAAATTGGTTTTCTAATAAAATTCAAGGATCTTACCAAAGATTTTGTCCATATTAATTATGGACTCTTGAGAGTTTTTTGAAATATTTAATTATGCTAACATTTTACCATTACTTTAGGACCAAGAAAGGGAACAACAACAAATAAAATAAAATAAGATGACCCTATTTTACCCTTACAATCTCCCCCTTTGTTGAACTTTTCTGGTCAAACCAAAATGACAAGTGTTTATTCAACACAAATCAAACCAACTAATATGCATTGGTTAGTATATCACATTTCCCCTGAATTTGTGTAAGTATAAAATCAGAATCATTACTAAGCACAGATCATAATATACCAATAATGCAAACACAGTAAAAAAATTATCCACCATACAAAACAGAATATCAAAACATATTATAAATTGTTTATGAAAACCACAAAGAATATGATGAATTAAACAGAATCAGATTCATCATCTTCAGCATCATCTTTAACAGCTTCATCTTCATTACCCTTAGCTGCAACACTTGTATCTCCCCCTATTTGACCATAATTGATGGGGGGAGTAGAGTTGATGGCCAGCCAAGCTGTATACTGAGCTTCCAAGAACTGAAGATAGACAATCTGAGACTTGACTTGTATAAGCTGATGGCTGATAAAGGACAGAGCCATATGAGCAGTTTCACCAGATGACAAACAAGTAAGGACTGATGGGTCTATGTCTCAGTCAAACAACATACTATTATAGCATGTACAATGGGGGGGTTTTTTCCCCAAATCTTCCCCTCTAATGGGAAATTAAAAAAAAATCATCAACAAATCAACCAATGATTTTAATAAAAAAAAAAATCATCCCATGAACCCCAAAGTCCCCAAATCCTAGGTCCCTTTTCTAAGTGTCATCATTTTAGTGGAAAACATTTTATTTTTCCTCCATTACCTTTCTTGACCAATTTTTAGTCCAAAAAAAAAATAGTTTTTTGAATTTTTTTTCCTGAATTAAAGTACACATTTCTATCTATAAATAGAGACTTGCTTTGTTTTATTTGGATATCAGAAGAAAAAAAATTATATGATTTTTTAAAGTTTCTAGTCATTATTAATGGAGGTAAAGATAGTGGGGAATGTAAATGTGTTAGATTTTGTGTCCATCATTAGGAATATTTTTTGGTTTTGAATCAAATATGTATCTAATGGATTATTTTATTGCTTTTTAATGGGTTGTATTTGATTTTTGGTTTGATTTGGCAAAACCATTATGCATGCTTCCGTTTCACCCAAAAAGTCAAGGTTTGAAAAATATAATAATTAAGAGATATATAAGTAATATTGGAGTTGATCATTATTACAAAAATGCTTAAGCATAACCAATATGATGATTACGCCACAAGTGGTGAGTAAGATGAAAAATTATGAAAATTGTAATCATAATTTTTTGAAAGTAACTGTTAAAATAAAACATCTCAAAATAGTATAACAGACTATTTATCTGAAACGGGAGTGAGTATAACAATATAGTAATTCACATTCTTTCACCTAAAACTTCCAAAATGTCAATAGTAGTATTTTTTTTATTTCTATATAATTTTGATTTTCAAGAATATATAACAGACAATAATTGTAATCACAAATTAATTTTGATTTTTTTATTACTATATAACTGTAATCACAAAATTATTGTCATGCTTTTTTTTTCGTCTGTCTCAAAATTATTATTTTATTTGAAACTTTTCTTTTAGAACAACATTACTACTTTACTCTTAGTTTGTCATCCTCTTTAATTATTAATCACATACACATGAACTTTACAAAAAACTACATATTAAACAAATATTAATAATTAAGTCATTTTTTTTTCATTAACCCTTATGTCGGGTCAAACCATATAATAATTTTAGGACAGTAGGTAGTATTATTATTGTTATTATAAAGTAGATGAATTCAAAATAAATCGTGCCATGCTTTATAAAGTGTCCAAACTACTCTTAATTAATCATATTTGGAAATTGGATGAAAGATAATCATTTGCTTCTCCAAAGTAACCATTAAGCCTTTTGGCTCCTTCAAGGTTCAAATAAATATCAAAGAGTAACCCTAAACGCAACACCAAATTCCCTAAATGCAACACCATTTAATGTATAAAATGACCTAAATGTCCCTTTTAACATTTAATAGATAATCACTTTTTATACAAACTAGCGGATGTTTTATAAAACAACCGCTACACACTAGCATGTTTTAGAACTCCGCTAGTATGTTTTATAAAATATCCAAAGTCCACTACAAATCAACGTGTAATTGAAAAGAAAAAATAAATCGAATCAGTAATCATGCGAATTAACAATGGAAATCGAATGCATATCAAATATTGCAAATTTTACACATCGATAGTATCTAGTCCTAACTCCTTTAGTTGAAGTATCGTTAGGTAAGCATGTGTTTATCACATGATCAATCTGTGAGGGTAAAATTGGAAAATAATGATTAATTTGTTTTTTTCAACTTTCAAATGAGGGAAAGAGTTATAAATGTTCAAACTTTGGGGTGATAATCGAACATTTATAACTTTTGGTTCATGAACGTTGCTTTCCACCTCCTAGTACCCCCTTTAAACCCTAAAACCACCGCCACCACTGATATCGTCACCATCACCAACTTTAAACTCACACAATTGTCAAAATCAATTAATCCCCCATCAATAAATTTCAATTTATACTACCACCCCTAATAAAATCGCCTCCACTACCCCATAAGTTTTAGTTACCGACACTACCACCATAGCACCAAAATTATCTATCATTTGCTATTTATTATTGACTTCAAGAGAACCCTCCTAATTGTAAAACGAGACTAGATATTGGAAATATCATAGTTACATTCAATCTTGTGATGGTCTTCGATTTCAGATCTAAAATCAGGAAAAGATGGTCGTAGATGATGGATATAAGGGGGTCTAATCTGGGATGGAATGGTTTGAGAAAAGGAAGTAGTGGTGCACGCAGATTCGACTAACAAGGGAGATGTGGGAGCTGACGAGACTACCCTTCTTCGTCGGTGTTAAAAATATAAAGGCCCAATCCATGTAAGCCCATTTGGGCCCATTACTTAGTTAGCCCATTTACTTTTGTTTTAGATATAAATAATTGGTGTAATAGTTTTTTAAAAAATTAATTCAATTCAATTCAATCAATAACAAATTAGTTTTTCTTTTCCTCTCTTGCTGTGTACTGCGTCTTCTCTTCCTTGCTCAATAACCTCCGGCCACCACCGTCAATGGTGGTGGTCCGGCTACCCTCAACCCATCTAACCCAAATACCAAAAATTAACATGGTATCAGAGCCTTTGATCTTCAAGATCTTCTTCCGCAATTCGTCTCTTCTTCCGCAATTATCTCTACATCAAAAAGGGCAAGAGAGAGAGAGAGAGAGGAGAACGCTCTATAACAGACCTATCTCTCATTCCTACTAGATCGACTCTTTCGAGACGCCAAATCCGTCTTCCGGTTGTCTCTTCTCTCCAAGCGATTCTTTATGGTGATAATCGACCCTTCCGAGCCATCTATCTTTCTATCTCTTGATTTTGGAAGACTTCTTCCTCTAAATCTAATCTGATAGTTGTGAAAATCAATGGATTTCACAAGTGATTTCTCCTAAACCCCCAAAATGCTTCTTCTTTCATACTCAATCAAAATCTCGATCAAACTCTTAACCGCCCTTATTCATCTTTGATTCCGGCCAATTGAATCAATCTCGTGGAGGATTACGTCGAGACAAACGGCGCGATCATCACTTCGCCGCCCAGCAACAACAATATTTTCAAGATTACTTTTCCTGCTCCACGAATCCCTCTTTTGATTGGCCACCGGAACCATATACATTTCAGTTCCGATCGATTCAAATATTCTCTCTGTCCCTCAAACCCCTCTTTCCGAATATGCCTTCTCTATCATGAAGCACCCAAATCCAATTGGGAGTGGGTCAGGGAAGGAAGTTATAGTTGAAGCAGCAGGGCTAGAGTGCATTGTACCTGGACAAATGGTACCCGTTAAAGTTCTTGGACTCAAGGTATGGCCAATTGATGTTGACTTCAATTTTATGGGACCTATTGCGAAGCAGTTCAAGGCGATTGGGAAGATCGCAGATTCAGCTCTTGAGATTTTGGATAAATCATCTGTGGATAGTTAGCGCTTCCAAACTCCGAGTTCTGAGTCAACGATCTAGGTTCCTTCGAATTGATCGATCAATCCTTGTTGTTCCAGGTGTGAAGGTAATTAGACACCTTCATTAATGGAATTTTTGATAAACCCGCATACAGTTTTCAAGAAGAATGAAGATGAAGAAATTCAGTTCTATCAAGAAAATTGGGTAATCTATATCCAGTTTCATGATCAATCAATTACTCTGTATTTCTTTGATTGATTTCATAATAAAGATGAGTTTGACTTACAAAATCATCATCTGCCGGGAGTCTGTTGTCACCACTGTAAAGCCGCGTAAACTAACTAGAGTATAAGCTTTGTAAGTAATTGTCTCTCGTGGGCAGTACGACAAGTAAACGACGTCACTACATTCATCTTGCTCAAATCATTTGACCATTAAACCTCTCTGCTTGGAAGTAAGAGTTGCTTTGGGGGTGTGATGAAACACTAAAATGGTGGTACATACTGCATACATGTAGAACATTCGATTTCTGAATTACCCATCAGCTATTAAGCTTCAGTTTATCCAGCAATAACGAAATCAAGAACTCAAATAATGTCATTCTCAAGAATCCTCATCTCTTTGTCAAAGAACCGATCGAAAAAGGCTTCTAATCTACTCAAAAGGTTCGATCAGGGTCAAGATACAGTCGGTCAACCAATATTCAGGAGATTTCATTCTTCAAGCTACAGAAACAATCAATTAGGTGATGCATAACCCCAAGTCAATTGTTCAATCTGGTGCTCAGTGCCTTGTTTGTAATGACGGTTCTTCCATCTGGGCTTGGAAGGATTGTGCTAAATTTGATATCAAGGAAATTGTATAAATTTCTTTGAACTTCTTTGATTTGACCAAAGTCAAATGTTGACTTGGTTTTCATATCACTGTGTGGTCGGTGTCCGATTCACATTATTGGATTAAGGATGTAATCTTTAGGACAGAAAAGTTCGTTTTGGATACTCCTTCGTCTTCTAATCGCCTTTTATCGAGTAAGCTTTTCGGGGATTGGCTCCTGTTTGGGCTTCTCAACATCTATTACAAGTGTTCGGGATGATCCGTTTTGTGTGCTTCGATCAACTTGTTCTACATCTACTACAAGTATTTCGGGATGATCCATTTGTGGGCTTCGATTGATTTACTTGTCATTGTTTCTACTCTGGCCCATAGAGGCCCATTTGCCGTAAAGGCTCATTTGATTTGTATTGGCCCACTTCTCCAGAGGCTTGAGGCTCACTTGATCATTTCATAATAGTTGCATGTTTGAGTTGAGGGGTGTGTTAAAAATATAAAGGCCCAATCCATGTAAGCCCATTTGGGCCCATTACTTAGTTAGCCCATTTACTTTTGTTTTAGATATAAATAATTGGTGTAATAGTTTTTTAGAAAATTAATTCAATTCAATCAATAACAAATTAGTTTTTCTCTTCCTCTCTTGCTGTGTACTGCGTCTTCTCTTCCTTGCTCAATAACCTCCGGCCACCACCGTCAATGGTGGTGGTCCGGCTACCCTCAACCCATCTAACCCAAATACCAAAAATTAACAGTCGGACTCCGTTATTAATTTATGGGAGCTCATGGAAAAGGCCTTGACGACTTCATATTTGACTTAATCGAAAAAGCCAGTTTGAGTCAATAAAAATTTTGTATAGGATTTATGAAGAAAATGTGTGATTTTTTTGATTCATTTAAGATGGTTGAGCACTCGGAATCCAAGCTGCTTTGGAAGCATTTGCTGGAGGAGTTGTTGTTAGCTAAAATGGATGAAAACTTGGTGTCTAGTTGTCGGCAGCCTTTGTGTTCCATGCACTTTGGGTCTAATTATTTGAGTGATGCAAAGCGCACACAAGATGTTCGATGTATTGCTATTGAGAAGGTTGAGAATGAGTTTTATTTATTGGGTATGAAGATAGAGTTGTTTTGAATAATACATCAACAGGGGTAATTAATATAACACACACAAAATGCTTAATGCAATACACATTTTGGATTAAGTGATAAATTTGCCCCTGCTCATTACCCGTGATTTTAGCTTCTTTTTTAACAAATGCCAAAAATTTCCTAGAATTGAAGATCTTCAACAAAAAAAATCTTCAACAAATCTCTCAATATACATCCTTTCATGATTTTAGCTTTTTATCTTTTTTCGGAAAAATCTCCCAGATCTTCATCTTCATCCTCCAGTCCATCTCCAAAAAAGCTTCAAAAAATCTTCAATTTTTTTATGAAGAAAACCATATGGCCGACCCCGAAAGATAATCATTAACACTATATTGGTCGGCCCAGAAATATGATCATTAACACTATATGGTCGGGCTAGAAAGATGATCATGAACATTATATACTCTACCTAGAAAGATGATCAAGAACACTACATGGTCTACCCATAAAGCCAACTCTCCCCAGATGATCAAGAACACCATTTTTATTGAATTTTTTGACGTCTTCAAAAAGCTTCAAAAAATCTTCAATTGTTTTTATGAAGAAAATCATATGGGAGACCAAGAAAGATGATCAAAAACACTATATGTTCTAGGTCTACCCCCAAAGCCGACTCTCCCTAAATGATCAATAACATTATTATTATTTTTGAATTTTTTGACATCTTAAAAAAAAACCTCAAAAACTCTTCAATTTTTTGATAAAGAAAATTATATGGTCAACCCAGAAAAATGATCAAGAGCACTATATGAATGGGCTAGTAAGATGATCAAGAACACTATATGGTCTACCCACAAAGCCGGCTCTTCCCAGATGATCAAGAATATTATTTTTTGAAGTTTTTTTTAAGGAGGTCGACCATGAAATCCGACCAACCCTCCATGGATCTCGATCATGAAATCCGGCCACACCCCTATAGAAGTCGGCCCACCATACCAGCCACCACCAAAACCCATGAAATCTGACAAGGGTATTTTGGTAAAAAAAAACTCTTGTGTGTTGTATTAAGCATTTTGTGTGTGTTGTATTAAGTATCGGCCTACATCAATATTAAACCAAAAATGTGAAATATTCAATTACCGCTTGAAAGTTTGAACATTTATAACTCTTTCCCGTATTTGAAAGTTAAAAGATTAATTAATATTTATTTTCCAATTTTACCCTAACACATTGATTATATGATAAGCACATGTTCACTTAACGGCATATGTTCAAAACCATATATTATGAAGAGTATAAGTAAAAAACAAATATAGGCTAATTATCAGTAGATATGTGACTTTCGCATTTAATTCTTTGAATTAAGTTTATCTCATCACCAATCCTTTCAAAATTTACAAGCATTCCTTTTTATGGATAATTGGACATAGGCAAAACACACAGATGAGCCACCCAACTTTTCAACATCTTGCAATTTGGCCACCAAATGTTTGAAAATGTTATTTGGGTCATCCAATTTTAGTTCCGCTGCAACTGAATCCAATTTCTGACGGACGTTTGCCCATGACGTTAACTTTTAGTGATATATATTTTTTGCCCCTGTAATTGGACAAACGCTATAACCACCTAGACCATCACCCACCCATGTTCAATTTGCGAGTTCCATGCCTCATTCTCCTCAAACTTCCACCAAATTAACGCCATCGTCCATTCAACCGGCGACCTCCCACCATAAATCAACTCAACAGAGACTTTGAACCATCAATTTCCCTCATCAATTTAGTTTTAACATAAAGCAAATCGACAACAAATTAATATTAGTGGTCGGCTCAATTTGGGGGTAATGTTAGAGTTAGGTTCTTATTTTGGTTTTTGTTTCAGGTTTGGAGAGAACTTGAAAGTCCTAGCCTGGCCCATGATGTCTTGGTAGGTGAATATTCATAGATTCATTCACAAAATGGTCGCGGGTGGAGATGGGGACTCAATCTTAAAATGAATGGAACTCAAAATTACAAGAAGAAGAGGTCTCGTTCAAAGAAACAATAGATGATGGAGTTGGAGAAGCAGAGGATATAGTTCATAAACAAAGTAGTGTAATTGAAGACATCACAAAGCTCTGCCATGACAACGATATCGTCGGCGACGGGGGGAGAGAGATAGGAAGAAAAAAGAGAGAGTGAGAGTGAGAGCGAGTGATATATATATATATATATATATATATATATATATATATATATATATATATATATATAGAGAGAGGGAGAGAGATGATGGAACAACACCAAGAAGAATGGGAAGGGGAAGAAAAGAGAAAGATGATTTACCATAAATGGAGTCTCCTGCCCATGCCGCCGGTGGTACTGACATTGTATAGCCATCGGTTATATAGTATTCTTTCAAAATTAACCGTCAACGAAGAAGCAGTTTCAGGTTGAAAAGATAGGAAATGCATATTGCATCTTCAATATCATATGAGAGGTTTTATGTTTTTATTTACTTGTCTTAAACTTTTTTCATGCTGATGGTTAATCGAGAAGATGACAATTTGTAATATGTGAGAATAACTTAGTCTTGGTCAGAGAAGATAAAGATAAAGATAGGGGTAAAATGGAGATTTCATTAAAATTTAACGTCCTGGGCTAATGTCCAACTGAAATTGGGCTCGGTTGCAACATAACTAAAGTTGGATGACCCAAATAGCATTTTCAAACATTCGGCGGCCGAATTGTAAGAAGTTTACAAAGTTTGGGTGACCCAATTATATGTTTTGCCTTGGATATATTATAAAGGTCTCCGTTACTTTCTCTTTGTGTTACTCAAACACCATTAATCTTGAAGACGTTGGCGTCGGCGTTTTGGTTTTCGGTGGCCTTTAACTTTCCCCTACCTTTGGTTTTCTGGCGGCTTCCAAGGATTTGATCTCTTTCCCGGAGTTCTGATTCAACAATTGTGGAGTTCCTTCGAAGCAGTTCGATAAGATCTCGATGCAATTTTCTAAACAATAATCAGTTTTAGTTATGAATTTCTGCAAATTTGGGCATTCGCCAGTCTCGGTACTAGTTTAGGTAAACAATAATTTGGGCGAAGAAGAAAGTGCTCTTATATCAATTCCCGCAACCATCCCCAACAGTTACAGAAGTGTTAGCGAAAATTTCAAGCTTGCAAAATTGCGGTGAATTATACACAGAGAATGTAACAACCCGAGCCCAAGAGCCTGGTTCGCTACGTGTAACCCACGCACTGGCCCACTGAGCACGCAGCACCTTGGGTCATCAGGCCCACCACAAGCCGACCCAAAAGTCCATGGATGATGTTGGTGCCCAGTAGTAGCGCATGGTTACCTTATAAATCAAACACAAGTCCCACATCGACTCGATGTGGGATTGGGGTATTACAATCTCCCCCACTCAAATCCTTGACGTCCTCGTCAAGTCCGAATCATACCCCCGGCGATGCAGGAATCAAGAGGTGGCTCCCACCTTCTACGGTGTAGCACTTTGGCCAGTACAACACTTTGTTCCCAAATTTCCGGCCGGAACCTGGCTCTGATACCGTTTGTAACGACCCGAGCCCGAGAGCCTGGTTCGCTACGTGTAGTCCACGTACTGGCCCACTGAGCACGCAGTACCTTGGGTCATCAGGCCCACCACAAGCCGACCCAAAAGTCCATGGATGATGTTAGTGCCCAGTAGTAGCGCATGACTACCTTATAAATCAAACACAAGTCCCATATCGACCCGATGTGGGATTGGGGTATTACAGAGAAGAAAATGAAAATGACGATTGCGCTTGAAAAAAAAAACCAAGAATACTTCCTCAACATGACTAAATCGAGTATAAATTGTCAGTCGGTACACTTATCCAAATTCGCTCCACTCCCCCGTTCTTTTTTTCAATCGCTAAAGTTCATTTTTAAAAATATTGTTTCTAAAATATCAAAATTTAGAGAACATTGTAAATTTCATCTTCTGCTTCTCATCGATGAATTCGTTTGTCCGAAAACGCAAAAAAAAATATGAAGAGGAAAAAAAGTGAGGGGTTGGGTGGTGAAAAAGAACAGTGGCTACTACTACATAACTGTTTCTTCATCATCCTAACTTCCCACTCTTTATTTATTTATTTATTTATTTACTTCCCACTTTTTACTTATTCATATCATGTTGTTGTTGTTGTTCTTCTTCTTCTTCTTCGTCTTCATCATTGTGTTTGTGTAATTCAAAATAGATTTACTTTTGTATTGCTATGCATGTAAAGTGTTCGACGAAATGATTGAATATAATTTTTTTCTTTGTTGAACATCTCTTTGAATCTTGATGCATTAATTTTGAATCACAATGCATCATTTTGTGAATCATGATATATCGATTTGGATTTGAGATGCAGAAAAGATACATATAAACTTGAATCATTTGTTGATTGTGTACTTGAAATAAGGTAGATGAAGGTTTAGTTTCAAAATGATTTGCAGCGCGATGAATCAATTGGATTAGGTAATTTAAAATTTTATACATCACAATACATAAACTGATGCAGCGCGACGCGATGCATAATTAGATTAGTTCATTTAAATTTATGCAACACCGTGCAAAATTAGATTAGATAATCAAAACGATGAATTACGCTACAAAATTGAGTAAGTGATCTCTATAGTGTGCCTTCGATTCGTTAAGGGTATCGTAGTTTTTCGCCCTTAGAGTGTTTTTTTCTGGTTAAATGAAATATAGTAGACTGAAGCGATTGAAAAATTTGAAAAAGAGACCGGCCCGAATGTACCCCCTAAATTAACATACTCTAGCATATCCATTCTATTAACTTTACCTGAGATTTTAATATGGTTGTGGCTCGACGGGTCGGCTAGTTACAATAGAGAAAAATGAGGATTTGGGTTAGGGATGGATTGATAGGGTGGCCCGTTAGGGCCAGTTCGACGGGCTGGTCTGCTAGCCTGCTAATTAATTACTCCATTCGTCTAAGATAAATGTTCCTATTTTCTATTTTGGGATGTCCCGACTAATTTTTAAAAAATTTGTGGTGTACAAAATTTCTACCATTCTTCATATTATATTCATTCATTTAATAAATTAATACTTTCATTATTGTACATCTAAGGGCTTGTTTGGTAGTCAGACAAATATTATTAATCATAGTACTATTAGTGCCCTTGCTATTAATCCTCATTTGTATATCGGGGGTAGTTTTGAGATTATAAATATTAATCCCAATTTTTTTTAGTGAGGGCGCTAATAATACCACCCTCCCAGTTGGTATTAATAGTGAGGGGTATAATGACTTTATCCGGATAACTCGTGCTATTAGTCCCGACCACTTATTACGTACCAAACATCAGGTAACGTGGCTTATTAATCATATCTAGCCTTAATCCTGACTACCAAACGACACCTAAGAGAAAGAATGAGTGTAATGAGTACATAATTAATGAGAGAGAGATTGTGTGCAATTAGAGCTGTTAAAATTGAGCCCGGTCCAGCCCACCCAACTTTTCAAGGACCTGGGCTTCAATTTTTTTCGGGCCTCCTTAACCCGACCCGCTAGGTTGCGTTTGGCCGGACCTCAAAAAGCCCGAAAAGCCCGGCCCAACCAAATAATAAAGTTAAACACTTAAACTTAATCACAAAATTAAAAACTAAAACATAAATCTAAAAATAAAAAAAACTATCAGACATTCATTTAGACTACTTTTTTCTTTTTTTTTTCTTTTGGTTTGATAAATTTATGACACATTATGATATATTTCCAAATCATTGTTATCTTTTTGGTTGAAACTCATATTCTAAAATATGGAAGTGAAACTTACAAAGAGGAAATGAAGTTGATCTTCTAAGTTCCAATCTAGTTTAGTAATTTTATCGAAACTGATCTATTTAATTGAGTATCTCTATCTGATATTAGCTAATAAAAAGCCTCAATTAGTATAAACTTGATAAAAAAATAAAATTTAAATGCTAGATTATGTCGGACGAATCAAAAAATGAACATTTGCTAGTTAGTATGGTTTTACAAACTAGAACAAAAAAAACTGTCTATCCTCGTAAAACACATATTAAAAAATTGGGGACATCATGATGAACTTCAATTTAGTTATAATTTTTTTGAAAAAAATACCCTTCAAGTAGCACATGTATTTTTTATTTGGTCTATAACATTATAGTTTTTCTAGTTTCTGTTTGGTTTAATTATTGAAGTTACTACATTTGTTTATATTTGCTGTGGTTGCACTTTTACTTTATAATTGTGTAAGTTAAACTAGTAAGTATGTGTGTTTTGAACTTTTGATGTGTTATATAACTTTTATTAGCTAATATATGAGGTTTTTTTTAATAAAAAAAGATTTATTTTTTTGGCCCATAAGCCCGAAGTGCGCATTGGTCGAACTTGAATTTTATGAAGCACGCCGAGATTTCGGCCCATCCCGACCCGGCTCGCCGTTAAGTGAGGCCCGGTGGGCTCAGACAGGGCCGGCCCGCTTGACAACTCTATGTACAATGGACATTATTATCACAACATATTATTAATTACATTTTTTAATCTTTGTGTTTTATCCACCAAAAACATTTATCCATGATAGAGGGAGTAGTACTATTTATTTATTATACTTATGTTTTAGGGAGTAATGAGATTTGAAGTTACATTTAGTAACTCTTGAAAAAAAAAATCAAACATGTAATGATCAGTAAGCATGTTATATATTAGGGCTGGAATCGGGACGAGATCGTCTCGATTAGCCTTATTCCGATCCCGTCCCAATAAAATTTAAGATTTTAATTTCCTTCTTGATCCCGTTCCCGATAAGTGTCGGGATCCCGGCGTGTCGGGATCCCAACAATTTGGGAAATAAATCCTGTAATCCCGACTATAAATATTTATTAACAATATCTCTGACACTAAAATATTTTTAAAATGTCTCCATCATAATTAAGATTTTAGATTGTATATTTACAAGTATAATTGAATATTTACTTAATGGTAGGTATTGATGAATTTGTCATTATAAACAAAATGCACCCCTCACTCGCATGAGAAGAGCTGCACTAAATGCAGAAACTTGATAGACAAAAAAAAAAAAAACCACAACATTGTGAAAATAAATATAACAAACACCATTAAATAATTTTAAAAAACACAATATAGACATTATTTGAAAGATAGTCTATTGACTTGACAACAGTACACATTCACAATATTTAAAAAAATAAAAAAAATACTTGGGATGGGTCGGGAATCCCGACGTGATTGATATATTTTTTGAATCCCGTCCTAAAATAAGTCGGGACGTGAAAAATCCCGACAAGGTCGAGATCAGGAAATGTCGGGCGTTGGGACGGGTCAGGAAAATCAGGACTTTTACCGGCCCGATTATATATGTGTACTGATATGTTTCAGAACTTGTTTACTAATTTATTTTTATTTTATTTATGATAATAATAATAAAATGTGGTTGAAGAATGAAGATGAAGTTTATTGACTTGTTTCATATTTTTTTATTAATAATTTTTAACTAATAGGATTTAAAGTTGATTTGTGTTTTGAATTTTATCACTTATGTTAACTCCTTGTATAATTTTTTGTTTTGTTTGTATTGTGTGTTGATCTTCGTCCGTTAATTACTTAAATTAAAAATTTAGATTTAAATATATGCGTTATATTTTTTAAAACGTGTGATCCATTTGTAACCTGTTTAAACCGAGATCTGCAGGTTATAGTTAGTTCTGTAATTCTGTGAACCACAAAGGATTCGAACCATACCGGCGGACCATTCGCTGGCCACGACTTGCCCAACACCAAACCATCCTAAAAATTCCACAAATTCTCATAACAGTAGTCGCCAACACTTCATCGGAATGAAGCGAAAGCTAGCATTGGAAACTAAAACCCTAACCGGAGAAGCCAGCTCGAGTTTCCCTTCAAATTCAAACTATAAACGGAAACGTAGACGAAATTTATCAAGAAAAGAGGCTGATCGCAAGTGGGTTTTCTCTAATCGCGATTTTTCAAATTACAAAGGTACATTAATCTTAGTTTGTCCCCCACTTTTACCAAATTTTGTGTATAATTTGTTTTGCCATTTTTTTGAATTGTGCAGATAAGATTGTTTTTGTATCATATAATATACTGGGTGTTGAGAATGCTTCAAAGCATCCAGATTTATACATGAAGGTTCCACCAAAGTATTTGAATTGGGATCGCAGGAAAAAGCTTATATGCAAGGAGATTATCCTTTACAATGCTAGCATTATGTGCTTTCAGGCAAGTTTGATAATTTTTTTAATTTGTGAATAATTATTATTCTAGTGGTATTTTGACCTTTTAAGGTCAATTTCACAAATTCTGCATCGCAGATTGATATGAGTTTACCTGTGTTTCAGAAGTAATATCTTTATTCTCTATAGCTAAATGCATGTATGTTAGATATTGATCCAGAAAATAAATAAATCATAGTGCTCTTATTCAATAGTTATCACTTAAAATTCCAGAAGCCAACACACACACACACACACACACACATATATATATATATATATATATATATATATTTTATTACTTTCTCCTTCCCAAAATAAGTTTCCAATTTTAGCTTTTCACTAAGTTAAAGAAGTTGAATTTGGGCTATTTTAGTAGCGCCTATATGTTAAAACGGCAAAGGCACTCAAGCAAAGACCTTGAGGTGCTTGGTTTTAATCCCCATACCAACAAGGGGTCACACTTACTTATAAAAAATGTTCTTAGTGTCTACATATAACATTGCAAGTCCACACCAGAACATGATAAGCGCCAACGGTGAAGCTAGAAGACTTATACTACACTCATTTTCGGACAAGAAAATTTAAAAAATGCACACACATTTAGGGACGGAGGGAATAATAGCTTAAGTCTCGTCCCAAACATTTTGGTGGACCTGTGTTAAAACTAAAAGTAGGCCCTAAAGATGAGAGAAGGCAATTATCAAAATACCAAATACATTTTCATATTCATAACATAATTATATCAATGTTTTTTTTTTTTACATATGAAGTACTAAAAATTCCCTAGAATTCCAAACTAATGTCTAATTGTCACTTGAAAAGTGCCATCCTTCTTACATTTTTTTGAAACAAAATCATCGCTAGGTATAGATTATCATTTTTTTCCAAAAGATCATTCTCAATTGCTACCAAAGCTAATCATTAAGTCTTTCCTGTGTCATTGGAGAACGCAAGTAGGACTTCAACCTAGAAAAACTTATTTTGTGTAGATGCAATTAGAGATGTTAAAAGGGCCGAGGACCACAGAATCGACCCTGTTAAACCGAAACCTGCAAAGGTTAGGGTTAAGAAAAGGCAGTCTGTTTAAATCCAGGGCCAACAGGGCTAGCCCTATAGAGCCAACCCGATTAACATCTCTAACTAAGCATTCGTATAACGACTGTGGCATCTGAGTCTACGTTTAGCATTGGTGCTCATGTTCTTAAGAAATATAGAAGTGGCCTTCATATTGATCATGTGCAGGCACTTATTTGTACTCGTAGTTGGCTACAAAGTTTTGTGCATGGTAATAGTTTTTATATTTTTACGTTACTATTTGATTTAAATATTTGATTGTATTAACTTCTTTCCAACAATTAATTTATGTTATTTTATTATTGTAGATGAAGAGAATAATTATGTTGAAGAATACTTTCTCAAAAGAAATGTGGTTGAACTTGAAGAATGAACATGATGTTTAATGATTTGTTTCATGTTTTTTGATTAGTACTTTTTAATTAGTAGTACTTGAAGTTGTTTTTGTGTTTTGAATTTCGTCACTAAAGTGGTGTTGTTAACTCGTCGTATGACTTATTTT
This sequence comes from Codonopsis lanceolata, assembly GCA_013146195.2. Classification (NCBI taxonomy): domain Eukaryota; kingdom Viridiplantae; phylum Streptophyta; class Magnoliopsida; order Asterales; family Campanulaceae; genus Codonopsis; species Codonopsis lanceolata. The sequence continues at coordinate 75,823,766 of CM028377.1, forward strand.
ATTATGGATTGTGTTGTTGATCGTTGTTCGTCACTCCGTTTATTACTTAATTTTGAATTTTAAATTTAAATAAAACTGCCATTATTTATAGGTGTGACCTGTTTAAAGCGAGACACGCAGGGGAAGGCGCATCAATTTTAGCGGCCCATTTAACATGCGGTCCCATAGGGCTAGGGCCAACCCGATTAACATATCTAGATGCAATAGTCAAGGAATAGTCAACCAAATTCTATAAGCAATAATTGCATTAGGGAAACAAGTGATCCTATTTTACTCTCTTTGAGGTTGGGCTGGAAATACCCATTAAAGAAATTGGGCCCCTGTGCAGTTGCTCACTTTGAGCATGCAAATAAACGGCCTGGTAAGTGGTAAGTATAATCAAATTTACTTATCCAAAAAAAAAGGAAAGTATAATCAAATGCAAATAGAAGAGAATCAGGAAGGATGGCTTTAACTAAGAGTTTAGGATTCATGCAGTAGTATTTAGTTCTAGGCATGAACCTTCGAATTGATGAGTTGTGTTGAGAATGGGATGGCTCAATTACTCAGCCAAACAGGCCGGTTCCCTCCGAGGGATACACAGAGCTTTCAAGCAATTGAATATGTGTGATACGGCTTTATTTTTCATGATACTCCTTCACATTCAGGAGGAAAAAATGGGATTAGAAAACAAAATGCAAACAGTAGGAGGATTGATTTTAACTAGGATTCAGGCAGTAATCTTAGGTTCCAGGCCTGGACCTGCAAGTGAATGTATGGCATTCAGGAAATTGAATTTCAGTGATGTGCTTTCATTTTCATGATTTGCTTCTATGAATGCAGGAGGTTGACCGTTTTGATGATTTAGATAAACTTTTACAACAGAAAGGCTTTAGAGGGGTTTATCAGGTATATATAATATTCTCTATGCATGTTGTAGTTCCATTAAGTATATGGTTTAAGATTTAGATGAAACCTCTTTCTCCTACTAGGCTCGTACCGGTGAAGCTTGTGATGGGTGTGCAATATTCTGGAAAAATGATCTGTAAGGATTTTCATTCTCTGTAAGGTTTTTCCTTCTCTTTGGTTTGTGCACTATTGTACCATTAAGTTTTTCATTGGCTTTGGCACCATATGGTTACAGTGAAGAAGTTACTTTAGAAAATGACAGTACTACAAAGTGAGTAAAGGAAAAGAGAGAGAATAGAGAATGAAGCTTTGTTGTAGATTTGGTTATTATGAAAAATAGAAGGCTTTTTACTATTTGCTCACCTTTGCTTCTTGTATGCGGCTGCCATGTGACACATGTTCAGGAATATGATGATTAAAATACGTCTGTGAAAGGAAGCTTGCACAATAATTATAAGAGCAACTTTACTTCATGGTAATTGGTATCCAATGTTGGGTACTTGAGAAGCAACATACCTATGCAATGAGATTGGCCGAGTTCAGTTTCTTTAGATGAATATGTGGCCAAAAATTGAAATGGAAATTAGGAATGATATCATTTGTGGGACATTGCATGTGGTGATAGTTGGCGTATTAGGAGAAGATTGCTAAGATACTGTTGAATCGTTAATTATCAAAAAAAAAAAAAAAGAAGATACTTCAGAATCGTACAACTTTAACCATAAGTTAATTAGTCACAAATAATTAACAGGATTGATTACGAAGGTGTTTCCAAGTGGTGGAGGAAGACCTCACCAACATAGATTAAGACAATAATGAAATATATAATGCTATGTCGTGGAACTGAAGATATTGCCATAGACAGATTGAAGAATGAATAAAGTTAATTTAACTGACAAAAGTATTTGGGACAAGGTTTTGTAATCTTGATGTGAGAACTATTGAGTACCTTCCTTGACTTAATTCAATTTTGTATTTAGCTTTTTACCCATTAACTCCAGAAATTTCTAAATTTTAGTATGTAATGTATTGGTGCAGATTTACTCTTGTGCATGAAGAGAATATAGAGTTCAAAATGTTTGAACTTCGTGACAATGTTGCTCAATTTTGTGTTTTAAAGGTATGCAACATTGTAAGCTTATTGCTGTGCAGTATTAGTATATTCCATTCAACAGATTGACCACCAACAATGAAAATGTATACATAAGATGCAAGTATGGAGTGTAGATGTTTAGTGATTTCATATGTATCTATATTGATTAAGTATATCTTTAATATTTGGCATTCATTCACTTCTCATTTCCTGCAAGTTCATAATAATGGGATTAATATCTAGACGGACTTTTATGTATCCCCCGAGCAGTAGTAAATTAAATTGCTGATCTTGTTTAGTATGTATGGCTCAAGAGCTCTTGCGAAAATAATCCATGAATGGGTGATTGATGGTGGTTAGATAAGACCTTCTTGGTTCTGGAGATTGTCTGGTGGAGTGGAAATTTTCTTAACAACTAAGGCAAATATGGTTCGGAATTTCCTGACACACACTTAATGTGGATTTGGAACGTAATGCTTCTGCACTTGCTCCAATTCTGGGGTCACTTATAGTTTCTTGGTGCTGATTCCTGTACTAGAACATCACCCCAAGGTTGTGCTCCTTGATGTTGGTACGTTACATGGCTTATGTCTCCATCCACTTTTATTAAAAGTTATTGCTGCATCAGATCTGTGGCAAAGTGAGACACGAGTTACAGTTGGTGGCCATTTGTTCATTAAGTTTTTCTTTTCGGAGGAGAAGTTGGAGGAAGTCTAGAATCCCCCGGCGCAGAATGTCAAAAAGTGCGAAAAGTTAGCTGTAAGGTTTTAGAGCTATTGTTTAATAAGTTGTTTGAGTAACTACCAGTATCTATGCTGTGACACACTTATCTAAATGCTAAAGTTGGATTTTTTCAATTGTCGGAGGTGACTGAGCAACGTTGTTAATGTTGCAGTAGTTGGGAGCTCTATGACATAAATATGCTAAAGGTCTAGGTTGCAAGGACACGCCTTCAACCTAAAGTATCCAGTTTGTGTCACGGATACGGCCAGATACGCTAGGTTGAAGGAATGTCCGTGCAACCTAGCAAAAGGTTTTATGTGATTACCTCATCGTAACCAGGGATCTTGGCACAATAGTAAAGTTGCTCCACTGTGACTTTGAGATCCATTTGTACTAACTATGAAAACAGTTTTTGTCCTGAAGGAAAAAATGATCATAGATTAGGCCCTCATAGATCGGTGAGGTTTCGTGCAATGAGTCATCTGTTTTCCAAAAAACCTAGCTGATAATCATTCCACCAAAAGAAAACAGAAAATTCAATGCAAATTGTGTTTCCTGTACTGGCTCTTATCTATCAATTTCTTCCTATTTCCTCCAGTAGTTTTGGAGGTTTTTTTTTGTTCGGGAAAAACCCAAGCTTATTTGTATTGCATTTATTACCTGTGAATTCCTTCTTTCCTTTTTTTTTTTCGTATTCCAAAGTTCCTTGGTGAATGGTTGAAATTTTATGAAGGTGTTTCGTGAAGTATTATGTCACTGTATATGGTTGTATCAGCATTTTTTTTCTTTATGGGGTAATTATGTGCTTAATCTCTTTACCATATGAATTTCTGCGTCAGACTGTTTAGTTATGTTAGCTTTGAATTTTCCACTCTTTTCGAAATGTACAGATGATCCAGACTGTGTCACGTACTGGTGTGAGCGCTGAAAAATCAAAGTAAGTTTTGGTTTATTGTGTCTGATTTAGAAAACTTTTATTGTGTGCCTACATGTACAGAAGCTTCATTTGTCTTGAATATAATCAAGTTGATGGCTTGATGCTTTACCTACATATCTTTATTGGTTGTCTATCTTTTCTTTCTATGCAACGTTTTACTGTAAGAGTCTTGAGACTAAAACGTGACGTAGGGAATGTTCTTCTCAGAGCTTAAGGAGTTGATCAATTTTATTGAGTTCATCATGAATATCCTCTCTTCCTTGACCATACCGGATGTATGTACAGCACAAAGAAAATGAAAAATATACTAAATAAGGCCAAAGGAATTACCAGGAGGAAGGAAACATGTTCACTTTGTTAACGTGAGTTAAGTGAATCTAATTTTCTTGTATCTCTAACAATTCCTCAACAACTCAGATCAACTTAGCCTCTTCCCAATCACTTAGGGTTGGCTACATGAGTCCTTTTCCGCTATTCAATTAAGTCCAAAGCAAGGACATCATACACACCACACTCATTCATATCTTTCTTTATTATGGTTGTCCATGTTAATTTGGGTCTTCTTCCTCTATTTCTACTCAAGTTGGTATCCCCCACTTCCTAACGGGTGCAGTAATTGGTCGACGTTGTATGTGTCCAAACCATATTAGGCAATTTTCTCTCATCTTATCTGCAATTGGGGGCAACTCGTAGTGTCTTATTTTATTCTCTCATTGTATCTCTGACAATTGCAGCTTATATTCTTGCTTTCACTTAGCTTTTTCTGATGTCTATCAATGAGTTTATGAGGTGGAGACATGATGATTTGCATGTATTTATAGGGTGCTACCCTCTCGAAGCTTATTAGTTGGAAACATACATGTACTCTTCAATCCAAGTCGCGGTGACATCAAACTGGGCCAGGTATCCTCTTTGACTTTTTGTTCAAATGTAATTTTATTTGGGGCAGCATTGACAATAATAACTTTACATTCTTAAACTATAAAATTTCTGTGGTAGAACTTTTTATCTAGTTTACCATGGGAGTCTTGAAATACGTGCTTGTCCTTGCATATATTAGTTAGTTAATTAGTACTAGAATATGGAGAACATGTTTTGGCATTTACTTGAACTACATATTGTACTCTAGTTAATTGAATCTTTCACAGTATATCTATTTGCTTATGCATGTACAATAATCAATAAAACCACAAACATAGTAATGTATATTGTGGGTTATCCATAATTTTTGTATGCCAAATATCGTATGATGTCTTGCTGATATCTGATATTCCCAACTGAGCTATCAAATATATTGCAGTTATCTAGAGGGAGGGAGAGGAGGGAGGGCTATGTATGGAGAACAGATTAACAATTTATAATACCAACTGACGTGTCGAAGAAACATTTTCCCATTCATCCATGGTCGATAAAGAGCTTCAGTCAAGTGGCATGTGATTAATTTTGGTGTTATGTGCTGATATCAGAATACATATTGCAGGTTCGATTGTTCCTGGAGAAGGCCCATAAACTCTCACAAGAATGGGGCAACATACCAGCTATAATGGGCGGGGATTTAAATAGTATGCCACAGGTAATTCTTCTGAGCATGTCCTTGTTAATCATTAACCATCATTACTAATTACTCAGTATCATTTTTTTTTGTGCGTGCTATTGATACGTCGCTTTCAATATTCTGGTCAGAGTGCTATGTATCGGTTTCTAGCTTCATCTGAGGTGAGTTTAGTTCCTGTTTGATTGTCCAGCCCACAAAAAGTCCTTTGATGAGCATGCATTTACAACTTCTTCAGAGTATTTTGAAGTGTCTCCACTTGCTTATCTGTCATGGAGCGACTACAGATCTGACAATAGTTGAATTTTGTTGTAGTTGAACATTCAACAGCATGAGCGCAGAAACATATCTGGACAGATTTGCCCGTTAGAGAAACCAGCATTCCAATATCAGAATAACTTCACTTCCAGGTTGGCCACTGATATTTGTTGCAGACACCTAGTCTTTTACGTTATAATTGGGCTCGTCCACTATATTAAAGTGTGATCCCATCTGAGTTGGCATAATTTGAAAGTTGAAGTTGAACCTTTAATGCGTTGGCCAAAACGGACAAGAGATTGAATTATTTTTTGTCAGTAAATGAATATAGTCACTTAATATTGTGATGTGGTTTGACAAATCTGGAGCTGTTATGTGATGTTTTTTTTGACTGCTTTGAGGATATGGACTGCAGGTTTCATACGTTTGTCTCGAGGCCATTCTTACATAGATGGAGTACTGAAGAATTAAGGCTAGCAACTGGAAAAACAGGACGAACTCACCTTAGTCACAACCTGAAACTCTGCAGTGCATACCTTGGAATTCCCGTAAGATTTGTTAAGCTTATCTGTCTGGAATTTTCCACTTCCTCCTTTTAGTAGCAGTTTGACCAATTTAATTACATAAATGTTGTTTTAATTACTTCTGGATCTCATTTGTCTAGGGAAGCAGTATCACTAGAGATAATTCAGGAGAACCCTTGGCAACGACATTCCACTCGAGATTTATGGGCACTGTTGATTATATATGGTACATTCACATACAGTACTAGAGTTGAATATTTGTGTTTTCAATATTAGCTCGTCTTTTGATTTCAGTTCTTTATCAGGCACACCGAGGAGCTTGTTCCTGTAAGAGTTCTGGAAACCTTACCTATTGACATTTTGAGGAAAACAGGAGGGCTTCCTAGTAAGGTATGTGTTAGCTTTGTGAACATGAATATAATTCTCCTGATTGTACCAGTCGTGTTATTTTTGTCACATTAGTAAGAACCAACTGATTTTTGGTAAAACGTTAGCAAAATTTATTTTTGTGCTGAACAACTGGAAAATGTGAGGCTGAAGAGTGAACTCCTTATGATTAACAACCGCTTGCTTGTATGGTATTTGCCTTTGAAATAGTGAAGTACTACTTGGAGTTGTGTAACCCAAATTGTTTCAATTATATATATATATATATTTTTGATAAGTAAGGAGTATATATAACAGGCGTCAAAACATGTGACGCAGTCTTTGTACACTAGGAGTATACAAACTACACAGCTCTAAAACTATTCACAAAATCCACAAAAGAATGCCTGAGAGAATGATCTGTCGCTGAACACCACAAAAACAATGTGCGCAAAAGACCGTCTCTCAATTGATCCAGCGAAACCTCCCTATTATCGAAAATTCTCTTGTTCCTCTCTTTCCAAATAGTCCACCAAACACCCGTCGGAATAGCACCCCAAAGAATATTGCTTCTCCTACTATTGGAACGAGACCAACTCAAAAGCATCCCCCGAACCGAACTGGTCATTACCCACGAGATCCCAAAAAGCCCCCAGAACAGTATACCATAAAGAGCGAGCCACCGGACAATGCAGTAACAAGTGATTAACACTCTCTTCGTCGCCTTTGCACATGTAACACCGATTCACATAAACCATACCTCTTTTGCGAAGGTTTTCTCCCGTAAGAATCGCCTCATGACAAGCTTCCCAAACAAAAAAATGCAACACGACTGGGAGCAATACTCCTCGAAATACCTTTCCAAGGAAAGGGAACCCCCACTCTGCCCGACATAGCACAAAAATAAGATTTAACAGAGAACTTTTTGTTGTTCGATGCGTCCCACCTTGCCTTATCAAATCTGCTCCCGTCAATCTGAAGCGAATAAAGCAAAGTGAAAAAATTTCCACAAACCTCCATCTCCCAATCTTGAAGATCCCTACGAAACAAGGGATTCCAGACCACTCTACCCTGATCAATATGCAACACCGAACTAACATAACAGTTTTTGTCCACCGCCAAATTGTACAACTCAGGATAGACTCTCCATAGTTCTTCTTCCCCACACCACTTGTCTTTCCAAAATCTCACTCTCGAACCATTGCCAACCTCAAACGAAACAAACCTTTCAAACTGCGCCCACCCTTTACAAATTCCTTTCCAAACTCCTGACCCAATAGAACCGACGACGATTTTAGGAAACCAAAAAGATCACCCTCTCCATATCTACTAATCACCACCCTCCTCCATAACCCATACTCTTCCTCCATATATCGCCAAAACCATTTACCAAGTAAAGCTAAATTGAAACAACTTAACCTTTTGATACCTAAGCCTCCTTTCCTGATGTTCAAACAAACCTTATTCCAATTAACTAAATGGATTTAATGCTCCTCCCCTTGACCCTCCCACAAGAAATCTCTCTCCATCTTTTCCAAAATATTGCGCACTGAAGCAGGCACCACAAAAAGCGAAAGGAAATATGTGGGTAGACTGGATAAAGTATTTTGAATAAGCGTAAGTCTACCCGCTTTGGACAATAGCTGTTTCTTCCACCCCGTCAACCGCCGACCAAATCTTTCAATCACCGGATTCCACATAGCTCTACTTTTGAAAGACGCACCAATTGGCAAACCTAGATAAGTTGAAGGTAAATGAGAAACCTTGCACCCAAACACCGAAGCAAGCTGATGAATATTCTCCACCACACCCACCGGGATGATTTCACTCTTAGCGATATTAATTCGCAGCCCCGACACCATCTGGAAGAAAATGAGCACAAGACGAAGATAACCCAACTGCCCAATCTCAGCATCACAGAAAATTAAAGTGTCATCTGCAAAAAGCAAGTGAGAGATGGCAACCTCCTCTCCTCTATACCTTCCCATCCCAAAACCTCGAATAAATCCTCCTCTCACAGCTTTCTCAATAAAACTGCTCAATGCTTCCGTAATAATGATGAATAGAAAAGGAGAGAGAGGATCTCCTTGCCTTAGCCCCCTCGAACTAGCAAAGAAACCAGCTGGTTCGCCATTAACTAGTACCGAGAACCGGGCCGAAGGGATGCAAAACAAAATCCACTTCCTCCATTTAACACCGAACCCCATCCTTTCCATTAGAAACATCAAAAACTCCCAATTAACCTGGTCATATGCCTTCTCGATATCCAGTTTACACATCAACCCGGGACATCCCTGTTGCATCCTTAAATCCACAACCTCATTGGCGATAAACGACGCATCTATAATTTGTCTCTCCCCCACAAATGCATGTTGAGAATCCGACACCAACTTCCCAATCACATGACGCAATCTGATTGACAATACTTTAGATAGAATTTTATCAAAACCTCCCACCAGACTGATAGGTCTAAAATCTCCCAAATTATTAGCACCGGCCTTCTTCGGGATAAGAGTGATAAAAGTGGCATTGAAACTCTTCTCGAAACACATATTGGCATGAAAATAGTGGAACACATCCATAATGTTTTCTTTAAGAATCTCCCAACAAGAAAAGAAGAAGGCTATATAGAAACCATCAGGACCCGGAGCCTTATCACCATTCATACTACGCAAGGCTGCCAAAACCTCCTCTTCCGAGAAAGGGCGTTCTAAAGAACACCTATCCTCCTCCACCAGATTCTTAAAATCAGTGCCTTCCAATTTAGGATGCCACTCCCCACTCATCCCAGCCCTACTAACTGAATATTTGTTTTTAAGAGGGCATTCTGTCCATTTGTCTAGCTGATTCCATCCAAAAAAAGGCCCTGATTGTTTCTTTTTTTGGATGGAATCTTTTAGACCTAACCCCGAAATGGCCTCTAAAAAACAAATATGATGTCAGTTGGGCCGGGATGAAAAAATTGAAACAATTAGGGCCCCATAAAAAAGATTGTATTTGTAGGGCAAAAATATAATTTAATTAACCCTTGTAAAGCGTGCGGCTAGGTTTGAGGCTTAGAGGGTGTTGAAAAGAATGTTTGATAGGATGATTGTTATGGTTGCATTTTGTGCAATGACTAGTGCATCCCTTAGAAGTTGCAACATTGGGATCAGTTGTAGTGGCCATAGAGGGTGAAGAAGTTTTTTGATTTTGGAAAATTTCAAAGCCATTTGCTTAGGATGCAACCTATACTGTTGAAGTGGAAATTGATTACGACTTTGGTAATATTGATAACTTCAATTATAATTTGCGGAATTGATAGTCATGTTAATATTTGGTTTGCCACTAGTAAATTTGATGAACCTTAATACTACTTTTGAAGTTTATATTAAACATTTGCGGTTATTTGGCAGAGTTGGGGCAGTGATCATCTTGCTCTTGTTTGCGAGCTGGCATTTACCGATGAAGACAGTACGTCTAAGTCATGACTTTATTTATTGGTTTCTTACTATAAACGCACATTTTATAGCACAAGTGACATAGACATTATGTTGTTCAAGTCTACTTTAAATGTTATGCTTCTAACTTGGCTGTAGGAATTTCTTTGAAAATTGGAAATATAAAAATGAAAATTAGAAAGCTGTCCCATGCCATGAGAAAGGAACTTTCAGAAACTCTTGAAATAGCCATTTTTGGGCATGTCATTTTTTATATGAATTCTTTGATTCGGTTGGATTTTTATAGTTTACCTCGAATTCAATGAAACATTTAGGCACATCATTAGGTAATACTCCCTTCGTTCCGTGCAAAGAATAGATTTTTAAAGTGAAACATAAAAAAATAGAATAGTAGACTCTTTGTCCGGAATGGAGGGAGTAGTTTGAGAGTGCCTAGCAACCACCCCAAGTCCAAGACACCCAAATGCATATATATAAATCCCAATATTGAAAGAGAGATTCTTTATAAAACAAGAAAAGGGAGAGCTTAAGAAGGATGGGAAATCAAGGGGGGAAGAATAACAATTGCAATCCTCATTCTTGTAAGTTATGGGCAGTAGGATCACATTAGAATCCCATGGCTAGATGAGCATGATCAGAAAAACAAATAAAGTCGTATTTCATTCTTTTTTGTCGTGCAATGCGGTATTTGAACTTTCAATGTCTTTGCTTTTACCAAAACTAGTTATTTAGCCCGTGCTATGCACGGGTATAATGTGGGATATATATATATTTTTTTGTAATAATAATATAACTTTGAGATATTATAATTAGATTGTTAATCTCTTTTATTGTTATAATTTTTTTTATATTGTTACTAATATTAAACGATTTTTTTACCTAAATACTTTTAAAATTAATATAAGTTTCTAGCTAACGTGAGATACATATTTTGTATTAATAATAATAGTAATTTTTTTTTATCTAAAGACTTTTAAAATTAACATTTAATTTGATAATAATATTAGAAGTCATTTTGTTAAAAACTTTTAAAATCATAATTCATTTTTAAACAATGTGAGATACATATTTTATATTTTTATTGGTAATGAAAGTTTAAGTCTTTTACCTAAAAACTTTAAAACCAACACTACATTCTAACCATGTGGTATACATATTTTCTATTAGTAATAATAGTAGTGGATAAAAGACTTTTTAAACAATATTCATTTCTAAACAATGTGTATACATATTTTCTATTGGTAATAACAAAAAATGTCTTTATCTAATGACTTTTATAACCAATACTCATTTCTAAATAATATGAGATACATTTCTTTGTAACCAATGTGAGATACATCATCTAAAAACTTTTTAAACCAATATTACTTTATAATCAATGTGAAATATTTCTCTTCTATTGCTAATAATTGTAAACTTTTAAAACCAACATCACCCTCTAACCAATGTGTAATACATATCCTCATTTGGTAATAATAGAAGAAGTCTTTTATTTTAAAAATTTTATAACCAACATCTCTTCCTAAATAATGTGGGATACATCTCTTTTATTACATTGACGATAAAAGTAAAAGTCTTTTATCTAAAGACTTTTAAAACTAACATAATTTTTTAGCAAATGTAAGATATTTCTTCTATTAGTAATAATAGTAAAAATTTTTTTTATCTAAAATTAAAATCAACATCACTTTCTGACCAATGTGAGATATACATATTCTATTGATAATAATGGTAGAAGTCTTCTATTTAAAGACTTTAAAAACAAACATTACCCTCTACCAAATGTATGATACATCATCTATTCTATTGGTAATAATAGAATTTTTAAAACCAACATTAATTTATAGTCAATGTGTGATACATTTTTTCTATTGATAATAATAGTAGAATACTTTGTAACCAATGTGAAATACTTGCATCCATGTGGAAGCTTTAAAAACTTTTGGTTTTCAAGTGACTTTGAAAATCAACATCACTTTCCAACCAATGTATGATGCATTTCTTCTATTGATACTTAATAATAGAATTTTTAAAACAAACATCAATTTCTAACCAATGTGGGATACATCTCTTCTATTGTTGAAAAAATAGTGTTTTTAGTGAAAGAAATTGTGCAACTTGAGGCATGAAATTCTTTACGTGTCATTTGTTTGTTCGACGGTAATTGCGAAATTTGTTCTACTCGATGAGAGCATCAAAATGATATATTTATTTGTCCAAATCGAGTTTTGGGTAATAAGATATCAAGACTTAAAGTATAATACTTGTTAAAATAATTAGTGTTTTTAGTGAGAGAAATTATGCAACTTGAGGCACGAATTTCTTTACGTGTCATTTGTTTGTTGGCGAATGTAATTGCACAAATGTATTCTACTCGGTGAGAGCATTGAAATCATATATTTATTTGTCCAAATCGAGTTTTGGATGAATAAGATATCAAGAGTTAAAGTATAATACTTATTAAAAATTAGTGTTTTTAGTGAAAGAAATTATGCAACTTGAGGCACAAATTTCTTTACGTGTCATTTGTTTGTTGACAAAAGTAATTGTGCAAATGTGTTCTACTCGTCAAGAACATCGAAATGATATATTTATTTGTCCAAATCAAGTTTTGGATGAATAAAATATCAAAGCTTAAAGTATGATGTTAAAAGTGAGTCATTAGAAGGAATATCTAACCTTGAAGAGTTTTATCCCACATTGGTTAGAAGTAATGTTAGTTGTAAATTTTTTTTAAATATAAGTCTTCTACTATTGACAATAGAAGAAGTTATATATACTAATACTAATACCCATTATCATTATGATTATTATTATGTATTATTATTAGTTAATTATTATTAGTTAATGGTTAGAAAACCAAAGTATATATATATATATATCTTATATTGCTAATAATAGTAAGTCTTTTATATAATCTAAAATAATTAAAAATCAACATCATTTTTTAACCAATGTGAGATATACATTTTCTATTGGTAATAATGGTAGAAGTTTTTAACAAAAAACTTTAAAATCAACATCACTTTATAACAAATGTATGATACATCTTTTCAATTAGTAATTAATAATAATATTTTTAATACAAACATCAATTTCTAACCAATGTGTGATACATCTCTTCTATTGGTAATAATAGTAGAATATTTTGTAACCATGTGAGATACATCTCTTGTAAAAGTGAAAGTCTTTAGTCTTTTAAAGACTTTAAAATCTAACATTTTCTTTTAAACAATGTAATGTTATAGTATAAAATAATTTAAACTCAACATCATTTTTCTAGCCAATTGTGAGATATACATCTTCTATTGGTAATTTGTAAAATATTTTATCATATATATATATATATATATATATATATAATAATTGGTGAGAGCACTATGGTTGTGCCACCTCACCACCTTTGGATAAATCTTCATTCTAAAGCATCCATGTGGAAGCTTTAAAAACTTTTGTTTTCTAGTGACTTTGAAAATCAACATCACTTTCCAACAATGTATGATGCATGATGCATTTCTT
>CM028377.1:75837165-75889183 GCA_013146195.2 Codonopsis lanceolata
AAAGTGGAAATTCATTTGCCTCAAAAGAAAATTCTCAAAACGAAGACTCTCCTTAAAACTATTTCTAACTTATTTATTTTATTTTATCAAAGAAATGTATACCGAGATAAGGACAAGGGAGCGAAATACAACTTCTTCAAAACTAGACTAACTTAATACAAAGGAAAATTTAGTACAACAAATGGTTGCGTACGCGAGCACTAACAATATAGGTGAGTATGTATGTGAACCGAGAGTGATAATGAGAGAGAGAGGAGAATGATACCAAAGAACAACGAAATTTTCCTGTTTTGTAGCGACGACAAAAATGTCAACTGTACTTAAAAGCCTTGTGATCCAACAACAACGCCGAAATATCTTGAAACATTATTCCTAATAATTTAACACGAGAGAGAGAGAGAGAGAGAGTGAGAGAAGCAAAGATATGTTGTTCGACGAAATTCCCCACAAAGAATAATTAAGCAAAATAACAACACTGAATTATGTTTGCAATTGTAAGTAAGAAAAATAAAGGGGAGGACCTGGTTTAGGGAAGTGAGGACTACTCTAATGCGTGCGTAAATGGCCTTCAACCTAGGGTCTCCCTTAACCCATTTTCTTCGCAAAACATACCAAGTCCTATGTTCAAGATTTAATTTAGGTAATGGCCAAGAGGTTGAACAAAGATCGAGATGAGATTATAATTTCGAGCTAACCATAAGTAGAAGGGGGCACGTGATTTGGTCGAGATGAAGGCGACGCCGGATCCGAGAGAAAGAATTGGGAGATGCCGATGATCGTGCGCCGTAGTGCCGCATTTCTGTTGGGTTGCCTTCGGTCTTCGACTCTTCGCCGGGTCGGCCGCTCGGCGATCCGTCTGGAGCCGTGAGCGACGAGCGCCACGCCACTTGAATGTGAGCGTGAGTGTTTTTGTCTGCTTTGAGTGAGTGAGGTAGCGAGGATAGGTTAGGGTTTTTTGATTTTAACTTTTATATATATTATATTATATTATATTATATTATATTATATTATATTATATTTTATATATATATATATATATATATATTATAAATATCAAATATTATCGAATAGTATTCGCGAATACTCGAATCGAATACCACCAAACTCGAATTCGTATTCGAATCCTTATCGAATATTAAAAAAAAATCGAATTCGAATTCGAATACCGAATATCAAATTTGAATACCGAATCGAATCAAAAATTTTTGATTTGGTTACAACCCTATATCTAATACATCAGCCCAACCCGTCCCTAATGAGTGGCGGGGCGGGCATGCCCGCGGGCTTTTGCCCTATTTGACGCCCCTACCTACCCGCTAATAAAATTTTTCTAGCGGGAAGGCTAAAAATGTGTGTAAAAATAAAACCCCCAATCTTAAAAATTAATTAACCTTCCAATTTTAGTCCTTTCCATATTTTACCTTTTTTTTTTTTTGTACATTAGGCAAAAACTTAAATTAAGTAATTAACGTAGAACAGGTGGCCGAGGCGTATTTAAGCGAGTCTTTCGAAGTTCGGGGGGATCCAATTTTAATTTTTGAAAGTTGGTTCAGCTGGTAGTTTTTACAGTTTCTGTTATGTATTAGTAGAAATTATTTAACTTGGTTTAAATTTAACAGAGCATAACTTTCGCTGGCTCGGATGAATTACGGGGCCCGCCACATATCAAATCGAAGCTCTCAACGAGATCTACAAGACTCATATGGTATACCCCGTGATAAGTTTGTTTTAAGCCCACAAAACACTATTTAAGCATTGCTACGGACCTTGGAACTTTTCAGGTTTTTTCATCTATTTTTATTTATTTTTTCCTTTAAGGGTTTGGTTTGTTTAGGGCATATAAATACCCTCTTAAACGTTTATTTCAAAAATTTTGATAATAAATTGAGTTTTCTTATTTTCTTACTTTGTGCTTGAAAACTATAAGTCGTCATAGGCTTGTTTGTTAGGAATTTCTCATTAAAAGAATTCATGTTGTTATTTCCGCTGCGTCAGTAAGACGGTCTTACGAATATTTTTTGTAAGACGGATCCTTCTTAGCCGACCCACCGTGTGTTGGTAGGTTGAGTTGTGAAAGAGTGGGGTTCCTTCTTACGAATTAAGATCCTCAAGACCGTCTTACAGGAAACTTACTCTTTACATTAAGTATGAGTCAAAATAACATTTGGGTTTTAAAAGAAAATAGTCGATTAATATTTTAAATCTAAAACTACATCATGTTTATACACAAACGTAATAAATAAACCCTTAAACGACTCCTATTACAACACATTTTGACTAGGAGATGTCAGTGTGGCCTATTTTTTGATTTGATGAGACGCTAATTAAGGAGGTGCCAAATTAAATAATTTATTGTATCACTGATTTATGTGTCTCATTATTTGTGTCTCAATATACTGGGCTCTTTTCCCCTTTTTTTTATGAAATGGCTCCTACAAGATTATTTGATATTTCAAAATATAACACAACAAATGCCTTAATATAACACAATAAATACCTTAATAGGCCACTTTACGAGGTCTTCGGAAAAATCCCCGAACATGGAGTCGCGATATCTCAATTTTCTTGTAAATCATTAAAACTGACCGATTTATAAAAAAAAAAAGGGATACGTGTACCATTAGTCCCTGAACTTTGGCCAAGCACACCATTAGTCCCCAACCTTTCAAAAGTTTCACCACTGACCAAAGTAGGGCTTTTTGGTTCATCGTTGGTCCCTAACCCCTCACGCCGTTTATTATCTCCGTTAATGAAAGATTGTGCAGCTCACGTGAGGGCATTAGTGTCTTTTCCATAGGCTTCAAACATCAGGGACTAAAGGTACACTTAGCCCATTAACGAACGATCGATATTGAGAAACATTATCTAGCTTAGTTCATTAACGGAGATATTGCGCATGGAAAAACACTAATGAACTAAGCTCAGTTCATTATTTAGAAATAGAAAAAACTATAAACAGAAAAAACAAGTAGCTCACCTGAGCTTCGGCATAGCTCCCTTTTGCTTGTATACCATCACGTAACCACCGAGACGGAAATGGTTCGCCAGAGACCTCCCTTGTTTTTTGTGCCACTATAGCTTTGGTCCTCTTCTCGCATACTAATCAACACGTTATGCCAAGTATTCACCCTTGATTCAACACGCCCTGCACACCGACAACACTCAAATCCCCCAAATCATCGTACTCAAAGCCAACACCTCCTCCGGCAACACCTCCTCGGCCTGCCGAGGACCGAAATCAAACAAGAACAGAACCCTTAGTAATCTCGGAATCGCTATCGACCAAAACCTCATCCTACCTCACCATCCATTCTCAGCGGCCCGACCACACTGCCCGTACACCCCATAACTTCGATTATCGACAGCGATTAACACTCAAATCCCAAATCATCCGTACTCAAAGCCAACACCTCCTCCCAAGGCGCCGCCCGTCGAGGACCGAAATCAAACAAGAACAAAACCCTTAGTAATCTCGGAATCGCTATCGACCAAAAACCTCATCCTACCCTCACCATCCATTCTCATGGCCCCCACACTGCCTTAGTACACCCCATAACTCGATTATCGGTAACTTTTAACGAATCGTCAAAGGGAGGGAGAAGGTTGGCGTAGTGTAACAAGCGCTTCATGCGCTCGATTGGATCAGCGAGAGATTGGAATTCGGAAACGAGGAGTTGGAGTCCGGTGCCTGACCGATCGTAAGTCCTGTGATGGAGATGGTGACGGTAAACACGAAAATGAGCTTGAGATCGATATTGCGCATGGAAAAGACATTATTGCCCTCACGTGAGCTGCACAATTGTTCATTAACAGAGATAATAAACGGCGTGAGGGGCTAGGGACCAACGATGAGCCAAAAAGCCCTACTTTGGTCAGTGGTGAAACTTTTGAAAGGTTGGGGACTAATGGTGTGCTTGGCCAAAGTTCGGGGACTAATGGTACACTTATCCCAAAAAAAAAATATGTGATTATGATTGAAATGGTTACAATGAGTACTCAATTAAAAAATTGGCTTAAGCAAAGGATTAACTTGAGAGGACCCTTAATCGAAATCTTTGTAGTTGTTTGAAGTAGGCCTAGCAATTATAACCCTAATACATTAAATTTTACGACACTTCATTATGTGTTGGCATTTTTCTAACGAATTGTAAGAATTGTTGAATATTTCTCGACATATGTACGATGTGTCGAATAGTTACCGATTCTTGTGACAAAATGTCAAAAAATTCCCCAACACTTTAAATTGGTAAAGCATTGCAAAGTTCTGACATTAAAACAAAATGCCGTCAATTTTCCGATAAATATGTTAATTATCGTTTATTTTCGACAAATATATGAAAGTGTAGGGAATTGAATGCGGTTATTTCAAACGTCAAGAAAAAAAATGTCAGCAAAACTAAGTGTTCTTTTATTTAGTGCTTTTAGCCTTTTTATAGGACACTGCTTAAAAAGTGTCATATTATCCCAATGACTTAATTGGATGCTACTTAAAAAGGGTTCTATAAACCTTTATGATGATAGGACCCAAGAATTATGTGTCCTAGTAGGGATTATGATAATAAGACCCTAGAAAACATCTTATTAGGTACACCCCTAATAGGTCCCAATGACCTATTGAGATGCCTACTTGAAAGGTGTCCTATTAGCCCTCAGGCTAATAGGCCACTAGAGTCATGTGTCCTATCAAGCATCACGGTAATAGAACCCTACTGCTTAGGTGTCCTTTTAAGCCTTTTTATGGGATGCCATTGGAAGGCGTACTTATTAAGTCTTGTGATAATAGACACAAAGAGTAAGGCGTCCTACTAGACAAGCACTACCATAATAGGACCCTAATAGTTAGACGCCTATTACGATCCTTTATAGGATGACTTTTTAGAAGCGTCCTATGTAGGGCGTCCTATAATATTATTTTTGTTGTAGTACAAAAAATTGAAACTGAAGTTCATCTCTGTTTCAAAAACCATTGCAAAATTAGGCGGCATTCTTCCCTCCAACTTTTCCCCAAACATGATGCAACAAAATAGTTTTCCATTGCAATATGAGTTGCAAAATTAATTGTGCACGCAATTTCCCTTTAGTACTTTTTATATTGAAACTGATTTCAATTCGGTTGCAAAATACAACTGAAATTGAAACAGAAAATTGAAACAGAAGTTCATCTGTTTCAAAAACCATTGCAAAATTAGGCGGCATTCTTCCCTCCAACTTTTCCCTCGAAACATGATGCAACAAAATAGTTTTCCATTGCAATATGAGTTGCAAAATTAATTGTGCACGTTAATTTCCCTTGAGTACTTTTTATATTGAAACTGATTTCAATTCGGTTGCAAAATACAACTGAAATTGAAACAGAAAATTGAAACAAAAGTTCATCTGTTTCAAAACCCATTGCAAAATTAGGCGGCATTCTTCCCTCCAACTTTTCCCCCGAAACATGATGCAACAAAATAGTTTTCCATTGCAATATGAGTTGCAAAATTAATTGTGCACGTCAATTTCCCTTGAGTACTTTTTATATTGAAACTGATTTCAATTCGGTTGCAAAATACAAGCTGAAATTGAAGCAGAGAAAATTGAAACAGTAAGTCATCTGTTTCAAAAACCATTACAAAATTAAGCGGCATTCTTCCTCCAACTTTTCCCCGAAACATGATGCAACAAAATAGTTTTCCATTGCAATATGAGTTGCAAAATTAATTGTGCACGTCAATTTCCCTTGAATACTTTTTATATTGAAACTGATTTCAATTCGGTTGCAAATTTCCGTTTCAGTTGCCCTGTTTTCTTGTAGTGAAAGGAATGGTGGACCCCCACTCCATTTTTTTTAACATTTTAACTTTACACACATTTATATAATTTTTTTAGAAAATTATATTTTATTTCTTAATTTTTATTGGGCTAAAATATATTTAGCACTCCCAAAGTTTACACCAAATTCCTAATATTTCCCTCGAGTTAACACCCATAAGGAAATGTCAAATTAACGTGACTTTTCTAACGACTGTGGTTAGTGTGAAAAATAGGAAAAAATAAAAATAACGTTAGATACTATTATGGGACAAACTTTAGGGTTGGGGTGCACAATGTGATTTGGTGGATACTTTTGGGGGGAAATTGTAATTTGGCATAATTATAAGGAAAATGCTATCCTTACAACTAATTATATCACTTTCCTTACAACTAAGTTTTGAAGAACTGCAAAGTTGTTTTGGACAAAGACATTTTTGTTCTTTTCCAAGACTTAGTTGTAAGGAAAGTTATAAAATTAATTGTAAGGCTAGCAACGTTGTTATTATAATTTTTCTAGTATCTAAATTAAAATTTATAAAATTTCATTACTCTCAAAAATGAAATTTAGAATTAATTTAATTTATTTTGTTATCAATCGCTTTCTTCCATCAACCTCATTATTCATAGACCCACCACCATTACCACCTCAAATAACACCATTAACCCAAAATTCAAATTTTGATTTGATTTTATTTTTTTGTCTAATTCTTTACTCCTTTGTTCAAATTAACCTATATGCAAAACTCGTCATTTATTGACCCACCACCACCATAACTTTAAATTTCACTATTTACAAATCCAAATTAATTTTTTTGAATTTTCAAATTTGAAGATTGAAACTCAAACCCATATGAAGATTTGAAAAATTGATGATTTGGAAATCTAACAATGTTATATTCCACCTAAACCACCATTGTCATGCTTACAATCACCCCAAACACCACTCCTAACCACCACCACCATCATCCCTGCAATCGCCGCCACCGCCATTATCAGTCACCACCACCAAAAAAACGCGTTTACCTTGCTTTGCTAAAACGGAAAAATAAAATATATTTAGCTTCCGTTAAGACACCGTTAAAATTAGATGACAGTTAGGGATAATGACAAAATTGCATATATCTTTAAAAGTATAATGACAATTTCGCTCGAAACATAGTATAGTGGCAAAATGTAACAAATAATCAAAGTACAGTGACAAAACTAACCATTTTTCCTCCAATAAGTTAATTTTTTATTTGATTTGATTCATTTATTAATTTTTTACTCATTCCTTCAAAATAACTCATTTGCAAAACCCATCATTTATAGACACATCACCACACAACTTTGAATTTCACTTTTTACAAACTCAAATTCAATTTTTTTGAATTTTCAAATATTCAAATTGAAACCAAAACCCATGTGGATATTTGAAAATATAATTATTTGGAAATCTCACAATGCTGGATTTCATCTAAATCACCACTAGGGGTGAGCAAAAGTTTTAAGGCTCTGGACCCAGGACCAATGGAACCTTAATTCGCACTAGTCAAAAATGGACCGAACCAATACTTTGATTGGTCCGGATCTAATTTTTACAGAACCGAGATAATTGGGTCGGCCCGGTTAAGCCTAAACCAAAAAACGGTAACCGACCAAAACCAAACCAATGTGTATTTATTATTATTTTATTATATATAATATACTAATATAGTATTATATATATATATATATATATATATATATATATATATATATATATATATATATATATATATATATATATATATATAAATTGATAAGAAGATAATAAAAAGGATACAACTTACAACCTAAAGAAAATATATAATAATTTGATTCAATATTCAACCAAGTTTCCTTATTTGATTAAAGATAAAATAGGAGGGAAAACATTGTTCTTCCCAATTAATTAATTTCCTGCCTCTTTTGTGATTCCAAACATTATTAGTTTGAAGGATTGTTATGTAAATTAATTAAATTAACCATAAGGGGATCGGAGTGGAAATGACTTGCAATAAATTTCCTTACAACTTTCTTTTTTGTTTCTCTTTATTAATTTGGAAGTAATGATTTTTACCTTTAGTTTATTTTCACAAGAACAACAAACCCAACAAAATGTTGTACGAAGGAAGAACATGATTTGATTATTGATCATTATTTTTTAGAAAATCTAGTTATCCTTTTGATCAAAGATACGTATCGTATTGGTACGGTCCTGGTTCTCGTACGTCTTCTATTGGTTCTGGACCGAACCAATGTATTGGTTCTTAGACATATTGGATTGGTCCTGGTTATATATTTTTTAAGAGCCAGACTATTGGTCTGGTCCTAATTCTCTCAATTTTTCTAAAAAAATGGACCGAATCGGACCAAGCTCACCCCTAATCACCACTGCCATCCCTACAATTGCCGCTACCACCGCCCCTAACACCACCATCCCCACAGTCGTCAGTACTACTATCACCACCACCAAGAAATACATTCACCTCGCTTTGTTCAAATGGAGACATAAAACCTTTTCAACTTCCGATTAGTCAGACTTTTTTTCTTAGAACGCCTCTCATTTCTTAGTTCCTATCCACTATCGGTGTCAAATTACTAAGCAAGGAGATAATCTAATTAATTTTAGGATAGACTACTTGAAAGGATGTCGGTTGGTGACAGTATCTTTCAATAAAATGAGAGTTGCGGTAGAAGAAAAGAAAGTCGATAGCCAGGGGAGGGGAATAGAGAGATTCTCATATGTAACTACCTTGGATCCTATGAAGAGGAGTAAACAAGTTAAGAGCAAAAGAGGTTTGAGGTTTGGAACGTAGTTATGGAGATGAGTAAAATATTTGAACCCAGTTATTTGTGATTACTAAAATTATTTTGTTTGTAATATCTATAAGTTTGAGACTAGTATGATAGTTTTTAAGGCTGCTTGTAGTAGTATGAAAATTCAAAGAAGTAAACTGTAGATTTTAGTTTTTTTTTCTAACAAAACATACAGATTCATAAAATGGTTCTTCATTTTTTTTTTCATCTTCTTGACATTATGACACATTTTCTTAACTCATTTCTATTATTTTATTCACGTGTAATAACTAAACATGCTACAAATTTACTTAATATCTCGATACTCACCAACAATTCTATTATTATAAATACAATTTTCATATAAATCTAATAATGTTTTTTCCGAACATATTAAAAAAAGTAAAACCATATTATTTTTAGTTTCGAATAAAGTTTTAGTGTCTCAACTGAGTAAGGGTATTTTTGTCATTTCAGAAAATATTGGGCAACATTTGTAACGATAATGGTAGGAGGGGGAAACTGATAAGAAAATCAAAATACAAGACGAAATAAATTGAATTAAAAAATGTAGGACCTAATTTTAAAATATGTACAAGTCAATGGATCAAATTATTATTTAATTATTTATGGAATTAATTAGCTTAAGACAAATTTACTCTTTTGGTCTTAATTAATGGTAAGTGATTTATTATATTTATGACTAATTTTTTTCCAATCATTATTGTTTGACATGGTAAATTTATGTGTATTATCCTTAATAAAACGCACAGATTCATCAAATGGTTCTTCATTTTTTTCATCTTCTTGACATTATGACACATTTTCTTAACTCATTTCTCTTATTTTATTCATGTGTAATAACTAAATATGGTACTAATTTGCTTAATATCTCGATACTTACCGACAATTCTATTATTATAGATACAATTTTTAATATAAACCTAATAATGTCTTTTCCACATATATTTAAGAAAGTAAAACCATATTATTTTTTTGTTTCGAATAAAGTTTTACTGTCTCGACTGAGTAAAGGTATTTTTTTCATTTTAGAAAATATTGGGCGACATTTGTAACGATAATGGTAGGAGGGGGAAACTGATAAGAAAATCAAAATATAAGACGAGATTAATATAATTAAAAAAATATAGGACCTAATTTTAAAATAGATACAAGTCAAGAGATCAACTTATTATTTAATTATTCATGGAAGTAATTAGCCTATGACAAATTTACTCTTTTGGCCTTAATTAATGACAAGTGATTTATTATATTTATGATTGTTTTTTTCCAATTATTATTGTTTGACATGGTAAATTTATGTGTATTGTCCTTAACAAAACGTACAGATTTGTCAAATGGTTTTTTTTTTTTTCATCTTCTTGACATTATGACATATTTTCTTAACTCATTTCTCTTATTTTATTCATGGGTAATAACTAAACATGCTACAAATTTGCTTAATATCTCAATACCCATCGACAATTATATTATTATAGATACAAATTTTTATTTAAATATAATAATTAATGTCTTTCCCGAACATATTTAAGAAAGTAAAACCATATTATTTTTTAGTTTCGAATAAAGTTTTACTGTCTCAACTGAGTAAGAGTGTTTTTGTCATTTTATAAAATATTGGGTGACATTTGTAACGATAATTATTCATGGAAGTATAACATAACTTTAAAATAGGTACAAGTCAAATGATCAAATTAATATTTAATTATTCATGGAAGTAATTAGCCTATGATAAATTTACTCTTTTGACCTTAATTAATGGCAAGTGATTTATTATATTTATGTCTATTTTTTTCAATCATTATTGTTTGACATGATAAATTTATGTGTATTGTCCTTAACAAAACGCACAGATTAATCAAATGATTTTTCATTTTTTTTCATCTTCTTGACATTATGACACATTTTAGTAACTCATTTCTCTTATTTTATTCATGAGTAATAACTAAACATGCTACAAATTTTATTAATATCTCGATACTCACCGACAATTCAATTATTATAGATACAATTTTTCATATAAATATAATAATGTCTTTCCCGAACATATTTAAAGAAGTAAAATCATATTATTTTTTAGTTTCGAATATAATTTCACTGTCTCGATTGAGTAAGAATGTTTTTGTTATTTTAGAAATATTGTGCGACATTTGTAACGATAATGGTAGGAGGGAGAAAGTGATAAGAAAATCAAAATTTAAGACGAAATGAATAGAATTAAAAAATGTAGGACCTAACTTTAAAATAAGTACAAGTCAAGGGATCAAAGTATTATTTAATTATTGATGAAGTTAATTAACCTATGACAAATTTACTCTTTTGACATTAATTAATGACAAGTGATTTATTATATTTATGACTATTTTTTTTTTCAAATAATTATTGTTGGACATAGTAAATTTATGTATATTGTCCTTAACAAAACGCACAAATTCATCTAATGATTCTTTTTTTTTTTTTTTCATCTTCTTGACATTATGACATATTTTCTTAACTCATTTCTCTCATTTTATTCATGGGTAATAACTAAACATGCTACAAATTTGTTTAATATCTCGATACTCACTGAAAATTCTATTATTATATATATAATTTTTCATATAAATCTAATAATGTTTTTCCCGAACTATTTAAGAAAGTAAAACCATATAATTTTTTAGTTTCGAATAAAGTTTTAGTGTCTCGACTGAGTAATGGTATTTTTGTTATTTTAGAAAATATTGGACGACATTTGTAGTGATCATCGTAGGTGGAGAAAACTGATAAAAAAATCAAAATACAAGACAAAATGAATAGAATTAAAAAATGTTGGACATAACTTTAAAATATGTATAAGTCAAGGAATCAAACTATTATTTAATAATTTATGGATTTAATTAGTCTATGATAAATTTAATTTTTTGGCCTTAATTAATGGTTAGTGATTTATTATATTTATGACTTTTTTTTCAATCATTATTGTTTGACATGGTAAATTTACGTGTATTGTCCTTAATTAAATGATTATTGATGTATTAAGTTAAGGGGTGTGTTTGTCCATACATTAAGTTCTAAGTGACAATATAGACTTTTATAGATAGTTAGATTTTTTTTTAATCATTATTGTTTGACATGGTAAATTTACGTGTATTGTCCTTAATTAAATGATGGATGATGTATTAAGTTAAGGGGTATGTTTATCCATACATTAAGTTCTAAGAGACAACCTAGATTTTTATAGATAGTTAGAAGTTAGATTAGATTAGATTAAATAGATTAGATTAGATTAAATTAGATTAGATTAAATAATTGTCTCTAATTGTTAGGCACATGTACAATCTATTTGTTGTGTATCCTCCCTTGTTAACCTTGTCACTTGAGCGATGTCGTTCTCTAAGAAGAGTTGGCGATCAACAAGAATTGCTCATCTGAGAATAATAACGGCTATTTAGAGAGGTATTACTTTTTTTTAATAAGATGCTAGTGAGGTACACGAGCGTTTCACGTCTTGTGAATGATTTTTTAAGTGTATTATCATATTTAGTAAGAGGAAAAAAAACTAAAGTTTTCAAGTTCTAATAATTAAAGAATTTCATTCATTATATTTCATTTTTTTTTTAATAAAAACCTAAATGAAGTGAAGTCTCATTTTTAAATTAAGTGACTTTCGTTTGAGAACAAGTTTAAGACAAAACCTAAATTCATCAACTTATATAAGTTTGTGACTTGAAATCAATTCAATTTAAGTGATCTTATATAAACACAATAAAAGTAATTAACCTCTCTCGATATAATATATTAAATTTAGTAGTAAGCCATATACAATATACATATACTAGTCATTGTGCCCGTATCTATGGCACGGCGCGAGTAGGGGAGGATGTCAGTACTGGAGGGTATCAATATTTAAATAAATCAATATATGTTTTAATCATGTTTCAAAAAAATCTAAAATAACAAATTGAAAATGAAGACTTCTCGATAATCAATTAAAACATTATGATCATTCAACAGTGGAGAAAAAAATTAAAACATTTATTTGTAATTTTATTTTAAAAAACAGATGCGGTACGTTGTTAGATTTTATTTATTTGTAATTTTTTTAAAGGAAACAGAGGCGATACCAGCTTTGCCCTTATACAATTTTTTTTAACACGTACACCAAGGGTATTAATTTTTTAACTTTTTTTTTAACCGCGTAACCTGTTTTATATTATAGATTTACTGTGGAAGATAGATACTCCATCCGTCCCTAAATTATCGCCCTCATTTCCTTTTTCGTCCGTCCCAAAATAATTTTCAGTTTGAAACTTACTTTTTTAGAACATCACTTTTACCACTTTACTCTTATTTTTTCACTCTACTTTAATTATGGGCCATATACACATGAGCTTTAAAGGAAACTACACATTAAACCAATATAAATAATCAAGTCAATTGTTTTTTCTTAAACTGTGCGCCGGGTCAACCAGGACGATTATTTAGGGACGGAGGGAGTACTAAACAATTAATCAAGGTTCTAAAAATTGTTAGGCGGCCGCTAGGCGGTACACTAGCGCCTAGCGCCTAGGGACTAGTCATGTATAGGCGGGGCCTAGAATTAAGGCATAATTACCTTTTTTTTGATAATTTACATCAAAGATCAAACACATTGACTACAAATATAATTTTTTTTTTATATTTGTCATTTTATCAAACACTTGTCTATATTTGTAAAATGAACAAAAATATACAAACCTACTCTTAATCTCAATTCTCAACAACCCCAAAGCAATA
Source organism: Codonopsis lanceolata (assembly GCA_013146195.2). Classification (NCBI taxonomy): domain Eukaryota; kingdom Viridiplantae; phylum Streptophyta; class Magnoliopsida; order Asterales; family Campanulaceae; genus Codonopsis; species Codonopsis lanceolata. The sequence goes on from CM028377.1 coordinate 75,850,534, forward strand.
AACCAACCAAGTTTAGAACTAAAAACAAAAAAAATATTACTCAAATTCGCCCCCCATTACCTTTCTCTCTGCCTCACCATTACCACTTCTCCTTCCTTCTTCAGTTCGTATTTTTTTCCTTTTCCGATCACCGCATGTCACAAAATCAAAGCTACAAAAATAAATTAAGATCGATGGTCAGTCACGGACCTTGGTCGATTAGGCGTCGACTAAGAAAGTCGCGGTAGAAGAGGAGCGTAGCGTAGCGAGGGAGTTTTAGAACACTGCAATTAATATCTCTTTTTTATGTTGGTATATAAAAGTGACTATGTGTTTAATGAAAAATGTATTTTATATTTTATACATATTATTAAGAACGTAAAAAATCGGAAGAATTCCAAATTAGTAATTATACATATTATTACTTATTCTTATTTTTAAAAAATAAAATAAAAACACTTTATCTTTTAGAGTGGTCTTAATAACATAAAAACAGTTTATCTTTTAGAGTGGTCTTAATGGTTATACATATTCTTAGTTAAACCAAAAAAATTTCAAAAAAGATAGTACCCATTTTAAAACCCAAACCACCTAAAGAAAAACTCAATAAATTGTGTTTTAGACATTTTTAAAAAATGGTTAAACAAAAAAAGATGAATCCACCCTTCTTAACAACATTAAAAATCGGAAGAATGTTTTATATACTCAATTTAAATTATTATGATCACTTCTATTGATTTAAATTGACTATTTTTCAATTTAAAATTTTAGTATTTTTCTTAACTTTGTAAATAATTATTTTTATTCTTAAATAATTATTCTTAAATAGGACAACAATACCAGTTGGAATTATACCGATTCAAAGAAAGGAGGTGGATCTTGTGTATTTGGGTGTGTAGAGGTTGCTCAACATCCGTTCAACCGCCCTTCGCACATGTGAAATCTAGACGAAATTGAGACCGTAGGATCTCGGTAAATGAATTGATCTCGATCCCTCATTAGCATTTATCAATTGCACATGTGCAATCCAAGTTGTATTGTAATATAGATAATAATGGTTAATTTGAAGATAATAGATTAATAATATATTTTTATTTATTTTTAGAAAGGTATATGTCAATATTAAGAAATAAAATAACCTAAGACAACATACTTATTTTAATGTTAATAAGATGAATGTTTCTATAAATTTTGAACCTAGGAGGATCTATGGGGGAGGCATGTGGCTGGCCGGAGGAAGAAGAAACGAAGTAAGTTTTCTTTTGTTGCGTACTTGTTTCTTTACAGTTGACAAATATCCGATCACCGTCATAACAAGGAATTACCTTGGAAATAAAGAAGTTCCTCCATAAAAAAAAAATGACAACATAATACAAAAGAAACAACTTATTTGCAAACCCCATCCTATGTCTAGGTCGAAGATACATAATAGGCTAAGTATATGCATATCACATACTTGTTTGTATGACACTTTTTTTTTTTGTCTCAAAGTGTTGGTCATCCATCGGGTGTTTTATTTTCATCTATATTCATAGATTTGTTTTGATTAAATGTTGGGTTATTTTTTCTTATTCATTATATATTTTGTAAAAAACAAGTTTGATCACGCCACATTATATATTTTGTAAAAAACAAGTTTGATCACGCCACAAAGATGGGGTGACTATGCTGGTAATCCATGTAATAGGCCGGAGTTGACGTGTCTTTGATGATTGACCACGTTGGTGAACAGGGGTACTTGATGTACCAAAATAGATATGATATCTGAGCTTTGGTTCTCTTGTAAACTGATTGGTTATGCTTTATCCTTGACCTTTGGTGACCTGAAAGGAAACTACCGTTAGGGTGACCGGGGTTTTCCCAGCTGCAGCCCTCCGGTGTGAGAGTCAGTAATCAAGGAATATATGTACTGGAGCTAGGCGTTCCCTTTAGCTTCGGTGATTGTGTATATTCAGCTTAAGTGTTTGAATGCAATTGTGTGTGTGTTTTTATAACTTACATTTCTTGTAAGGGAATGTTTCCTTTTATAGTAGTTGTCCCTTTGGGATCATGATCAATATAGGGGCCCTTGGGCATAGTGACATGTTGTTAGTTGGCTGGCTGACAGCTCCTTACTGTCATAGGCGCCAATAGGTAACCTTACATAGTTGATGGTTGCTTACTTGCTAAGTCATATCATCTCTTCTCATGTAAGAACCTGTCGCTTGGTCGGCTTGCTGTCAACCTCTCATTGGTTGGCTTATGCTTGAATGGATGACATGTGTCATCCAATTAGGGTATGACATCTGATGATTAATTAATGGTTGGAGTGGCCGAACATGGATGTCCTTGGCTTGGTGGTCGATCTTGTTTGGCTCTTGGAATGACCTTTGTTTGTTCCGATGATACTTTGTTCGACCAGATGAGTGATGGTCGATCATGGTCGGTCCTCTCGCTTGTTGGACTTTCTAAGAGATGGGCCCTGCCTATGCCTAGTTGGAAACCACGTGCTTGCTCTACGTAGAAGGATCCAGGTCGGCCGGGTCCTTCAAAGTCAACAACGTACTCACTCTTATATCTATTGCGCTGATCATATTTATTTAGACCAATAAAATGCTTTCAAGTCCCCGCCCTTTTTCTTGTGTGGATGGAGAGTAGTAACAGTAGAAGCCAGAAATCAAAGAATGATATTTCTTTGAAAATTTTCAGTCACCAGAAAAAAACCCCAATAAGATATAAAACGACTATATATTTTTCCAAAACATCCAATGCTGTCCACTCCAGAACAAGAAGCGCCTTCAGGAAACACAATTCTTAAAATTGAAATTCAATCAGTACACAAATTCATGAGAATCCTAAACATAAGTATAAAACACTTGGAAAAAGAAAAATGCATGATACATGGGACGCTGTTGATGCCAGAGCTGTCTGTCATGAAGCTCCCCACAGCACACATCAATCAAACACTTGAAAAAAGAAACATGGTACTCTGTCTTTGCCAGTTTGCCGGTGTTGATGCCAGAGCTATCTGTCATGGAGCTCCGCACACGACATGTAATTCTCTCTCTCTCTCCGTCGCCTTGCAGACAGTGGCGGATCTACATGGCTTGTAGGGGTGTCCATGGACACCGCTCAAGAAAAAAAAAATTGGGAATATGTTCGTAATATTTGACAATTGGACCCCTTAAAAAAAATTTATTGGACTCCTCCCAAATTCTTTGTAAAAAATATTGTTAAGATTGATTTATGAAATCGAATATCCAATCAATTTTTAAATGATTATCTTGTATGTTATATCGAAAAAGACATGTTAATGAATGTTAGTGATGATAATGTAATTACACGTTTTCAACGTATGAAAGCGTGTAAAGGATAAATTGTAATTTATATATTTTTTATGTAATACCACCTCCGTCCCAAAATATATGACGTTTTGAGAGAGTTTTTTTGTTCCAAAATAAATGACACTTTATAATTTTTAAGGAACTTTTTCCTTTTTTTTCTCTAATTCTACTCATATTTATTGACTCTGTAACCCGTGTTTGGCTTTTTGAACAAGAATATCAAGACACCTTATTAATGTTTGAATATGGGTAGTTTGGTCTTTATAATATGTTTCACGTGAAAAGCAAAAATATATTTTGAGACAAAGGAAAGTTAAAATTTTGTGTATTCATGGATCCGCCTTGCAGACACACTTTTCTCAAGAAACCAACCAACCAACCAACGAAGAGAGAGAGAGAGAGAGAGAGTGAGTCAGAGACAACAAAAGATTTTGGTAATTGAATGACGTGGTCTCTATTTTTTTTTTCATTTTCACGCAGAATGGTTAGTGTTACTTTTAGACCCAACCAACTCAAGTCCAACCGTCAACTTTACATTTGAATATTATTATAATTTACTTTTTTTTTCTTGTGTGGGTATTTATTTGGCTTCTGAAATTTAGTTTGCTAAAAAATTACTTCTATCAAATTATGAATTTTGTTTCACATAGGGACATTGTCTGTTATTTTTTAAATACCGGAAAATAATGTTATGATTATCAAATCTTTGTTTGTGTTTCTCAAATAAAATCCATATTTCTTCCATGGCAGGCAAAGATCTAATTAACTATATTACTAGATTTTGTGTCCGTATTTATGTCGTGACAAAGATCTAGTTCATATATTTTAATGGCTGCAAAATTTGTAACTCATCGGATATAAAAAAGAGTCTCAAATTTTTATGGTTATGGTATCTGTCGACTTAATCACTCGGCCAAATGATGATCGGCGTCTTAAAGTAATTAAATTTTCTTTTTTATTTGTTAATCTTGTTCACTATATTATTTTGAGACGTTTCACTTAAAAAAATTACTTCGTAAAATTATGTCTACAATTTTCATAAAATTTCACTTATATCCTCCATATTTGATATTAACAAATGGATTCTAATCAAACATTTTTTTAATAATATTTTTCCAATATGGGAATCGAACCAACTCTTGTGAATCATGTCTAATAGCTTTTTTTTATAATAATAACCAACTCTTATGTTAATAATATACTATTATTTAATAATTAGACTTTTAACATTGATCATTTGGGTGGAACGGAGGGAGTAATAAAAATAGGGAGAGACTATTTCCACTACAATTTTTGTTTATTTACTACATCCTTAATTATTTTATTAAATAAATACATGTTTAAACAAAACTACCCCGTAAGTACTTGCCCATTTTAGTTGACTAATCAAGTTATTTTCCTAATTACCTTCTAACATTATTTTTTTAGTTCAAACATCAACAAACAACATAGTTATTCTATTTTTTATTTTTAACATTTTAATTCTCAACAAGAAAGGTACTTATTCATTTTTTTTGTAATAAATTTTTTCAATCAATTTTTAATCACTCACCTCTCATATTCATTATCATAAAATAATACGATTAATACATTTTCTACCAATTTAGAATATATTAGATATTTTATAATAAAAATTAAAATATTCTAATTTGGTTTAAATAATATTATTTTAAAATATCAATTCAATAATTATTATGGTTGGTATTCAAATGAATATTTGTTTTCAATAAACTCAAAGATTAAAATTTTGAATCAATTATAAAGGTAGACAAAAATTCAAATTTTATGATACTATTTCATACTGTTATTTTACTATTCGATCAATTTTTACGATTACATTCTTTAAATTTTACTTTTTATTTTTTTCATAACCAAAGACCTCATATTTACTCAAAGTTTGGTAGATAAAAAATGTCCTTACTATTTTTAATACAATATAACTTTAATCATATGATTAATTAATAAAGTCATTACAAAAAGTAAAAATAATAGAATAACTATGTTGTTCATTATTGTTTGGACTAAAAATTAATATTAAAAGGTAATTAAGAAAGTAACTTGGTTAGTCAACTTAAAATGGACAAGTACTTAAGAGATAATTTTATCCAAATGTGTACAATTTGATGCACTACTTAAAGATGTATGTATGTATGTAGTAGATAAACAAAAATTGTAGTGAAAATAGTATCTCCCTAAAAATAAAACATTTTTGTCAAAAAAAAATTGTGGAGTCATGAGATTGGTTTTCAGTGTGGTACGTTCTTAATAAAAGAAACATAACACATTTGAAAGGTTATTCTAACAAAATACATTTGTTGCATATAACTTATTTATTTTTGTAAATGATCGGAAAAGTTAGGTTATAACGCCTTTAGCTGGCCAAATAATAATAATAATAATAATAATAATAATAATAATAATAATAACAACGAAAAATGCTGGTGTCATTTAAAACTAGAAAAAAAAAAACAACAAAAAGATTCTTTGAATGAAACATCTTGATCTTACTATAGTTATGGAACTTCGGAAATATAGAATGAAACTAATTTGCACTCATTAATGATAATAATGGTAGTTAGATCTAATTAAGTTTTATTTAATTACAGAGTGTATTTTGCTGTCGACATATGTATATTAGTATTTGTTTGGTGGAAACGTTTTGACCAAAACGCAGTGTTTTTTTTTAAAAAGTGTTTCAATGCAGCGTTTTAAAACGTTTCAATTTGGAGCGTTTTAAAAATGTGTTGCGTTTACAACTATTTTGTTTATAAAAATAACGTTTTGAAACTGTTGCATTTTAAAAATATTGCGTTTAGAAAAAACTGCGTTTTCAAAACGAGACTTAATCTTAATCTTGTGGTGTGTGATGTAGTCTGTAGTCCGTCGTAGTCTATAGAACAAATTTCGCTCGAATACATGGCTGATTAGACCGTTAGAAGTTCAAAATATTTTTTGAGTGTAAACGAGAGAAGCGTGAGCTCTAGGTACACTTGATATTGTCAAGAGATATTGGCTCAACATCGACTTATTTTTTAAATAGTTTTTTAGATGTTTATTATAAATAAGGATTTATTTACCTTTTAATGAAAATGAGATATTTTGTTACTAATGATCAGTCAAAAATATATATTTTGAGTCTAATTAATTAAAATTAATTCATTTAATTTAAGACTTCGACTTTGAGATGATGTCTTTTTTAGTCATTACTTATTACTAATGTGAGAGGTGTGACGGAATCCAGGTCACTTACACCACAAAAATCTATCACTTGAGTATGACCAAACACATTCGAAAATAGTTCACGTGGTACACGAGCGGTACACTTTTATGGCACATGAGATCTAGACTCGGAGTTGTTGTTGGTTTTGGGGGAAGCTTTGTTTTATTTGTTGAATTAATTGTGAAGAGGAAATGTATTAATAGCTCGTTTTTATGCGATGGATAACAAGTGAATGCTCTAGACTCCCCAAAAGGCCATAAGCATCCGCTAATCATAAACTCGACTCTATTGTGATTTTGTGGGAAATTGCAAAGTCCAGTTACATGGATTACCAATTATCAACAAAAAGATCCACCTTCACACAATCTAATTTCTTTTACGTTAAATAAAAAGAAAAGAAGGCTTTAATATAATCTAATATTTACAATTTTGTAATTAGGTTTGAGCTTGGCTTGGGCTCGGCTCAAACTCATGTCTGAGAAACAAGTTTGCAAGCAGCTTGTAAGCCAACAAATTTCTAGTGGAGTGAAGCTTATACATCTCCTCTAAAAAAAAAATCTTAAGAAAGTCGAGCTCAAGTAATCCAAACATTGAAATGTTAAGAAACAAAATCACTAAAAAAACAAAAAACGGTACCCAACCACACACTTAATGTTTCTGGGAATATTACAAATGCTTTTTTTTTAAAAATAAAAATTTCAGTGTATTTTGCGTTTTAAAAACTAATCATTTTTCCAAATACTATCTTGCAAAATGGGAAGAAAGAAAATGCTGACTGTCCATACAAGCATTTTAATGAGAAGACTACTGTTTGGCAATTGAATTCAGAAAAGCTAATATAGTAACCATGCATAAATTACATTTCTCTGGGCACAAAGAAAATCCCAAGAACTCAGCCAATTTTCCCACCTCCTATTTGATTTTCATGAATTAATTATTAATTAATAAAAAAAATCCAGACATCCAAAAAGTCCTAGCTACAAAAACTCATGGGGTGCGTATCAGTGAATCATCAAACCAAGCAAAATCCTCGTAATCCAAAGGAAAATCAAAATTCAGCTCCCCATTTTTCAATTCATCGTCCATTGCCCCGTAAATTTCCATATCCTCCACCCCCAAATAGTTACCCCATTGCAAATTCGAATCTTCCATGAAATCTAAAGTGGGTTGCTCTCCAAAAACATTACAAAGTTGAAAGCTTTCTTCAAAACCCAAATTTAATTCATCACTAATTGAAGATGACACCAACTGATTTTCCATGTATTCCCCAATGGTTTGTTGACCTTCTATTTTATCGCCAACCGGCATTGATGTAGAAGCTTCAAGAACTGATGAAGGAGAAAATTGAGTGCCCATTTTACTACTCTCCTCCAATGGAGAACCCTTCTTCTTCTTTGAGAAAACAATCTTGTCAAACTCCATTTTTTTGGCATTATAAGCTTGTGATGCCTCTTCTGCAGTATCAAAACTACCCAGCCATATCTTTTTCCCTAGAGAAGGGTCTCGAATCTCCGCTGCAAATTTACCCCATCTCCTTCTCCTCACTCCTTTGTACAAAGACGATGATGGCCCCCTTTGCTTGCTCTGTTTCTTCTCGGAATTGCTTGTGGCGTCCTTCCCTCCATTTTTCATACCAAAATTTTCCAAAGACGACATTAATCCAACACTTGGAATATATATCTCCTTTACAATTTGCTTCCCTTTTGTTCGCGAAAAAAAATCATCATCATCGTCACTAGAATCAGTAGCGTCTGGATCAAAGCAAGTGATTCGGATTTTTCTCATTGAATCCGTACATGCATCATTTTTCTTCTTCCTTTTTTTGCCTTTCTTCTCTTCTTTGTTGACCATGTTTAGACTGACAAACTTCTTTCAAATCCCTGGCCTTTTCTTGATTTGATTGAGAGAAGAAACACTAAAACCCAGGTATCAAAGAATGGAATTTCTTTGAAAATTTTCAATCATCAAGAACCCCCCCTCCCCGAACCCCTAATTTTTTTTTAGTAACGACTTCAATTATATCGAAAGCGCCAGCACTGTCCACTCCGGGCTGCATTCAGCAAACAAACACATCCCTACAATGCAAATTCAATCAGTACCCATATAATATAATCTTATGTATATAAATGTGATTTCAACAGAGTAGAAACCGATTAAAAAAATTTGATCAGAAATTAAGAGCATACGTTCTTAATCACAATACTTGGAAAATGAAAACGGGGCCCTGTTCTTGCCTCTTGTTGAAGCCAGAGTTGTCTTGAAGCTCCGGGTGACAGATAACTCTCTCGCTCTCTCCTCCTTGCACACGATTTTCAAGAGAGAGAGAGAGAGAGAGAGAGAGAAGCAGAAATAACTGGAGCGCGCACACACAAGGAAAGATACAAAATTCAAAGAGAAGACAGAAAGGGGGAAAACATGATTATGGGTAATCTGGTTGTGGCAGATATTTAAATGGTAACATAATCGTAGTACTTGTGAAATTAAAGATTGTAGTTACCAAATTTTGTCATCAACTTTACTGGCAGTCTTTTATTCCCTCCTACTAAAAAAAAAGTAGTTTCATTTGAAAGGTTAAATTTTAGAACTGTGATTATTTTTTCAAACAAGCTAAAAGGAAAAGTTAGATTACATTTTTAGATCGAAGGGTTTGATACTAATCCCCGCTTGCGATAGATACTGAGCTTGTCGATTGCCTAAGTTAAGTTATGTTTGGTGAGAGTTGACAACCCTCGTAAATAGATCGTGCTAAGTGAGATAGTTGTTTTGATCGAGTTCTTGCCCCTATTTGATTTTAGTCTCGGATATTGTCTTTATTTTCTTCCAAATATCGCATAATGGTCAAGGTTACTATTCCCCCCCTCCAACAAAAAAAAAACGATAAAGAGTTATATTTCAACTTTTTAAAATTAATTTGATAATTGTATATCCATTTTTACCTTTTTTTTTACTTTAGTAATTATATACTTATCACCAACGTAGCTAAAAAATGGTTCAAACTTTCAAATCAACCAATCAAAGATTGTTAAATTGTAAATACATATCGAGTCCACCCTATCTCTTAACACAACTTGCTTGAATTATTATTCTTTTACTTAATTGTGGACGATAGAATTCTAATTAACTTTTGTAAACTACTTCAAATTATCAAATGTACTATATATCAAACGTGCTATGATTTTTGAAAAAAAAAATCAACAACAAAATTTTGGGTTAATTACATTATTGCCTAAATAACTTTCACCTCTTTTCTAGAAGGCTCTACTAATTACTACTCCATCCGTTTTCAAATTATCGTCACATTTAACTCAACATGTCGTTTAAAAAAAAATAATTAAATGTATTATAAATATTGGTGAAATGTGTGATTTTCTTTAATGCATTTCAACATGTGATTATAATTAAAGTAGATATAAATATTAAAGGTAAAGTGATAAAAATATTTTCTTAAATGAGAATATTTTTAAAGATAACAATTATTTTAGAACGGATGAAAAATAAAAGTAAGACGATAATTTGAAAACGGAAGGAGTATTTTTTCATCCCGACCCTAAGAACTTTAATTTTTTTTATGAGGCCATTTTTTGCATTATGTTTAACAAAGTCCTTCCATAACATGAGTTGTACTTGTTGTATGCCATTCTTATTAGACAAATCATATAAATAATACTCCTTTCGTTTTTAAATTATTGTGCCCTTTGACTTGGTACATCGTTTAAAAAAAAATAATTATTTGTATTATAAATATTAGTAAAATGTGTTGTTCATTTAATACTCTTGATCATGTGATCATAATTAAAATATATAGAAAAAGTAAGAGTAAAATAGTAAAGTGTTTTCTTAAAAAGAAATTTTGAAATATGATAATTTTTAGAACAGACGAAAAAAGAAATAAGGAGGATAATTTGAAAACAGATGGTAGTTAGCTAGCATTGAACTTTTAACTCGTATTACTTATCATTAATCTTGGTATTTACATGATTTTTCTATTTTACCCTTAAAATAATGACACGTGACAAGCACATGTCATGTTTTGATGGAATCTGTTATATTAATGTGGAAATGACCTCTTAAAAATAAATTTGAAGTTATTAGGGGCATGCAAGATGAAAAATAAATAATATTACTAAGGCCTCTTAGAAAAGAAGTGAAAGTTATTTGGGAAAAAATTTAATTATCCCCAAAATTTCATTCGAAGGAAGTATTATTGTATTAGAAATTTAGAGCCAATAGTAAACTTGTCCATGTATCAACTTGATGGGATATTGGCCGGGTGAATGATTATTGTTACTATATTTTTGAAGTAATTAATAATTGATTTTATATTTGTAAAAATTATCAAATGATGGGTTTTGTTTCGAGTAAGGCTTCGTTTATTATAACTAAAATATCTAAAAACAAATAATGTTACGATTACTACATTTTGTCAACCAAAAATGTTACAAAATCATGAGATTATTTCAGTCTTTATAGGATCTACCCGTGAGTGGCAATCCTGCAATTTGTCACTAATAACATATTTTGGAAAAGATTAAAAAAGAAGAAGATATGTTTACCACTAATGCTACCACTATTGTTACTAGTAAGTCTTAATAAATGCAAAATATGTTTTAGTGAAAGAATTTCATCCTTCACTAAGATTTGGTAGTAACAATAGTGGTAAACTTATCATCTATATTACAATAGAACTCATTCTCACACATATGCAATTGACAGCTAAAGCTATTTAGAGGTTGAGATTAATTCATTTACTAAGATCCTACGGTCATTATCACTCCCCGAGTTCACATGTGTGAACGGCAGTTAAGCAACTACCCCATCTCTCTCCAACTCCCCCCACTATTCACGGTTGGTGACCGCTAATCCTTCTTCCACCAAACACACGTCCCTTTTCTTTTCGATATTTTAATTAATTAATCAATTTTATACAAAAAAAATTCATAAGTTTTGTAATTTGAAATATTTGTTTATTTCTTTTTAACTGTTATCATAATTAACTTAGACAAATTATAAGTAAATATTAATTAATTCATTTATTGATAAATTCACAAACTGACACCGTATCATCGGTATGAGAAAGAGTACTAGTCTATTATATAAAACAGATCGGAGCGGTTAAAAAAGCTATTTACTGGCCAGGATTTGGTTTTACAAAGCACAATCACCGATCAGGATTCAATTTTATTCAAAACCGTTTTTTACACGTCTTTTTAACCGACTGGATGTGGTTTCTCTCTCTTCCTCGCCATTTATTCCTATTCTACTCCCTCTGCATCAGTTTATAATAGAGTCATCCCAGTTCATCCGTCCGTCCTCCTCCCTCTCTCCTCTGTCCCGACCTCTATCCCTCTCCTCTCACCATCTCTCTACTCTGTTACCCGACTTCCGTCTCGCCATCCTCACCATCTATATGTAAGTTTTCCATCTGTCTCTTTCGATTGTCTTCTCGGTTGTCTCTTCCGCCTCTCCATCTGTCTCTCCAGTCGTGTAGTTGGTGTTTGGTTTGTTTGTGTAAAATTGAGTTGTAAAATTTCACAATTTCATTGATTGAGTTGAGTTTGAATTTTTGAATTCCACAATTTCATTGTCTGGGATTTTATTACTTTTTTTGGTTTGAGTTTTAATTTCTGAATTCCTGCGTTATTATTGTCTGAGATTTTTTTTTGCTTTTTTTGTTGTTTATAAATTGTGATTTTTTCTTTTTGGTTTGTCTTTGTAAGATCTACCGCCTGCTATCGCTGCCGTCGCCGCCGTATGTCCGGCAAAAAACTTTCCCAGTTGCGTTATTCTCATTGTTTGAGTTGTTGTAGTTGGTGGGTTTGGGTTGGTTTGGGGTTCATATCTGATTTAATTTACATGGTCATGGATATTTGTGAATTGTGATTAGTACATTCCATGTTATTAGTGCACACATATTGTATCTTTATTAGTGCACGATTTTGACCACAATGAAGGTTCATAATCAGTATATGGGAGGTCTTCTTGAAGGGGAATATTCACATGCATCTTATCATTATAGTATGCTTAAACAGGTTGTTGCTGCCGTCATATGTCCGGCAAAAAACTTTCCTAGTGGCGTTATTCTCATTGTTTGAGTTGTTGTAGTTGGTGGGTTTGGGTTGGTTTTGGTTGGTTTGGGGTTGATTTATTTGAATGCCAACACCTTTTCATACTGACATCGTCTCATAATGGCGCCGTGCCATAAACACGGACACAGAATCTAGTCTATATTATAAAAGAAATCAGAGACTAACTTGTGGACCTGATCGAATTGTGCTAAACACAACTGACGGTCATGATTGATTTTTAAGTATGTGAGTTACAAATAAACCCTTCAGTTATAAGTTATATTTGAATTACACCTCTATAATTATATATAAAACTTTCAGTTGTGGGTTTTGTTTGAATTACCTCATCAATTATGAGTTTTGTTTATCTTGATTATTCATTGAATGAATCTCATATCGATACCATACTTATGACACGAACACATATACTAGTTGTTATTAAGAAAAATATTGTTGTTAATTGGTAAGCATAGCTCGTGTAAGAATATAACATCAATGCTTTTAAACGCCGTCTATTCTAATAAAAGGAAAAGAAGTCAAAAAGTGACGAGAAAAAGAAATTAATTCCTTAAATGAAACATGTATCAAAGAGGAGGATGAGGATGATGTGAAATTTGAATTAAGCCATCATTTCCACTTATTAATGGTAATAAATTGATAGTTAGAATCTTAATTTTCTTTACAGCGTGGATTTAGGTGTGACCGCATGCAAATCAATACTCCTTCCATTCCCGTCAAAAAGTTTACTAAACATTTTTTGAGATATTTACTTTAATAGTCCATTTTAAAATATTATTTCTATAATCTTTATAATATTTCAACATTATTATTTACATTTGATAGTAACATATTGATTATATTAAAATATTATTGTAATTATGAACAACTCTAATGCTAGTTATATACTCTATTCGTTCTAGATAAAAGTCCTCGTTTGAAAATCATTTTTTTAAAAAGAAAATGATACTTTTAACAACTCTTTAGTAATAAAGTGACACTCTTATGTTTTTATTTTTAAAAATAAACTCTTTAAGTAAAACATCATAGAATAGAATACTTGATTATTTGCTCGAAATCGAGGAAGTATTCCTTAATAATTAAACTTTTCAAACACTCTTTGAGTGTGTGGAATGAAGAGAGTATTATTTTTGTTATGACAATTGATATATTACGAGTTAGAGCTTGTATATGTTATTATTACGAGATTTAGTGTTAAAGTGGTTGGATGATTAAGTTAGTGATGATATGAAATATATATGTTATTAATTAGAAAATAACATATTTGATCTAATGGTGTAAAGATCTTAATAGATTTAATCTAACGATACCATTATTAAAATTTGTAATAATATCACAAATTCTACCTCGTAACATCATTCTTCTTTTGTTATATGTGAATATCTGATGTGGTACATACAGGGCCGGTCCTGAATTTTTGGGGATCCTGAAAGAAAAGAAAATAAGGGGCCCTTAAAAAATATAAGTATAAGAATTTTAGACAAATAATTTATTTGACTTTTCATCATTTGAAGTATTGAAAATAGATAATACCCAAACATATAAGAAAATAAGTACTAAATAATTACTTAAAACTGTTATTTTTCATTCATTAAAATAATTTACAATAAAAAGAATATACTTAATCAATTTTTTTCTTTTATTTATGTTTTGACTTCTGGATGAATATTTTTTTGGTAACATGTATTATGCACTATAAATTCAAGTAAAAATAAACCAACAATTAAATAAACATAAGCAATACAAATGATAGTAACATAACAGTAAATCTTGATTTTTGCTTGAAATATTGATATTATATACCCAATCAATTGTTATATTTTATGACATAGATAAAAAAAAAATTGATGGTCAACTAACTTTTTTTATAAGTAAATTTAGTAAACACAAAATAAAATTAAAGTTGAATAACTCTGCTGGAACCGAATGCAAAATCTTTATCTTTATATAATAACTTTATTTATTAGGTTCCAGAGTAATTAAAACATATATAAGTAGTTTTGAAGTTGGTAATAAATAAAAAAGTACGTAACCACAACTATTACACTTACAATACAAATGGAGGATAAAGATGAAAGATTGTGAAAATTATAAACATATTTTTTAAAAGTTGATTATTATATAAAATATCTCAAAATAGTATAGGAGACTATTTAACTAAATCAGAGGAGTAAATGATATAATATGCATATAAAAAAATTAATAATTGACCATTAACCCAAAATAAAAAAAAAGAACAAAAATGGTTGAGCAAGGGCTTGAACCGATTATCAAAACTATAAGCATATTTTTTAAAAGTTGATTATTGCGTAAAACATATCAAAATAATATATGGACTATTTAACTAAATCAGGGGAATATATGATATAATATGCATATAAAAAAATTTAATACTTAACCGTAGACCCAAAATTAAAAAAAATCAAAATTAACGGTGCAAGAGCTTGAACCCAAGACTTCAAACTTCACTCACACCTTTACACAACTACCCAACCAATTAAGTTGGAAGACAATTTGTTTTTTAATTTAACATTTTTTATAATATAACTAAATAAAACTAGTGTACATATATATATATATAAAATTGGGCCATGTTCGATCGATCACTTTGAACTCCTCCAAAACCGGGCCTAGGTACGTACATGAGCCAATTGAATAAATGAGCCGGTTAAACCATTAGTCCAAATGTCCGGGTGAAATTTCATTACAAATTACTCATTCGTCCCAAAATTATTACTCTGTATATTATGTTTTTATTTTTCATCAGTTTCAAAATAATTTTCTTATTTAAAAATTTTCTTTTTAGAATAACAATTTTACCACTTTATCTTTACTTTTTAATCTTACTTTAATTATGAGCCACATATACATGAATTTTATAAAAAACTACACATCAAACGAATATTAATAATCAAGTCAACTGTTTTTTCTTAATGCGTGTGATGGGTCAACAGACAATAAATTCGGGATGGAGGGAGTATACATTATGAGGAAATTCGGGACGGTATATTTTAATGTATTATCAACCGCTTTAGTCCCCGAGTTTTTTTCAAACCGCTGAAAAGCACTTTCATGCATTAAAATGCATCATTTGATAAGGCTATACATCGTTTGATATAAGACGCTGCACGGATTTAATTTGTCATTGAAATGCATATTTTTTATCGTGATGCATGAAATCACTCTATAACGGTTTGAAAAAAATATTGACCCACAATATTCTATTTAAATTACTTTCTCTGTTTTTGGTAAAGAGTTCACTATTTAATTTTGAAATATTTCACTTAAAGAGTTCACTTTCAAAAATTAAAGCATAAAAGTGTCATTTTATTACTAATGAGCTACTAAAAATGTCTTTTTTTTTTTAAAAAATTAACTTTTAAATGAGGATTCTTTGCCCGAAATGGATAAAATATTTATTTAGAAAGTTTATTATTGCCCCATGTTTCCCCAAAGTTGTTTTTGATCAGAAGCCAAGTTACAGTCTTAGATAAGTCCCGAATAATTTCTATGAGTTATTTTAGGGAAAAAATCGAGTCGGTCAACTTTGGTGGAATTTCAACTCCTTTAGTTCACCATAATATTATGAAATTGCTAAAGTCTACTTTCATGCATCATGGTTTTAAATCAATGCATAAATGGGTGGATCGTTTGATAATAAATGATGCATTTCGAATGCATCAAAATAGACTTTGGATAATATTATCATAGACTAAAGTAGTTGAAAATTCACCAAAATGTATTGGTCGCAATTTTTTCTTATTTTAACCGACTTCTTTTCATTGTTATTTCCTTTTCAATTTCAACGACACTTATTATAAAATGGCCATTAGTACTCCATCTGTCCCAAAATTATTGTCATATTTTTTCTTTTTCGTCCGTTCCAAAATAATTATATTGTTTGAAACTTTCATTTTTAAGACAACATTTTTACCACTTTATCATTACTTTTTCATCTTATTTTAATTATAAGTCGTATATACATGAGTTTTAAAGTAAATTACATATCAAACTAATATTAATAATCCTGCCAAATGTGTTTTCTTAAACTGTGCGTTAAGTCAATCCAGACGACAATTTTGTGACGAAGAGAGTATTTTCTTTGGTAGATAATTGATGATATGATATTATTATAATCGGACCAGGTCTCTTTTGTAGAAATTGTAACATCTCCAGTCCACTTTCTTTTTATTCAACCGATAAACTATATTATTTGGGGTAAAAATGTTGAAGACACCCTTAATGAATGAAAGACAAGCGCACAGAGCCACTACCCAAATTTGAGTATTGGAATGAAAACATTGAGCATCGTAATGCACAATTGAAATCTGTCTAAAATTGGGCATCGTAATTCAAAAATTGGACATCTCAATGCTTAATTCAAGTCTGTCCAATTTTGGGCATCGCAAAAAATTGGACATCATAATGCTTTCGAAGCAAAAATTGGGCATTGAAGACTACAAGACTTCAATGAAAATCAGTACAGTGAATTTTCATTATTTTTCTAGCAAATTTCCATGGTACAAATTGCCGGTACGTGAAGAACACAACAACCATTGAAGAGAGAATGCTGAGAATATCAACTAAATTTCGTATTCAACTTTCACGCCGGCTGAGTACTGATCATTTTGAAGAGTTGCACCGAAGGAAAGTAGGTCCAGTTCATGCAATCAATTCCCCCCACAATCTATCTCTCTTTCACCAGTATTCTAAAGGAAGTAAACAACATTTTGTTTTGCCCTTTAACTTGTAGGTAATGCAGGAAGATGAAGAACAAAGAGATTCCGACGAGAGAAGAGAAGAGGTGGAAATTAACTTGGGTTTGGACAAGGAGACTTGAACCGAAACCTCCGATGCCGATGCCCGCATCGTAACCTCGACGCCCACATTGAAAATAGTAGGTGCAAGTCATGTAACAACATCATATCATCAATTATCTACCAATTACAAAATTCAGGCATCGCCAAATTCGCAGGTGCACAATTCCAAATTCGGGCATCGCCAAATTTCCACCCAGTTGTCTCTCAGGCTCATCGATCTCTGCAAGTGCAAGTCATGTAACAACATCATATCATCAATTATCTGCCAATTACAAAATGTTGCTACTCATTAATTAGACTAATCATCCAATCCAATATGTAGTATATATGTATAAGTGAGAAGAGAGGTGCCAGAGGGGTCCATGAGAACAATCTCCCCCTTACGGCTTGCTATGTAGTTGTCAACACGAAACACCAAGTTGCCTTTGGAGTCAAAAACCGAGAAGCAGTTACAGTTGAAAAGCAAAGTTTTTTTCCACACCGTCAAAATCACTGGATTGTTGGTGGCTTCCCTCTGAAACTCCGGAATGGCTATAGGATTTTGGAGAAGAAAGGACAGTAGAAGAAAAAATAACGAAAATGGACTTATACGGTTGATAAAAAAAAGGATACTTGAGCGGTTATAATTCTAAAAAATGATATCGGTCCGCAATTATTCCTTAGTTTACGATAATATTATGAAATCGCTAAAGTGCACCTTCGTGCATTGCGGTTCCATATCAATGCATCGCGATGTCAAATTAAATGGGTGGATCGTCCGATAATAAATGATGCATTTCGATGCATCAAAGTGGCTTTAGATAATATTATTATAGACTAAAGTTGTTGAAAATTTACCAAAATGTACTGGTCGCAATTTTCTCTTTTTTTTTTAACGGATTGGATCTTCTATTCCAAAACTTTATTTCATCTCTTATTCTACTGTTAGATTATTGACACATGTCCATTGAAATAAATCAAATTACTTAAGCTACTTAATTAGAAAATTGATGTTAACGGACGTTAACGGAGAACCCCAAATCCCTCCCTAGAATTTCTCCTAAAAAAGGGAAAGTTTGAACGAGATTTTAAGAAATGGATTTCACTATCGAAATCTCTTAATCCCTCGATCAGTTTCAGCGGCAGCTGCGGTGACATCAAATGATCATAAACCCTCAACCACCCATTAGCACCACCAATGAAATCATCTTCTTAACAATTAAAATGGGTTCCTCCTTAATTTCCATAATTTCCATTGTATCGCCACCATCTGCAACTACTTCACCACCCATTTTAAGAGAACAAGGAACTGTATCACAAGACATTCAATGTGGCCTTTGAAAAAGCAGTTGCCGATGACACTTCTGAGGATTGCTTCATCCTCACTTTGCTAGGGAAGAAAGATTAATTACAAATCTGTCTCATGTAAACACACATGCGGTGCAGTGATATATATATGAATGGAATTGAAGGTTTACCATAAGAGCGTTATTTCGATTAGTTTAAATTTAATTATTACAGTATATATTTACATTTTCCTTTTTTCTACTTTCTTGCCCTTTGTTGCTGGCACCCACTACGCAGCACCAACTAAGGACAAAGTTTCATGTATTTGCAGAGGCCGGTCTTCGCAGGTCCCTCTCTCTCCACACCAAGAATTTCAAAGCCAAGATCCAAAACTAACGATCTTAGATTATATAAATCAAGGAAAGAACCCACGTTAATCGTTAACGAAGATGATTTCATTGGTGGTGCTAGTGGGTGGTTGGGGGTTTATGATCATACGATGACGTCGCTGCCGCTGATGCTAACACTGAAACTAATAGAGGGATTAAGAGATTTCGATAGTGAAATCTATTTTCTAAAATCTCGTTCAAACCCACCTTTCTTTTGGAGAAATTGTAGGGAGGGGTTTGGATTCCGTTAATGTCTGTTAACACCAATTTTCTAATTAAGTAGCCTAAGTAATTTAATTTATTTCCAATGGACATGTGTCAATAATCCAACGGTAGAATAGAAGATGGAATAAAGCTTTGGAATAGAGGATCCAATCTGTTATTTCATTGTTACTAGTTATAGAGGATTTAACCATCTTCTTTTCATTGTTATAGAGTTTAATTTAACCGTTACATTCTTTTTGGTAATAATAGTAGTATAATTTTTAAATTTTTAGGCATTATGATTTAAATGTTGGAATATAAATATATATATATATATATATATATATATATATATATATATATATATATATATATATATATATATATATATATATATATATATATTATTGGTAATAATAGTGGAAGTCTTCTAACCAACGTGAAATACATAATAATAATAGTAAAAGTCTTTTATTTTAACACTTTTGAAAGATATATCTATTATATTAATAATAATAGTAGAATTCTTTTATCTTAAAACTTTTGAAACCAACATCATTTTCTAATGAATGTGAGATACATTTATTCTATTAATAATAATAGTAGAAGTTTTTTTTTATCATAGAACTCTTAAAACCAACATTATTTTCTATCTAATATGTGATACATTTCTTCTATTGTTAGTAAAATAATTTTATCTACCAACTTTTAAACTAAAATAATTATTTGTAACCAATGAGGAATAAATCATTTTTATTTGTAAGATTTTACTTAAGAACTTTTAAAGCCATCAATTTCTAACAAATGTGAACATATATCTTATTTTGTTAGTTTAGTAAAAGTCATTTATCTAAATACTTTTTAAACCAACTTTAATTTTGAACTAATGTTTGTTACATCACTTGTAATGGTAATTATAGTAGAAATCCATCTTACATTTGTTATAAATTAATATTGATTTTAGAATCATTAAAGTACTCACATAATACTTGTTGAAAAATTAATATTTTTAGTGAAAGAAATTGTGCAAATTGAGGTACGAATTTCTTTGCATGTCATTTGTTTGTTGGGAAATGTAATTGTGCAAATTGTTCTACTCGATGAGAGCATCAAAATGATATATTTATTGTCAAAATCGAGTTTTTGATGAATAAGATATCAATGTTTAAAGTATGGTGTTAGAAGTGAGTCATTAGAGTAAAGTACTCACTCAATGCCAATCTAATAATATTATCTCATATTGGTTAAAAAATGATGTTGGTAGTAAAAGTTTTTCTATATAAGACTGCAACTATTATTAACAATATAAGAGATTAATAGTAAATGATTAATATCACAATATCATATTAACTATTATTAACTATTATTTTTAGATGATAGTTAGAAATGAAAATTAAGTATCAAGTCAAGTGATGTGGAGGCTCGAGGATTCAATAATAATATCAAAAGTTGGGTGAGGTGACACAACCATAATGCTCCTCACCAACTTTATATATATATATATATATATAGATAGATAGATAGATTTCCTTTTCAATTTCAATTGCACTTATTATAAAATGGCCATTAGTATTTTCTTTGGCATGTCAATAAACTTCAATATTCTGGTTGTGTGTTATGTAGAACCAGAATATATGAATCAATTGAACCTTGTTCAGGTGAGATTCGTTGGTCCTAAGAGTTTTTGCGTAGCGTGGCTCTGAATTCATATATAATATTTGATCAGAGTGGAGTAATGTGACAAGGCACCATTTGGAAAGCTTATCACAACTCAACTTTTTTTTCTTTTTTTTAACCAGGTTGAATCCTGGGGTAGTAGTTCCGGTCCCTCATTGCTACTACCAGGAAAATCGCGAGATGTGCCCGAAATGATACAGGGTTTGAGAACAGTGCAACTGATAACACATACAAGGTCCAACCTCAGAAGAAAGCAAAGTGCTTCCACCAAGTATCGAACTCACGCTGCATACCTCCAGCATCTTATGTCCCCCTCCTTTTATCACAACTCAACTGCAAGTAGCTTCAGTTGATTTTTTAAACCGTAGCTTAAGTTGAGGAGACCCTTAAGCTTCATCATCAAATTCACAACAAGAAACCGGCTAAACACCAACGGAATTTTCCATAGGTAATTAATAGGATAAAATAATTTTTTGGTCCCTGAACTATCCCAATATTATGCGTTTGGTCACTGTACTTTTTTTAAAATGTGTTTGGTCCCTCAATTCGATTTTTTTGTTCAATTCACCCTTTCTACCGTTACCGTTACTAAAAAATGTAACATTGGCTAACTTTTTAAAATGTCTAAACTCTAGGGTGTTAATTTGTCTTTTTTAATTAAAAAAAGAGTTATCTTCAACCTAAAAATTGAAATTCAAAAACATTAATTCCTCTTCATCTCCTCCTTCTCCGGCGAATCACCAGCCCGTCATCTTCTTCACCTTCGCCGGCAACCCAGTTCGTCCCCCTTCCAATTATTCTCTGTTGTCTGTCCCGGCTAAGCAACGAGCCCCGTGAAGGCCGCCATGTCTTCAAATTCCCCTACCGCTTCGCCCCATTCTGAGACCACCTCGACCTCTCACCCATCTTGCTTGGGTTTCTCTCTGTTCAAATGCACTGCGATTCGGCCTCAAGCAGTCCAATCATCCCCTTAGGTAGCATATATGGATCTAATTAGAGACATTGGTATACATGCTCTAAATGGTGGAAGCCACGAAGCTTATTGTTCACGTGACAGGGGAGGGCAGGGGGGCGGGGTTAGCGTTTTTGGAATGATAAAAAAGAGGATGATTCCGGAGGGATATCGCTTCTGACATCGCATGTCCAAGGACGACTTGTCCCCAATTTCAGAAACGACAACCCATGGTGTCGAAGATCTCCGAGGACGACTTGTCCCCAAATTCGATAACCCTAGCAGTAGGATGAGATTTTGCTGGGTCTGAAGCAGGAGGATGCCCATATGGGGAGAGATGCCATTTCATTCATAACGAGGGAAATAGAAGGAGTGTCGCTATAATCATTGTGAACGGCAGAAGAGGGGTTCATGGATTCCAGAGGTTTGGGAATCAAATGGGCGGTGAGTTGAGTTTGAATGTTGGGAATCAGAAGCCATTGGGTTGGAAAACAAGGTCTTGTAACAAGTGGGAGGCAAATGGTAGCTGCCCGTATGGTCCCAATTGTTTGAACAGAGGACCAAACCCAAGTTGGTAGCTGCTCGTAAGGTCTTGTAACAAGTTGAGTTTGAGGCCGGAATCCGGAATCGCCGGGTCTGTTTGAACAAAGGAAAAAAAACCCAAGCAAGATGGGTGAGAGGTTAGAGGTGGGTCTATAATGGGGGCGAACTGGTTGGGGGAGTTTGAAGACATGGCGGCCTTGATGGTGCTCGTTGCTTAGCCGTGACAAACAACGGGCTCGGTGATTCGCCGGACGAACTGGGTTTCAGGCGAAGGTGAAGAAGATGACGGGCTTGGTGATTCGCCGGAGAAGGAGGAGATGAAGGGGAATTAATGTTTTTGAATTTCAATTTTTAGGTTGAAGATAACTCCTTTTTTAATTAAAAAAGACAAATTAACTCCCTAGAGTTTAGACATTTTGAAAAGTTAGCCAATGTTACATTTTTTAGTAACGGTAACGGTAGGAAGGGTGAATTGAACAAAAAAATCGAATTGAGGGACCAAACACATTTAAAAAAAAATACGGTGACTAAACGCATAATATTGGGATAGTTCAGGGACCAAAAAATTATTTTATTCTAATTAATAATTATCGAGAGTCATGAGTAGTTAGTAGTTACCGACGGACATCTGCCACAAGTCTCCTCCCCCTTTCTCCCTTTCTCACTCATGGTTTGTTTCCTCACCATGCACCACCTTCGCGAATTTTTTAAGTTTTTTTTTAAAAAAAATTATTATCATGTGTTTTTTCAATTTTCTTTTTTTGCTATCTTTGTATTTATAGTAATTGTATTTTATTAATCGGTAGTTTTTTTTTTTATTTCATGAATTGTTGTTAGATTTCTGTGCAATATGTTGTTTTTGTGTGCAAGTGTGTGTGTGTGTGTGGAGTGTTTGTAAATATGTTGTTTTTGTAGTTTTCAATAATTTTCTGTATTCAATGGCTTGTATGTTTTTAATATTCTATAATTGTATGTAATATTTGTAGAGGTGGCAATTTTTGCCCACGCCCATTTGCCCGTCCAAACCGCCCAATAAATAATGAGTATGAGCACACCCAAAATGTTAAGTGGGCACAAATGGGCATGCCCACTTGGGCACATTAATTATGATGGGCAAACTTGGCACCCATACTAAAACTCATTCTCTTGCTCTTCTATTTTTGTTTTATCAATTATATACATAATTATAAAATACTTAAGATTAATAATGACATTTAACATAATTAATATATTTAAATTGTACACCCACCCTTCCAACCCCCACCCCCTCCAAGCGCCCCCCACCCCTAAAATTCATTCTCTTGCTCTTCTAATTTTGTTTTATCAATTACATGCATAATTATAAAATACTTAAGATTAATAATGACGTTTAACATAATTAATATATCTATACTGTACATCCAGCCTTCCTACCCCCACCCCTCTAAGCGCCCCCCCCCACCAAAAAAAAAAAACTCATTCTCTTGCTCTTCTAATTTTGTTTTATCAATAACATACATAATTATAAAATACTTAAAATTAATAATGACGTTTAACATAATTAATATATCTATACTGTACACCCACCCTTCCAACCCTCATCCCCAAGCGCCCAATTGTAAAGCAAAGCATGTAATATATATATATATATATATATATATATATATATATATATATATATATA
This sequence comes from Codonopsis lanceolata, assembly GCA_013146195.2. NCBI lineage: Eukaryota > Viridiplantae > Streptophyta > Magnoliopsida > Asterales > Campanulaceae > Codonopsis > Codonopsis lanceolata. The sequence continues at coordinate 75,874,653 of CM028377.1, forward strand.
TATATTGTACACCCGTCCTTCCAACCGTCACCCCCCACCCCCAAATTGCAAAGCAAAGCATGGAATGTCATTCTATGACTCTGTACCGTTAAATGAAACCCAACATCACTCCCAGATTACTCCATTTCTATGACTCTGTAAATATTCATCCCTATTACATTATAAATGGATTCATAGTAGTTTTGTGAGCAGTGCAACATACGACATTCTATGACTTGTGTGTTTGTCTATTGAGCTTCATCGAAATAAAAAATCGAACCATAAAATAGAAGAGTGAATTGAGTGTTACAACAACAAAAATACATAATTGACACAAGAGATGAGCAAACATACACACGCGCACGCGCGCACACACACACACACACACACATATATATATATATATATATATATATATATATATATATATATATATATATATATATGTTAGTTGTAACTTTTGATAATTTTTTATAAAAGAAAATTATTTTTTTGTAATTTTTGTATTTATTTGATAAGTGGTTAATGAGTAAATGGACGCTCATGCCCATTTTGTGCCCGCCCATATATACACATATTATTAAATGGACACTTACTTGCCCGCCCATTTGCCACCGCTGAATATTTGTGCTTCTTTAATATTCTATTTATTGTATATTTCTCTTAGGATCGTCACCGATGTATAATAAGCTCCTACGTGAGGATCTCGAGCTTGATCTAACTATATGATTTGAGGATAAATACCCATATAGATCCTTTTTTGAGTCTCAACCTCTAGTTTTTTAGTGTCAGCACCGAACTAATGTCTTATTACCCTCATCATTTGGAACACAAATTACTCATTATGCACCCAATTTTTTTTATCACTTAGGAGTTAGGACATGTACATAAGTTTAGATTTTGACGTTGCAGTATCAGTCTTTGTAGCAATCGTAAGTACTATACCCTTAATTTGAATGTATACTTGTTTAGATAAGTTTAATGCAAAATAACTTCATGATCGAGCAACATAATGAAATCAAACAAACGAGTTGATTTGAAAGCTATCTACCAAGGCAGTTCTTACATTCTTCTGAACATCATGTGAGTACATGCAGCAAGGTGATGAAGCTATGTTGAAGACAACAATATGAAGATAGGTACTAAGATAGTTGTAAGAGTAAAGAATTTGACGCCTAGCCAGTTGACAACCCATTTAATCTTGACAAGACGTACACGTATGAGGATTTTAAAGCCCAACTTCTGAGTAAATGACATATAATGTTTTTCGAGAGGACATTCAGCCGATGAAGAATAGTAATTTCATGAAAATGTACATAACAATGCTTTTGGTAATGACAGGCCAAAAGAAGCTAGAGCACAGAGGTTCATCGTTGGAAACACCCCCTAAGTTGGATGGTTGAAGCTCAATACCGATGGAAGTAACATGGCTAACTCACGAATCAGGATCAACATCTTTTGGTGGTATCCTTGGTGACAACAAATTTGGGGAAAACTCTTGGTTAAATTTACAGTTTATCAATGTAAGAAGAAAGGGAAGATACTAATAAGGGAAAATAATGACACCGGAAATCGTAGTGTCATTCAAAGAGGTTCATGTATTGACCAAGACTCTTGAAGAATACAAAAGAAATACATTGAAGAATACAAAGAGATAAAGATTATTGGAGTTCCCAAGAATAAGATACACTCATCTACAACTTATGATTTTGTATTTAATTTTATCTTCTATATAAGTCATGTAATGTGAGAATGAGAAAAGGAGGAGATTATTTGAGTGTTTATTTATAAAGCATGGATTGTAGCTTTGTGCTCTCCTAAATTAGTTTTGTATCTCTTAGGTGGATTCCTTAGAGTGGTGAACTAGCCTTCAACTCAATATCTCTTCGGTGGATTCCGTTGGGTAACGAGTTTCCTAATCCTGTATCCTTGGGTGGATTCCTTAGGTGGTGGACGTTTTCCTATCAATTCCCATTGTTTCCGATTTTTCCGGTGTCAAATTGGTATCAGAGCTGAAACCTGGCTTTTAGTTTCAATTAAAGGTGTCAATTTGTCGTTTTTACTTCATTTCTCTTTCCATATTGAGTATCTATATCCTTCTTCGTTTATTCAAAAAAAATGATTGATTCACATTGGCCCTTCATCGAAACCGTAACTTCACATCTTATTGATTGGTCAAAACCACCCATCTTTGATAAATGTTTGGATCATTGTGAAGTTTGTGGATCAAATGCATCGAAATTAGTTGGTGTTTTACGGAAGAACTCCATTTCAAATGTTTGTCCATTAATTCAACAAAGTGATTCAAAAGTGTTTTCTTGAAGATTTCAAAACTATTTATTTTTTCGAGGATCCATTTGATATCAACAATTCAAGCTCTACTCTTTCTTGGTTCATTGACAAGTTAATAATTGAAAATTTTGTATCGACTCGATGGACCGATTGGATGGATATTGTAACAAATGCTATCAAGTTCAAAGTTTGCCGAAGAGTTGAAGGTAAAATTCAAGTGTTAGCAATTCACCTCGTGGGAGCAACAAATGATCTTGATGCAATACTCAAAATTCGAGGACAAATTTTCTTCAAGTAAGGGAGTATGACACCGGAAATCGAAGTGTCATTCAAAGAGGTTCATGTATTGACCAAGACTCTTGAAGAATACAAAAGAAATACATTGAAGAATACAAAAAGATAAAGATTATTGGAGTTCCCAAGAATAAGATACACTCATCTACAACTTATGATTTTGTATGTAATCTTATCTTCTATATAAGTCATGTAATGTGAGAATGAGAAAAGGAGGAGATTTTTTGAGTGTTTATTTATAAAACATGGATTGTAGCTTTGTGCTCTCCTAAATTAGTTTTGTATCTTTTAGGTGGATTCCTTAGAGTGGTGAACTAGCCTTCAACTCAATATCTCTTCGGTGGATTCCGTTGGGTAACGAGTTTCCTAGTCCTGTATCCTTGGGTGGATTCCTTAGGTGGTGGACATTTTCCTATCAATTCCCATTGTATCTGATTTTTCTGATGTCAAATAAGAAGCTCATAAATTGATTAATCCATTGAAAATACAAAGGACAATGACCTGTACAAATATTACATCAGCCACAGTGTGATCAATCCTACAACCTAGTATGTACAATAAAAGAACATACACATTTAAGCTTGAAATTTCAGATAGAAAGAAGATATCTTAATTTCTCGTTTGCAGCTTCACATTACATAAATTTGGAACATCTTGAGAAGTGGCAATCAGCAAATATAAAGAAAGCACTGGTTCAGCCCGAGGGTGCTAGCTCCATAAATTTACATACTGAGTTGCCCGGCCCAAAAGGCCCAAGCATTGGTCACGTACACGGCATGCCATTTACAGCCACAAGCAAAGCACATGCATTCTTTACGACTTAAGTCCAAGCATTCAGCTAGCGGTGTTCAGCCCGCAAATCTCTCTGTCCTCAGATGAGAACCTTTACCCCAGCAGCTTGGGGGGCCAATACGCTACGAGTGGGGGCTTAATTTACAGCGAACAAGAGCTCATACATGCAGCGAGCAAGATTTAATCAATTGAGCTCGCCATGCTCGGTAATTCAGTAACGGTTGGCTAGGACGTGGGTGGTTACCTCCGAGAAAATTGCCATTACGTTCAAGATATGACTGTTTGGTTGAACGTGGCCTTTAATGTGCCCGTTTTATATGCACGACATTGAATGAGCAGTTATGACAGTACTCTGGCAAGACTATAAAAACCCCTCAAAATGAAGGAGGGAGGTATGTGATTTCTTTACTAAGACCAAACTCTGTCAAATTGTTTACTAAACTGAGTGATTACTAATTTTTCACGCCGGAGAGCATTTGCAGGGTAAGCCCTTGCCTAGTTCACTGTTAGTGTTTGTTTTTCAGGGTTGAGCCTTGAATATTTTGGATAGATTGAAAGTCAGGTATCCAACTTGAGAAGCCCAGTGTGTTTTTGGATAATTTTGGACGCATCACATACAAAGGCAATCAACCTTTTCAAATGATGCTTGCGCATTAGTTTCCATCTTCGAACCTTTTATATGAAAATCCAAATCTTCCATATTAGATGTTGTAATTGGTGTGGTCCTGTAGAGTTTTTATTTTATTTAATCCATTAGAAAAAAACAAGTGAATCAATGTTGGAAAAATCAAATCGAGCAACCATTCCAATTTTCAGTAACTAATGTAATGAGTGATAACTAAATCAATGAATAACGATCTTGTTGCTCACCACATGAGGATATCCATTCTTCCTCGTGCCATATTGCAAAACACTGGAAAAAAGAATTAATAAAAGAGTCATTAGACTTCACTTCCCCATTCAAAATGAATCATGTTTTACAGAAATTCAATAATATTAATAAGATTTGAAAAAACGCCTACACAGTAAACCTCGTAAATCATACTTACACATACACATACTATATATATATATATATATATATATAAACCTCAAATAAAACATTAAAAATAAAAATAGGACGGTGCAGATACGAACGTGGAGATCATCATCGTCATCTGGTCCAGACATAGCGGCATTGGCTGAGAAAAAACAATAGCTAGGGTTTTCAACAGGTGTATATGTAGCCTCATAGCTAGGGTTTCATTTTTACTTTAATGAGCCTAAACTAGTACCAGTAATTTTCAGTATTTTTCACTTACGGGTTTGACCCATACCGAAATTGCAGTTTTTTAAACCATGTTTCGGTTCTCTAGTGGAACTATTAGTAACTCTTCTACTAATAAGTACTGGTCACTCCTCGTCAGCTAATTAATTGACTCCATTGATTTATATAACTCTTTTAGCTAACTAGTTGCTCACGGAGTTACGTGGTTGACGAGAAACTTGACTCGGACATCTGAAATAGTAAATATGATCTGCTTAAATTTTTTGGAATGATAATCAAATTAATTGAAGTCTATAATATTTCACAATCTACTGATCAGAAATGTTGGCCTGGATGAAGGCTTTGAGATGGTCTTTAATAACCCCATGGTGTGTGATGGGACCCGACCTGGGTCCCCCTACGTGGGCCGACCACGTGGATTCCAGCTAGACTTGGTCTGGTCCCACCAAGGGCCGAAGACCATTTCCCAGTCAGTCATCATCGACATTCACTAATCAGCCGACGAAGCGCCGGCGAACACAACCTGCCGAGCACAAACAAGCGATCATTAATCAACACCCGACCATACGATCGAGGATCACCTATGCTCGGCCGACAGCTTCTCTGGGATAAGACAGGTTTAGCCCGTAGCCTGTGCATAGCATCCAGGTGCCTTCCCCACAAGAGCCGAGCAAGCCATGCAAGCCGCCATACCTTATCGGCTTACTCAACCGCCTACAATACTCACTGCATACACAATCTGTTGACCACTCAGGAACTGTCAGCAAGCCGACCAGGGAACAAGTCCCACCAGTTGGGACCCTCATACCAATCATGATCCCAAATCTAGGCTACTATAAAAGGAAGCCTTTCCCTTCAAGAAAGGTAAGATAACTTAAGATTGCAAACTTATTATACTGCTGGTGATAGACAATACACATAAAGAGATTACTCTCTATACACTGACCGGAAGTTAAGGGAACGCCTAGCTCCGGCATACCATATACTACCTTGTTATCGACTCTCACACTGAGGGTCAGGAAACCCCCAGCACCCTAATCCGTAGTCTTGCTTTCGTGTACCCACCAACAAAGATCATCAACCAAAGCCCGGATATCTCAAGAAGTCGGTATCTCCGATACCCACGCATAACGACGTGACCAAGCGGCCTGGACACGTCACCAGTCCATTACGTGGACTGCCACCACCCCGCCTTCGTGGCGTGATCGTGGTTCGCTTGGAACGTGCGAATACATAATCAATGGATCAACGCACTCCTACCAAGCAAACCAATCAGAGCGAACAAACTACCACCCTCTCCAAAGAAGCAAATTAATCTGGGATATAGAACCGATGACCTCAAAAGCAACAAAGAGTCGAAAGGCCGTGCACAATGTAGACGAAGAAACTCAAGTGGATCAACCTCGAACGGAGGGAGATGGACCCACTGAACAGGAAAAGCTCCTCATAGAGGTAAAATTCTGGGAACGCCAGAAATCTTACCTTGCAGGAATCCAAGAGGCTGAGCTCAAAGTGTTCGAGCTCCAAAAAAAGATAACGGCTACGACTAAGCCTCAAGACGAGCGAACCCCGACCATAAACGACGCTACCTCAAAAGAGAAGGGAAAGGAGAAAGCTATATCCCGGCCCAGTGCAAGGTCCAGGTTAGGAAAGCGGGCGAGCGAGCAAGCACCCAAGCCTAGTGTTCAAAGCCTGGTTAACATTTCCCATCGAACCAAGACGCCTCTGGCGAGCACGTGAGAGGAGCGAAGAAGGGGAATCTAGGCCGAGGAAAGAAGCAAACAAAACTAGAACATGTGGGCATTGCACACACTCCCAGCAATCAGGCGCAGGAAACCCAAAGGGTGGTCGGAACGCGGCCACCGAGGTACAGGTATCGACCAACAAACCCTCTTTGGCCGTCGAGCAGGAGGTCAAATTCTTGAAAGGCCGGTTAGAGGCCATGGAGAAGGGAAAACCAATGTTATTGCCTCCTGCCAAGAATGGCCCGTTCCAAGAAAGAATGAGGAAAGCTCCCCTCCCAGATAAAAAGATCCCTATCTTCGAGCCGTACCAAGGCCTCACCAATGCTGTAGATCATATGGCAAGCTTTGAGGTGAAAATGAACGCAGTTGCCCCCGAGGATGAGGATGCTTGGGGAAAGATTTTTGCGGGGACATTGAAAGGGAAAGCTCTGAAATGGTATACGGGCTTGCCATTGGATTCCGTAGAAAGTTGGGACGAATTCAGGCAGATGTTTGTCAACCAGTTCGCCTCGGCAGGGCTCCAGCCAAAGAAGCAAACCGACCTGTGTGGGATCCAACAACGGATTAATGAATCCAATCAACTCTACATGGATAGGTTTATGGCCATGGTAGACCAGATACCGTATATTTCGGAGGAGTCGATTAAGATGTGCTTCATCTCCGGCTTACAACAGGGACTGATGAGGTAGGAAATGATGCTCCGCGACCAAACCTCGGTCGGAGAAATGTACGCCCACGCAATTCGGGTAATCAATACCGAAGATGCGAAGAAAGAAGGCAATGAAAGGAAAGAGGGAAAGAAGAAAGAGCAGGACCACTCGAACAAAGGTGGTCGAGGATCGAGTAATAAGGAGGAGGATAATCGAGTATTAAGGTGTGATAACACATCAACCATAAAGTTTTCCAAAAACCCTGTTCTGCATGGACGTTCCAAACACATAAGGGTAAGATTTCATTCTGAGAGACCTCACTAAAGATTGAGTCGTTGAAATGGTCCAATATAGCACGCAAGATCAGTTAGCAGATTTGATGACCAAGCCCTTGAAGTTGGAAGCTTTTCGTAGACTTCGAGAAGAGTTGGGTGTGTGTGCTGGTCCAACGTTGAACTAATTTAGGAATGAGTTCAATGGAGGGTTTGTTGAAATTAGGTGCGTGAATTTAGGAATAAAAGTCCTAGTCTACATGGTTTGTTATAGTCAATTCTAAACTAGTTTAAATTTATCTTATCTATGCGTATAATGTGCTAGGTGGGCAACATATTTCTTTCCTTGCTGTTGAAATGTAAGGCTATATATAAGCCTAGTGTAGTTTTCTTAATTAGATAGATCATTCACACCAATTTGAGTGAATTCTTGAATTCTTAACAAAAATAAAATCTTCTGGTCCGAGGCCTGTAGTTTCCCGTACGTGCTTGGAAGCTCTAATGGACGTCTGTCTCTCAGGATACAACGGAGAAACCTTCAGCACTAAGGATTCCGGCGAACTGAATATATACCTGACTCTATCACCAATATAGAAAGAGGAGGTCAAGTAATTTGGATTTCGGCGAACTGAATGTAAGCAAAATTCCAGAAGAGAAATGGTGTCGAAGGCTAAACTAAACCATGATTTGCACCCCTGCGCAAGCGTGCGCGAGAGAGAACATTTATTCTATACAAGCTTACCCTTACCACATAAGACACTTGTATATAAACCACTCGAATTTTTGTTAATTTCTCAATGTCGGATAAACCCACTTCCAACAACCACACTTTAAGCAATCATAACTTATTCATCCAAACACCAAATTGGACAAATAAATATATGATTTCGATGTTCTCACGGAGTAGAACACGATTCCACAATTACCTTTGTCATTACACAAATGACACGTGAAGAAATCCGTGCCAAAAAAATGCACAATTTCATTCTTTAAACACAAATTTTCCAACATTTATGGCTTACGTTATCGCCAAATTGAAAGGTGTCATGGGATGCAAGAAGTGATCAAATAAAACCATTGATAAGCTTGTAATTTTCCCATTATTTTCATTAATTTTTCGGAATCTTATTGCTTATTTTGAGCTTTGGTTGATAATTAATTGCATTTGAGATATTATTTTTATGTATTTTGTGCTTCACAGAAGGACTTCGCTAGCCAAAATCATAAAGACAGGGGCACTGGAGTACTATTCTAGAAGCAAGGGAAGCCGGAGTAAATTTCCAAACAGTAGGGGAGGCCAGCGGAAAAGGCTGAATCTCCCTGTGCGTTGTCGCCTTCTCCCGCGGCCACGTCACCCCGTCCCTTAGTGGCTTGACTCGCGTGCTTCCTTCCCGGATCCGGATCCAACTCGCACCATTCCAGCCCTCTTGCCCGCTTTCAAGCCCACCACCTCTCACAAGTTCCAGCCCATTTCTCCAGGGCAACCCGCGAACCTCAGCCATGGAGCCCCGCGTCCCAGCCTTGACCCAAACTCATTTTCTTACCCCTTTTTGCCCCCAAAACTTATTTAAACTTCCTAAATTGCCCCCTTGTGCCCTAGTAGCCTTTGATAGAATCTGTGAGCTCCATTTTTTCGGCAGAATGGGCTGAAACAATTGGAAAATAAAAAATCAAAAAGGCTGGAACAAAAATCAAAAGGGAAGAACTGGGAGCAAGGAGTGAACATCCGCCATTTTTCCATTCCATTCTTTCCTTCTCTCCATTATTCCTCCATTATTGTTCAAGCCAAGGAAGCCAAGGAACTCCAATCATCTCCTTCATTGTAAAGTATTACACACTTTAATTTTTATTTTTATTTAATGATGATACTTTTGAGTGAAGATTTGATTTATTTCCTTAGCTTTATGAACTAAATTAATTGCCTAGGGTTTTGATATATATTGGCTTGGATGTTGTGATTTAAATTTGGGGTTTTGTTATTAATTTATATTCACTTATTTTTGGGTATTATGTTGTGTTCTTAATGCTTGTATTGATTTGATCACCAAATACATGATTTTAAAAATTACTTAATGCATGAAAATGATTAATAAATTTTGGAAAATACAACATAGTTGTGTTTGGGTTGGGTTAATCTAAGTTATTAATCCTCTTTAAGATAGTCAATCGGGGTTTTGTGTTTAGAAGCGATTAATTGGATAATTTCATACGTAGCGAAAGCCCGTGAATTTATGCGGTTAATTAGCACCGTTATATGAAGCGACAGCCCTTAACAGTGATTTTTGAATCCCCGACTTCTAAAAAAATAGAATAGTTTTAATAGCAACCCCTTATTAAATCACAACGGAAGAGTCAATTGAAAATCAAAACCCTAGATCCTCTCTCATTGAAGTCAGCCTCATTTTAATATTGCTTTATTTAATTTCTTGTTTTAGCTTAATTAATTAGTTAATTAACTCAAAATCGATCGTCTAAATATAGTTAAAATTGCAACGTGCTTGGTACTCATTAAAAACAACCAAATTGCTTCCTCGTGGGTTCGACACTCTACTTATCACTTTATTACTTGTTTGACCGGATAATCTTGCCCGTGTGCGTTTTCGCACCAATAAGTTTTTGGCGCCGTTGCCAGGGAAGCACAATGTTGTTTTAAGATATCATAATAGTTGCAATTGAGATTGTAATTTGGACATTTTTATTTTCTTGTTTATATTTATTATTGTTGCTTGGGCTATTGCACTTGATCTCTTGGTGTAGTTCTTTGAGCTTATGTGTAGGTGTATGCGACATACCCGATCGGCAAAAGTTTCATTGTTGTCGATTGATCCGAAAATCAAAAGAACTATCCGACTTCGCCGTAGAGTGCAAAGAACTATGGTGGAAGCGGGTGCCGGAAATAACCACCGAGAAGAAGCTCAAGGGGCTAATGAAAGGGTGAATAGGGAGAATCCTATTGAGCAAGAGAGGCCACTCCATGACTTCACTATTCCCTTCATGAACGATTATCTACCGGGAATTGTGAGACCTCCCGTGGCCGCCAACAACTTTGAGATCAAGCCATCTCCCATCTCTCTAATCCAAGGGAACGTCTAATTTGGGGGATTGGTGACCGAGGATGCTCATGATCATATCATGAATTTTATGGAGATTTGTGACACTTTCAAGATGAATGGAGTGTCGAGTGAAGCCATACGCCTTCGCTTGTTTCCTTTCTCTCTTAGGGATAAAGCGAAAATGTGGTTGAACTCGTTGACTCCGGGATCTATCACAAATTGGGGTGAGCTTAGGCAAACTTTCTTGGAGAAATACTATCCTCCCGCAAAGACGGTCGAATTGAGGAATGTCATCACTTCTTTTCTTCAATTTGATGGTGAAACCTTGTATGAAGCTTGGGAGAGATACAAGGATATGTTGAGGAAGTGCTCGCATCATGGATTGCCCCGGTGGTTGATAGTGCAAACATTTTATAATGGTTTGATTCCATCAAAAAGAACTTCTATTGATGCGGCCGCGGGTGGAGCATTTATGACAAAGAATGTTGATGATGGATATGCCTTGTTGTTCAACCGAAGTTGCTAGCTTGACCGCTCAAGTAGCGGAGCTTACCAAGATCTTGCAAGCTACTCTTCTTCCACAAAAAGTAGTATGTGAGCTTTGTGGAGGCCCTCACACTTTGGATGTTTGCCATTTGAAAATGGAATCAATCCAATTTGTTTCCAACTTCAACCGGAACCCAAACAACTCATATTCAAACACATATAATCCGGGTTGGCGAAATCACCCCAACTTCTCTTGGAGCAACAACCAAAACCAACCCTCCTCCTCAACCCAAAATCGAAATTCCAATAACCCTCCTGGATTCTCTAACAAACCTCACCAACACCAACCACAATACCAAACCCAACCACCTTACCAAAATCAAAACCCACCTCAACCTCCACCAAAGAAAGAAATACCCATGGTGGACCTTCTAAAAATCATCCAAGATCAACAAGCCATAATCCTTAGCACCCAATCTTCCGTGAGAAACCTTGAAATTCAAATGGGTCAAATGGCATCTTCCATGAATTCTAGAACTCAAGGAAACCTTCCAAGTGATACCGAAACCAACCCGAAGGGGAAGGAGCAATGCAAAGCGGTTACTCTTAGAAGTGGGAGAGAGTTGCAAGTTGAGAAGGGTAAAGAGAAGGTGGGTGAGAAAAATTGTGAAGAAGTGCAAGAAAAATCCAAGGAGAAGATTGAGCCAATTCCCCTACCTCCGGTCAAGGAGAGAGTGTATCCTCCACCTCCATTTCCGTAAAGGCTCCAAAAGGCAAAGGATGACAACCAATTTCTTAAGTTCCTTGAAATCTTCAAGAAGCTTCACATCAACATTCCTTTTGCCGATGCTTTGGAACAAATGTCTTCTTATACCCGATTTGTGAAAGTTATCCTCTCCAAGAAAAGAAGACTTGAGGATTATGAGACTATATCTTTGACGGAGGAATGTAGTGTCGTGCTACAACAAAAGCCTCCTCCAAAATTGAAAGATCTGGGTAGCTTTGTAATTCCTTGCACTATTGGGGAGAACTTTACGGGCAAGGCATTGTGTGATTTAGGGGCAAGCATTAATCTCATGCCATCGTGGGTTTATAGGAAGCTTGGATTGGGTGAAGCTATGCCTACTTCCGTTACTCTTCAATTGGTGGATAGGTCTCTAGCTTATCCCAAGGGTGTTATTGAGAATGTTCTTGTGAAAGTTGATAAGCTTATCCTTCCGGCGGATTTCTTAATGCTTGACATGGAAGAGGATTGTGAGGTGCCAATTATTCTTGGAAGGCCTTTCTTGGCAATCGGTAGAGCTTTAATTGATGTGGCGAAGGGAGAGCTTACAATGAGGGTCCATGATCAACAAGTCACATTTAATGTCTTCAAGCCCATCAAGTATTCGGATAAGTTGGAAGATTGTGCAAGAGTGAAAGTGGTTCAAAAATTGAAGGGAGAAGGATATCATGATAATATTCCTAAGAGCTAGGTTGAGCAAGTTTGTGAGAAGGTGGTGATTGAATCGAAAAAAATGAAAAAGTGTGATGATGAGAAGGAAAGGTATGTGATTCTTTCAAGAAGAAAGAAAGTCAAAAAGTCGTCTTTGGATGTGGCACAACTACCATCCAATGTGGTTAAATAGAAAAAAATCAAAGTGGAGGCACCAATGATGGAAGCAAGGTTTGAAAAGGGTGTCAAGAAAGCTTCTCCAAATGGTAGCGCTCAAGTGAAGGTTCGAGTGCTTCTCCATGATCCTCCATAGGCCGATGTGGGAGAAGAAGTCAAGCTAAAGACTTTAAATTAGAACTATTCATATCGGTTTTCTCTTCCTTCTCTTTTTATTTATTTGTTTTTATGGTTTTTGTATTTATATGCATGTGTCGCTTTTCGAAGCCCTCCCGAGTTTGTGGGTTTATAGGGAGGTGTATATAGTGTCCCCTCGCAAAAATATTTTTATTTTTATTTGCTTTTCATGGGGTTGTAGTGATTGTTGCCTTGCCTTTGTATGCTCATGAACATTGAGGGCAATGTTCGGTTCTAAGTTTGGGGGTGGGTTAATATATTTTTGCCCTCGATTTTTTTAGAAAATTTTGAAAATTTTAAGAAAATTTCAACCTAATTTGGACCCCATTAATTATGCTTTGATCATTCATCTCATCACTTTAGCACTCATTGAGTTGTATGTGCATTATTTTCTTGGATTTGGCCTTGAGATTATTACATACATACTTGAGGATATTTTGTGATTTTTGTGCTAGCTTTGCCTTATTCATGTTAATTAGTGCCCATGTGTGGATCTATTGATAAATTTTTAAGCTAAGCTCTAGCTTTGGTTGTGCATGTGTTATGAGTATCTTGTTGTGAGTTTTGACTCGTTTGTGTCATATCGACCTACCCTTGTTCACATTAAATCCATAGTGTCCCATTTGAGCCTTAATGAAAGAATGGTGTGTGCAAGAGCACACAATGACCCCCATTCTCCTTCATTTCTATCACCTACATTGACTTATCCCATGAGCCTATACACTTTATCCAACCCTTTGAGAGAGCACTTTGTGAAATGAATTTCTAATTTTATGTCTTGGAAGGAATACGAGTTTCATGGAAGTGTTGTTCTTCATATATTGGTGTGGTGTGGTTTTAATCTTGGTTGATGAATTGGAGGTTGTTTATCTTGTAAAAAGGGGCCTTTGTGTAAAAAAAAAAAATCAAAAGTGAAGGGCAACCCAAAATTGTGAACCATTTGTGCTTTAAAATCCTTGAAAAAGGGGAATTGTGGGATGAAAAATCATTTGTGGTAGTTTGATATACTCTCAACCCCAAGTTCTTGATATATATAAAAAAAAGAAGCTAAGTTTGGGGGTTGTTGAGAAGAATGGTGAGTTATGATGGAATATGTTGTTTCATGAAGTTAGACTTGAGTGTGATTTTGAAGGCTTCACTTGTGCTCTCTTGTCTTGATTTCCTTCCCTTTATTTGTAGCTCAACCTTGGCCTAAAGTTACAAGCTTTGCAAAATTCCTATTGATATTGTCATGCCATGAGTTATTGCCTTGTGAAGTATATCTCTTTCGGTTTGATGGCTCATGCTTGGTATCTCATTGAACGTTCAATCCTAGCTAGAGCAATGCTATTTAGTCATGGGCTTGTGCTTCATGTTTTTAAGTAAGTGTTGGAGGAAAGTTGCTAGCATTGAAATCACATCATACCTTGGTTATGCATTTTTATAATCTTGAGTTTGATTTCTTTCATGGTAATGCATGTGGGATCTTGATTAAGTGTCTTCTTCATTCCATCTTGTTCTCGAGCATCTCCATAATCCATATCTTTCTTTGCTCGGGACGATCAAATCTTAAGTTTGGGGGTGTTGATAAGCTTGTAATTTTCCCATTATTTTCATTAATTTTTCGGAATTTTATTGCTTATTTTGAGCTTTGGTTGATAATTAATTGCATTTGAGATATTATTTTTATGTATTTTGTGCTTCATGTAGGTATCTCAAAGATATTTGAGGTTGTATGGCTCAATACGTGCAAATCGAGGCAATTCCGGGCTTCAATGTTAAGTTTGGACACTTGCCTTAAGTTTCGCTCAGATTTCAAAGCAATGTAAGGCAACAATGCCTCTAACAGGCTAACCGAGGACTTATTTGCAAAGTCTCGGGAGCAGTATGACTTCGCTAGCCAAAATCATAAAGACATGGGCACGGAGAGCCT